>CM062807.1:1225932415-1226258830 GCA_031772625.1 Pinus tabuliformis
GATGATAACCATTGCCTCTCCCATCTTTGACATCATCTACATTCCTTCTTGAAGCAGGATTTATTCTATTGTAGCTTTGATGTTTCTACTTGCCTTTGCTAGAATTAGGAGCATCACCATTTCTTTTTGGCTTCTTCACATCCCTTTTGTTTGAAGCATAATCATCCTTGTTTAAGGATTCACCTACATACCTGAGACCTTATTTATCAAATGGACATCTATGATAGTTGAGCATGTCATCCAAGGCTTGAGAGCTCTTCAAGATTTTGTTCATTCCCTTCAATCCTTTTTCTATGGCAAACAATCTCTTCTTTCAAACTTTCACACTCATTATTCTTCTTAGCAAGTTGTTTCTCAGTTTCTTCCTTGATACGAGTAGCTTCATCTGCTTCTATTTTAAGGGAGATAATATCTGAATTCATTTTGAAGATTTATTCATTTCCTTTGCTAGACTACTCTCCATTCCTTCCTTGATCCTTGTAGCTTTACATGTTTTAGCCTTGAAAAGTTTGATGTTGGATTTTAATTTGAAGATTTCTTCATCCTTTGCTTTTAGTTGACAGATCATGGTGTTTCTTTCATTTCCTGCTTCATCAACCTATCCTTCTATGACTTCTAATGCTTCCATTGTCTTCTCAGCTCCTTGTGCTTGTTTCCTTGCTTCTTGTAGTTGAGATTTGAGAGAGGAGACCTCTACCTTGTACTGACCAATCTCTTCTTCAAGTTTTTTCAAACTATTGTGCCTTTGTTCAAGTTGTCTTGACAACGCATCTTCTCATTTCTTTTCTTTATCTAATCGATTTGTCATGGATACAATTTCTTCATGCTTCTTTCTTTTGCTTTGATGAAATTCCTTATTAAGCTTGGGAAGCTCTTCATCCCTTTCTTGTACTTGAAGCTTGACAATGTCAACTTTTTCCCTTGTTCGATTTCGGTCACCAGCTAGTGCTATCTTCTTAAGTTTCTCATTTTCCTTTATCGGATTGTTAATCTCTTCCATGGTAGCCATAAGTTGAGCGAGGAGATCTTCTACAAAATGTTTTTCATTCTCTTAATCTTCTAGGTCTTCTTTAGCCTTGATGTCATCATTCTCATTTTTAGCTTCTATGATGGGTTCTAGATTTCCTTCTCGATTTCCAATTTCTTCTTGATTGATGGTTATGGTTAATGCTCCTTTTGAGTGAAGGTCATGAAGTTTGTCCCATATACCCTTTGTTGATGAATATTTTCCTAGATTATTCTTTATAGAATCAGGTAGCCCATTCAAGATTGCCTTCATTGCTTTTGCATTGTACTCCTTGGATTCTCCATCCATCCTACTATCATCAATCACTGATCTCCAGATTTTAATGCCTTGAGTCTGTAAGAAATTCCTCATTCTTGCTTCCCATATATTAAAGTTCCCATTAAACCATGGAGCTTCCTCAAATTGATTGTCTTCTATTTTAGTGGTAGAGGGAGACACATCCTTAGGAGGATTTGAGGCTTTCTTCCTTGACTTCACCATTTGTGTTATAAAGATCAACCTTCAAGCTGTTAGGCTTTGAATGGAGGTACTAGCTCTGATACCAATTGTTGGAAATACTGAGGGGGGGGGGGGGGGGCTGAATCAGTATTTTCTTTTCAACCATTACTTTACCAGTTAAAACACTTATATTCAGAACACCAGATGAACAACAAGTATCAATGCTTTTATTAATATAATCTTTGCAATAAAATAGCTACAATATATAAATGGTTGCAATCTGTTGCCAAGCACCAACTTGGACTTTTGTGAGGCTCTAACCTCTAGAGCTCCAACTTTGTTTCGCCAAGGCAACAGTCTTGGACTTAGGAGCACCAACTCCCCAGGACTTCAATCCTTCCAGTTCCTGAGACACCAGTACCAAGGGCACCAATCCTTCGTACTTCTGAGGCACCAATCCCAAAGACTCCAATCCTTATTACTTCTGAGGCATCAACCACAAGGACTCCAATCCTTCTTACTTCTAAGGCACCAACCCCAAGGGTTTCGACCCAATATTGTCAAGGCATGTTTGATAGTAATGTTCTGCTCTCAAAACTCTTCTTTACTGAGTTCTTTATGCTTACAACTTCACTATAGTCTCCATGCTACAAAATCAATGACAACCAATCTTATTATGAAGAAGTCTTTACAACTCTTCATACTGTCCACACAGAGTCTCCAATAGCCTTCATGCTCTCTGATAATGTCTCCACACAACTTTAGTCAATCTACTGTTAGTTGCACTAAGCTCTGCATAAAAACAACTTTTTGTTCAAGAATCTGTTCTAATGTCACAGTGAATGCTTCAGTATGACTGCTTCTCTACTGGCTACTTCTCCCTTCAAACAATATTAGACAAAACTTTATTCACTACATCACAGAGTTATTCTTCAGGCTGGATTGTATACCTGATTAATTCATCACAGGTTTGAGTCTTTCATAGAGCGATACAATCAACAAAGATGCTCATCCTTCGACTACCTCCTATCCTGTTGGTCCTTCGACCCTTTTCTGTTCTGCTGGACCCTGTTGCTGCTTCTGTTTCCTCCAGCTTTTTTGACAAATACTTACAACTTTCCTTGTTCTCTGTTTTTGTATATTCCTCATGCTTCTAACCGTTGGTTTCCTCTTTCCGCTGGAGCTTCGGCTTCCTCCTTCGTCGTTGTAGTTTCCTCTGCGCTGGCTTTTTCTTCGACTTCCTCCGTCTCTTCGTGCTCACCAACACTCCAGTGACATGTTGATTCAAAAGAGAGGACCGAAATGCATAGAGAGAAACTGTTGCATATTAAAACTGTAACAGAGCCCCTTTTTCAATAATATGCATGCACAGGACTTTATGGTTTTACAGAGAGACTGTACCAATCAGGAGGGCCCCACATTCCATGTCACCATCGTAATCGCAATCGACTTTTGTTCAGGCCTTCTAAATTATTGGGAGCGTTATTATAGGCTTTTGGCCTAAAAAACCCCATGCAATACAAATATTTAAATACACAAGAATTATATGAAAAACACAACCGAACCGCTTAAGGGCGAACTTCAAATTTATTACTCCCACATCTATAACTGCATCGGGTCCGATGTGTAATCACAATCGGCAGTCGTGCTCATGACATTGCCGATGGCTGATGGCCAATTCCCTACGGATACGATATGATATTAACTGTTGTTGATAAATCTCTCAAGTCTGTGTTTTATTGCTTCGAGGCTTTTCCTTTGTATTTTGGTTTTTACACCGAAACCCACCAATACACAGAAAAAACCTTTATGTGCGGAACTCAAAATCTATGAAGTTGGGTTTATAAAACCCATCGGGTCCGCCTGTGTAATTGGCCCCACTCCTTTGCATCGTGGCAATGCGATATTGCGATCACCGATCATCGCAATCGCATGTCGCATGACCCCAAGGTTCTTTCCCTTGGGTCGTGGCATCGTCGATGCTGATCCGTCGATAGTGTATTATCCATCGATAGTGTATTTGCCTCTATATATATGTTTTTCTGCCTCTGATAGTGTATTCCGAAATACACACTCTTTTCCGCCTACAATAGTGTATTTTCATATATGTATTATATGTTGCACCGCCTCTACCTTTAGCCTTTATATCTTCTGCTCTTCCTCTATGCTCCGCTGATCGGTCTTTCGATAGTTCTTATGTGGCTTACCTTGCTCCCGAACTTCCACTCTTCCTCTATGCTCCTCTGATTGGTCTTCCGATAGTTCTTTTGTGGCATACCTTGCTCCCGAACTCCTGATATGTTCTTCTTTGGCATATATATATGACACACACACACACACACACACATATATATGGCTCCTCCTGTAGCTCCATTTGCTCCTCTGTTTGCTTCTCCGATATGCTCTGTTTTGCTCCTGCCATATGTTAACTCCCCTCGGTTCTTCTTGGGCATGTATTACATGCGATGCTCCTCCAATGTGGCTCCTATTGCTCCAATGTCTTCCTTTGGCTGTGTAATGTCTTTCAATGAGAAATCCTCTAATACCTTCATACCTTGATGGCTTCTACCTTTTCCGATATGCCTCTCTTGCTCTAATATTCTGCAATACTCTTAAGCCTCCTTTGTTAACTCCTCCTTTGTTTTCTCATGGCTTGGCTATCCTGATGGCCTTACTCATGTTTCTTCATGGATCTGCTCTGCTTCCCCTTGGCTTCACAGCATCATCTAGTATCTAGAATATTGCCATATTGACATCAATGACAACCTAGGTCAACAATAAAGGCTTCAAAATTTCATCAAGGAAACCTCCATCCTCCAAGTCCAAAAATATATTTTTTGGTTATTGTTATTCTTGTAAAAATTTTGGGCATATGGAAAAGGATTGTAGTGAATACAAAAAGGACAAATATAATGGTACTCGTCAGCCTCCAAGAAGCAACTTTGCAAGAATAGATTATGCCTCCTCATTTATGTACAAAATTGAATGCTACAAATGTCATAATATTGGTCATATGGATCATGATTGTAACTTGAATTGGGTTGCTAAAGAAGCTAAAAACATAACAACCAAGCATGAAAAGAAGGTTAAACAAGTTTGGAGAAGGAAGAAAGTTGAACCACAAGGAGATCATGTGGAAGGTGCCTTGAATACTAAAGAAATCAATTCATGTTGTTGATCTAATGAGTACATCTTTGGAAGATATGATATTTTAAGTTTTGATGATGAGATTATGCCAATACCATGCATATTGTTAGGGGGAACTTGTGAGAATTTGACTATTCTTATAATATGCTTCCTTGATAGGCATTGGGAAACCATTGATATATCACACATGGACAATCCTGCTATGATACACATAGATATATCTCTTGATGGATCATCTCTCAGAAATTTTTAAAGTCTTGTTGGACAAATTGGTCTCTCTTGCATAAATACATCATCTACTTCATTCATTTCCATGCATGCAAAGCTTAGGGGGATTAATTCCATTAAAGAAAAAGCATGATATTGTGTCTTCACTACACATCCATTGTTGAAGATTCCTTCCACTTAATCTCAAGGAAAAAATATTTCTTATCTTGGATTCCATAAAAAATAAAAGCAAGAGGAGTTTGTGCATGTTAGGGCCTAAATCTACCTCAGGCTGAAAAAGGCAGGATCTAGGGTAACATCAAACCACACTTAACCTGGTAGCTAGCCCTACTAGGTCGGGAGAGGGCTCTCTCCTTGTCAATCTCAAGAAAATATAGAAAATGAGGCTTGATATGACTGATGTAAAGACTAATTTTAGGCTAGGTATATGCTCTAAGGAGTTTGATTGAATTTAATGTTGGTTTGCTAGCTCAAATGTGAAAGGCAGATTTGGGTCTGGGGAATGGACATAGTCTTGTAGAGGTTTCTGTGGGGCGAGGTAGGCAAATGGTTTAGTACTTTGAAATTGAGTGAGATGGAGAGTCTTAAGACTGGTGAGGAGTTGGAGAGGGCATGAGAGTCTCAGGGATCCTCTTCAAATAGTAGAAAACATAAATAACTAAACAAACCCTAGGTAGAGCACTGCAATTTCAATGATTTCTACCTTTATCCTTGATTCATTTAGTTCAGTTGAAAGAGAGAGATAATGGCATACATAAACACATGTAAAACTTGAATTACAAAAGAAGAAACAATACCAAATCAACTTGCCACAAGAATCCCACAAAATGCTGCAAACCCTGGTCTATTCCTTTGCCAAACTGCAGAGATGAATGTACAATGTTGCTCAAGGCTTTCACAAAAGTCCAACCTTGACAAATGACTGAAAAAGTACTAGATATAGGAAAAAAAAAACTCATGCTAGGCTTTAGGGGTGAATTCATGAGTTTAGGAGTTGTTCCAACAAGATCTAAACTAAGAACTGAAAAGTAGGCAGTGGAACAGCTTGCCTCTAAAAACTAGGAAACTAATTCATTCAGTTTCAAAACTACCTTTTCATGATGTATCTACCTCTATGAGTGAATTTTCAACATTTTTACATCAAATTCCATAAAGTTACATCAAATTACATCATGATTTTTACCATGAGAGAGAGAAAGGTCAAACTGAGAAAAAACTGGGCGAAAAATAGAGTTTTTTGGCAAAAATGACAATTTTCCATCCTATGCGCCGCACCACTGTCCCTGTGCATAGCGCCTTTGTGCAGTTGATTTTGGAGGCCTTCCCATTCACCAAATTTGCTCCAAGTGTGCTTGTTAGAAAGGTATGTCTGTCTACTTTCCAGAACAGGTAGAATTTCTAAATGTAGCATCCATTGGCCCGTCCAAAAGTGAGTTCTCCCAACACTGCTTCCTGTGTGGCCAAAAAGGGGAAGAAAGGGCATTTTTGAGGTGTTTTCGATCCTTTTGGAAGCTCAAAACTTGACAAAATTTCTGGGCCATTTGTGGGAATTCATATTTTTGCATGAGGAATCCAAAAATGTTGAGTTTTCCTCCAAAGGAGGTCCCTAGCAAAAGCGAGTGCTAGGTGGCGCGGCGCACTAGGCAGAAAAATCTGTGTTTTGCTCCAAAAATTCAAAATTGACAAAAAGTATCCCAAATTTCTTGAAATTTGGTCTAAGTGACCTGCATAAAGTGCTATGTTGGTCTAAATAAGCCTCAACCAAAATCTTGAGCTTGTCTTGCTCTTTCCTCTTCCTCAAAGCTTTCCTCAACTTGGCCTTTAAAGTCCTAATTCTTGCTTTACAACTTTTGTTTCTTGCCAAATAGTGATAGGCCATGTGCCTCAAAATCTTTTTCTCTTTGTTGGCCTTCTCCAACAATTTTTCCAAATGGATGTTTTCCCTTTCAAGCCAAGATTCACGATCAGCTTCAATCTCTTGTTCTAGAGGTGTCAACTTGACTTTCCTCCTATTAACTACTTGCCAGTTTTCTCTTATGTTTTGCAGCTCCATGATAGTTTGTTGGTCCTCTAAATGTTTGTTTCTTTGCTCAAGATAATTTATTATCCACTTGGCTCTTTCCAGGTTGAGAGATAGGTCATGAATGTCATCTTGCTGTTCTTGGATGATCTCCTTGAGCTTTGAGTTTTGAGAGCCCAAATCAATGTCATCATCCTGAATGAGAATGAAATCTCTCTCTTGACCTTCTAAAGGCCCCTCATCATGCAATGGCTACTTACCTTTGTCCTGTACCTGCTTTTTTTTTGGAGGGAATGACACCCCTTCCACCCCGGGTGTAGATAGTACTCATTTTGTTGCTGCAAACAATCTTCTTGTGCCCCTTTGGTAAGTGACAAACACTAGCACACTGGTGGTTTGAGTCTCATGCACCTCTTGCTGATGTGAAGGCTCTTCTGCCTCATGAAAAACTGATGGGGGTGCTTGAGAGCTTGTGAATACCTCATGTGAAATGAAATCCTCCTAAGAAACATTTAGTAAGCTAAGCTGATGCAAAACCACAATCTTGATTAATGCAAAGTGATAGATGTTGTTATACTACTGATGAGGAGGTTTCCTTTGCACCAATGTGATCATTTTCTCAATATTTCGGCATATGAAATAGGGGATGGTCATCATCCTCACCCTAGTAAAATGCATCAACAATCTGATATGATAGGTGTATAGGCGAGAAAATCTACCTTCATAGCTGAAATATTTGATTATGAGTTTCATAATGGAAGCATATGTGTCCTGTAGGTACTTCAAAGGGAAGACCATACTAATATGCCTCTGAAAACTAGCCTTGATATAAGGCTCATAATGATCTCTGTCCACTAGTTGTCCCTTGTTCCACTACTCACCCACATTCGGAATGCCTGTTGCTTCAGCTATAGTCTCAGGTGTCAAAGTGAATGTCACACCTCCCAAATTGACCTGGCCATTGTGAAGAAGGAGCACAAAAAGTCTGGCAATCTCATGGTGGTATTTGACTCTTTCCACCATCTCACAAAATTGGTAGCAAGATTGATGTTTGAAGCATGTTACAGCAAGAGGGCAAGCCAACAACTCAGTAAGTGTAGTGGGCTCCTCTTGGATATGTTTTCCACTCTTGTGAGGTCTCCTTGGTGCATGAATTTCTTTGGAGGAGTCACTTACTGTTTCCTCATTTCTGTCATAAGATGAATCTGACTCCAAGTTTGCCATTGTTTGATGTTTCTTAGATGAGTATGAAGAGATTTTATAGGAACAATAGGTATTTTCTGCTAAATGACAGGGATTGATGGTGGGGGACAGTGAATGAGGGGTTGGGATGTTTCTTGTAGGGTTTTTGGGAATGGAAGGGTTTAGGAATGATGTTTAGGGTTTTGAGATATCAATTAGGGTTTGGAAGTAGTGGGATTAGGGATTATGGTTTTTAGTTTTAGGGATAAGGGGATAGGTGAGTGTGAATGAAAGAGGAGAGGGAAAGTGATATGAGTGAAGTGTAGTGAGAGAAAAATGAAAATAGGGATAAAACAGCAAAAACTGCAATTTTGCAAACCCTAGGCAGCTTTTTCAATTGACTGTGCTAGGAACTAGGGTTTTGTTTTTTACCTATTGAAACACCATAAAAACTGATGAAAACTGATGAAAAACCCTCACAATGGCACTTGGGATTGTCAACTTACTTGTGAAAGAGGAACTTTGCAAGTTTTGAAGGCAGATGAGATGATTTGGATGAATTTCGGGCTTTGGAGACAGGTGCACCATGCCTCTCTGGTTCGTCACGCCAGTTAGAATTGCAATTTAAATCCTGCGCTGCATGCACCGCACTCGCCAGGTGCGCCGCGCCTCAAAATTTTCATAGTTTGGTTGCAAATTCACTCCTTAGGCTCAAAACAACTTGGCTCTTGTTCTTATTCACTCTTTGGACACAAATGAACTTATTCAATATGAAAAAGACTTTATATACCGACCAATTTAATTTTTCAATTACAAAAACCCATTTTGTAATGTTTGTCTTTCACTTTCTTTTTTAAAACTCTGTTTTGGCAGTTTGACTTGCTTTTTGCATTTGATGGACTAAATTCTTTGAATTTTTGGCTCTTTTGTAGGGCCTAGAGTGCAGGAGCTTGGCAAGGTGACCAGGGCTGCATCTCAGAATTATTACATATAGGAAAAATTAAATTACATGAAATTTATATACATAAAATAATAAAACTCTGTTTTTCCTCAAAACAGGGTTTTGAGGAAAAATCAATCACTGAGCATGTGATTATTAAAATTTTTGTTGCTGAGACTTTATTTGACTTCCTCATGTGCCTGTTGACCATTATTGAGCTTTTGCAAGAATTTATTGACAAAACCCTAGACCTAATGAGACCTAAAACCCTAGAAATGACTTTTGCAAATATAATGGCAAAAAATGACTATAAATGGCTTGAATTTATGAAAATAAGCCAGCAAGTAAAGACCATTGTTGTTGGGAAAATTATCCAATACGGAATGCCCCTATCCCACTCTAAGGAGTGATAGTACCTCAGCAACAAACAAGACAAAACTATCTAAGTATTCTTCTTTACGAAATGTAAATAGAGGAGAAGGATGTAACTAACCGATGTCTTCCGCTAGTTTGTAGATCCGATCTCACTCCCTTCTGCTTGCTTCCCGCTGCTTGTTCCTTCACTGGCCCAGCTACACCAAGTTCCTGCAAAATGACAAGAGAGGGAAACTACAAGAAGCATACATTCATAACTAGTTTAGGATTAGAATAAACTAAATATGCAAATACAACAAAACATCATTGATATACATGCATATAGAAGAAACTCAAATGGCTTTATTGATGAAGAAGTAAAGTTCAGGAAGAGATACAACCAAGTGAGGCCCAATCCAGCATCACCTTCCCAGCAAAAGGAATCTCTTCTTCACCTCCTTGAAAGCAAATCACCCAATAGCTCTAGTCTCAAACCAACAGCAATTCTTTGCAATAACAAAATTCCAGCCTCCAGATCTCATGGGGGAGAGATCCATATATAGATGTTTGGAGAGAGGATGAGTCAGCTTGAGATCTGACTAGTGTCCTCTCCCTCTGTCAGTTCTTGATTCCACTTGGAGGTTCTTGCTTCCACTTGGATGTTTGGAACCTCTTACTCATCACCAGTCGAATTCCCTGAGGCAAGTGTCATTTTGGAAGCTTCCTGGGTTCTGACACCTTGAGAAATGAACTTGCCACATGTCCACTCTCACTCAGCGCAGGTAGCTAGTGTTGCTTTTGACATTCAGCATAGGTAGCCAGTGTTGGCTTTGACATTCAGCGCAGACAGCTAGTGGAGCCACTGAAATGATCCTGAATTGACTTGTTTTTGAGCAGTTTCTGGTGGAGAACTTCTGTGAATTGCTGTGGTTTGTTAGCCTTGTTCCTCTAGGGGTAGGAACAACATGTTTAGGGAATTTGGATCCCTTAGATTATGGACATTTCATGCTCAATGCTGTAAGGCACAAAAATGTCTATAAAAGTTGCCCCCTAAAGTATGAGGCCGTTTATCGGGTGAAATGCTTTATCAGGAGGATCCGAAGTTCATCCAATGCTGGGAGGAGACCTGTAATAAGATACAATACAATACATTATTTTTCATACTGCTTTCATGATCTAGCTGAGGCGGGCATTCCCATGCTCAGCTTTATAAATTCATTTTTCTGTACATAGAACAGACAATCGTCTGATGGTAGACTGATAATTTTTGAAGAAATTATCATCCTTAGGATAGGATGATTATCTGCTGCAATGATGTATATGTCAATGTCTTTATCTTTCCTGAATATATATCGCAGCCCGGATGGATGAAACTAGATCCGGGGTCTTCAATCTCGTCCGATCTTCACTCTAAGTACAAGTCGATCCATGTGAGAATTTTTCTGAAGTCGAACATGGAAAGACATCGCTTGATTACCAGTCAGTGATGTAAACTGTTAACAAGAACGAGAGGAATCACCGATAATGATGATGACCCTCAAGGTACTGCAGTACAATTCACGTGGTGTGAATAAAGGACTTGGCGTCGAACACCACGCAAAATCTTTCGGTCGAAGGTCATTGATGTATACCTGTCGCCGGAAGTGAGAAACTTGCCATTGAGGCATGCAAGCTTCAAAGTACTGAGGGGGTTGTTCCTAGATCAACTTCTTGGATAATGAGCTGATGTCGACAAGAAGCGATCCGTCAAAGGAGGGCCTTAATGAATCCCACATCAGTGACACGGAACGGAGCTAATGATTTTGATGGAGGTGAAAACGATCTGTGACATATGATTCAGGGTGGCGGTCATGAAAGGATGAAGGATAATGTATGGCAGTGGATGGGACACGGTTGACTTTTCTGAACGACTTCTCTTGAACATATGGCGACACTGATACGATGGATCGGTAGCATTACACCAAATATGGATGGTATGGCGAGACCATGGTGATGTGACCGGTGAATGAAACAACCCAACCCGATTGTGGTACGGAGGAAAAGTGTCATGTTCAAGAGCGACTTGCTACCATCAAAGTTTCTTTGAGTTTCTCCCAATTTTCCCCAGTCATTGCTGACCAGTACCTCTTTATTTTTGTCAAGCTTGAGGAGGATAACATATGCTTGTTCTATAACCTGCCCTTCGGGCAAGCCCATCGCTATATTTTAACGAGCCTAGCGATAGTGAAACTCGTTCTCGTCTAAAGACAAGTTTGTCGCTATTTAATGCTTTTAACGAGTCTAACGACAAAGACAACTCGGTCCTTTTCAAATTTAGAGAGTCTGAAAAGGTACATAAAGTTAACTCCAAAGGTCCTTTTTCGTCATCTAATCCCTTAAGTCCAAAAAGGTATAAAACAATACAGAAGGGATGAATTTTCGATAGTTTTAACGAGCCGAACTAAACAAGCGCTCGATCTTTTTGTGCAATAATCCCTCAGGTCCAAAAAGATTAAAATCTAGAGGAGGGATAGCTCTTCCGGTCACTTTAACGAGCTGGAAGGCCAAAACTCGGCAATCTTTTCATATTTTACAAGTCAGTTGAAAAGAGCTCAAAGAAGACTCGTCTTTTGAGGAACGAGTGGTAAACAGGGTTAGCAGCTGATTCTAGGTACAGGTTGGAATTTTCCAATCACGACAATGTCACAAGGATGGCTAGGTGAAATCACTCTTCGCAGCTGTTCCTCAAAATGGGTAAACAATCAAATGGAGGTGAATGATCGGCCAAATGAAAAGTGGAGGTGACGGTGCAAACACGACCAAGGCTTTTATGGCTGATAAATTTACGATCGCAGTGGTTATTTACCGGGTGGTTCATTTTTTAACGAGCTTAAACACGGATTGAAACACTTGCTCGATCTTATGTTTATTTTTTAACGAGCATGAACTATGCGCTAAAACTGCTCGGATCTTGCGTTTATTTTTTAACGAGCATGAACTGTGTGCTAAAACTACTCAATTATACCAGTCATAAGATAAGAATGTCTCATTAAAGATGCTATTTTTTCCCAAATCTTAGATCTCATAAAGCTTTGCTCAAATCCTTTCGTTATGCAAGTTCGGTTACGACTAATCCTATGAGTTTAAAGGGTTAGACCTACAGGTTTAAAGGGAAGACCTAAAAATTTAAAAAATAAATAGCCGCCCTTGCTTGCACTCCAAAAGGTTTTCATGCCCCCAGATATAAAATACAATTTCAAGGTTACCTCTCATCGCAAGTAAAACATTTGTTCTACCAGGAAAGGCCTACCTCTTTCAGGCTACCCAAAGACTGTTCCATTAATAGCTTAAACAGAACACTTCCTTGGCGGTGCCTACCGAGATAGACAAAGGTGAATGACTTTGGCGCCAAACACATAACTTTGACAAAAGAATCCTATTCTAGAACAACCCTCTTTCTAGATGGACGGGGTACGGACTAGTCATATTCTCCCGCGGAAACCTACTCTATACCCAAAGTTTTCTCTGCCCGAAGCAGACCAAGATGCATGCCCCCTAGGTTCCAGTCACCTCTTTCCGAATCACTCACACTCATCAGGAAGAAGGACTGGGGGTGGAGACATTTCTTGAGTGAACAGACCATTTAGGGTTGGTATGTGACTATTTGCGATGCGTGATCCCGGAAATGAAAGTTGGTCTACGAGCTTGACCATTCTTCCTTCGTGTGGAAAACACATTACTCTAAAGAGTGAGGAGACGATGGCTCCCATGCAATATATATAGTCTCGTCCAAGGAGTAGGTTATAATCCAAGGGTCCTTGAACGACCATCACGTTCATTTGAACGGTCTTCCCTTTCAATGTTATGGGCACATTGGGGAGGATCCCTAAAGGTCGACTGGTTCCTTTATCAAAGCCTGATAGATTTCGCATTTCAGGCAAAAGCGCTGGCGAACCAAGCGCTTTCCAAGCAATAGAGGAAAGGATACTCACAGATGCCCCCTCGTCAATGATAGTGCCAGCCATTACCATTCTGTATATTTGGACAATAATTCTGAATGGTATACTGGCTGGTAAGCGGGGTCTGCCTAGTTGGTTCCAGTCGAAGGACACAACCAGGTTGCTTGGTGGTGGGACCGAATACACGGCCGGATATGACCCTGACGAAGTTCCTTCCTGCGATAAAGGAATGGGAACATTGCCTCCATGCTCGTCGGATTCTGTGTTGATGAAAAGAATCTGGATGGTGTCATCCTTATTCTCTTCAGTGACAGTGTCATTCGAAGATGAATCCTCTGAAGGCAATACCGGGTCAACTGCCGCCTCGAACTTTTGACTTTCGTCAGGTATGGATTCAGTAGGTTCATTTTCAATGACTGACGCTTCAGCCGACCACTTGAGTGGGCCAGCTGGATTCTCAACTAACGAAGGACTTGGCACGAGTTTTTTATATCCAGGAGGAAGTCGTAACGGTGAAACCAGACGATCTTCCAAAACTCTTTTCGCCTCGTCTAAGAAGGGACAACGGTGGATGGTGTGATCGCCTTCACACAGTCTACAGGGAGATCTAGCTCTCCCTCTTTGTCTTGGACCTTCAATTTCGCTAGTTGACGATATGCATTCAACATGGCTATCAGAGGTTGATGCCACCGGATTGTGCAAACGAGGAGACCAGTCCTTCAGTATCCGGGGAATACAGGGACAATCTCTATGGAAGTGGTCTCCTCTACATATGACACATGGCGATTTAGGCCCGGTCAGTGCTGTGTGTGGATTTTCGTTAGATGCCTTTTGCTTGCCCCCAGTCGCTTTTGGCTCCTTCTTCTTCTTCTCTCTCTTCTTCTTCTCCTTCTTCTCTTTGGGAGCTTGGCTTTTGCCGGCTCTACCTTGCGAGGAAGATGGAGGAGAGGAAGAGTTATAGGAAGTAGAAGGTTGGTGGGCAGCTCTAGACTGATCTAACTGTTGACTTGACTGTTCAGGAAGAGTGGTGTTCTGAACTACATTGGTTGAGAAGAGCCAGATTGGCAAGCCAATTGTCAGTCCTGGAAGCGACAATGTGGCCATATGGGGCGCACCAACATCTCCCCAAGAGGAGAAGGGACTAGGATTTCCATCAAGGGGAATTCCTTGGTTGGTGGGCTCCATCTTCTCAACCTAAAGATCAACGCAGGAATAGAGGGTGATTTTGTTCCGTTTAAAATAAATTTTAACGACGCTTTAGACACAACTTGCTTTTTCAATTTTAAAGAGTCGAGAAAAAGCTAAAGATGACTCTAGTCTCCTTCGATGTTTTAACGAGCCCGAAGTGACAAATGCTCGGATGGAATTTTTCCGTTATAGAGTCTAAAAAAGGCCAAAAGGAACTGCTCTGGAGTTCTAGGTAGAGGGTGTGCCAAACTTTTAAAACCGCAGAATACTTTTTAAGGTACGGGCGGTCGATCTTCCTGAATGCTGTGTTCAGTGCATTGCGATCAGTAGGGCGGACGACACGACTTCCTATGGATAAAGGCTTTATTCCTATAGGGGTCTCCCAATATATACGCGACGATACGTGGGAGCACAATCCGTACTGATACTTATCGCTTCACCGTGGAGGAATCACCCAACCACTTGACGGTAAGATATCAGGCTTAACGACGCCGGAACACGTCTCTAGCCTAGACCTCTATGTTGTGCGTTATGTTACAAAGCGTTGTTATGTTCATTCAATTTATTTTAGGTTGATCTTTTTTAGAAGTTTTCCTTTTTGGATCACCACGAGATGTATGATACAACTCCTAAATTCAGTCTAAAGATGATAAGCAAGCTTTTTATATCTTTTCAACAGATGAAAATCCTAGCTACAAGGGGAAAAGAAAGACATCATCTTTTCTCACAGAGCATAGAGCACACAGTAATGCACTTTTTCCTAAATCAACGTACAAGCTGTCAAAATGCAAATGCACAAATGCATGTATTTCTTTTCTCTTTCTTAATATTGATGTTTATATAAAGAAAGATGTTGTATGACTTTGAATTCGATTTCAAGTGGAAACATAAACAAGTTCTTTTTTTCAAAATCAAAAGACACCTTATGATTTACTTGTTTCGACACTAGAAATACATAAATTCAAACCATATGACGAAAGTAAAAGCTAAATCAACTGTGAACAGCAAACAAACTCACTCCTAAGATCAAAACGACACTTATGACAGGTCTAGATCTAAGGGCCACAGTAAGACTAGTTTACTTTCGTAATGGGAAACTGCAAATGATGTAAGAAATACACAAAGAACAAATACAGTTTCTTTATACAACTGAGGCGGAATTGAGGCAAAGAAAGGTGGTTTCAGATAGGAACACTGACTGATAACAGGCTGCAAAAACAGGGATAAAACTGAGCAAAAGGACACAGGGAACCACAGCTGCACAAGGCAAGGACTGTTCAGCGCAGGTCTAACACAGAGGTTTTGACATTCAGCGCAGGTAGCCTTCACGGGACCTGCGTTGAAATGCAGAACCTCTTCACAGGCTCTGCGCTGAAGCAGAAACGAGAGTTGTTTCTGGGCTACGGTTTGCAGTTAAATTCACAGTTTTTGGCCAAATAAAAGCTATCAACCAGGTACAATCTAAGGGATGATTCAAAGGAGGGTGAAGATCTATCACTAAGAGCTGTTAGAGCACTTGTGGATCAGCTTTTTAGATCATAAACAGGCCCAGTAAAAGGACTAGAGTAGCTGCCCTCTACTTTGCATTTGAAAAAGACAAATGCAGTTCGATTCGGCACTCTTTGAGTTTATGAAATGAAGAGCAAAAACACAAATAAACCAACAAGATACGATCCCCAGCGGATTCGCCAATTTGTTGTTGGGAAAAGTATCCAATACGGAATGTCCCTATCCCACTCTAAGGAGTGATAGTACCTCAGCAACAAACAAGACAAAACTATCTGAGTATTCTTCTTTACGAAATGTAAATAGAGGAGAAGGATGTAACTAACCGATGTCTTCCGCCAGTTTGTAGATCCGATCTCACTCCCTTCTGCTTGCTTCCCGCTGCTTGTTCCTTCACTGGCCCAGCTACACCAAGTTCCTGCAAAATGGCAAGAGAGGGAAACTACAAGAAGCATACATTCATAACTAGTTTAGGATTAGAATAAACTAAATATGCAAATACAACAAAAAATCATTGATATACATGCATATAGAAGAAACTCAAATGGCTTTATTGATGAAGAAGTAAAGTTCAGGAAGAGATACAACCAAGTGAAGCCCAATCCAGCATCACCTTCCCAGCAAAAAGAATCTCTTCTTCACCTCCTTGAAAGCAAATCACCCAATAGCTCTAGTCTCAAACCAACAACAATTCTTTGCAATAAAAAATTTCCAGCCTCCAGATCTCATGGGGGAGAGATCCATATATAGATGTTTGGAGAGAGGATGAGTCAGCTTGAGATCTGACTAGTGTCCTCTCCCTCTGCCAGTTCTTGATTCCACTTGGAGGTTTGGAACCTCTTACTCATCACCAGTCGAATTCCCTGAAGCAAGTGTCATTTTGGAAGCTTCCTGGGTTTTGACACCTTGAGAAATGAACTTGCCACATGTCCACTCTCGCTCAGCGTAGGTAGCCAGTGTTGCTTTTGACATTCAGCACAGGTAGCTAGTGTTGGCTTTGACATTCACCGCAGACAGCTAGTGGAGCCACTGAAATGATCCTGAATTGACTTGTTTTTCAGCAGTTTCTGGTGGAGAACTTCTGTGAATTGCTGTGGTTTGTTAGCCTTGTTCCTCTAGGGGTAGGGACAACATGTTTAGGGACTTTGGATCCCTTATATTATGGACATTTCATGCTCAATGATGTAAGGCACAAAAATGCCTATAACAACCATGAGGGGAAATTTCATAATATGCCACTGCCATCAGATGATCCATGATCCTAATGGAATGCAGCTGATCGGATGAGACACCTAGAATGCAATGCAACAAGAGAATTTTGATCACTGATGGAGGGATGAAGATACCGACACTAACAGTGCAGATAGGGGGAGCTAGTTTATCATGAAGAAATGCAAAGATATATCTTGCAAGATTACACGAGGAGAAACATAACAAGAAGAAGCATGATAGGGGGGTCACTTGATGGAGAAAGGGGTTTTCAGGGTACCCCATTTTCTATTGATGTTAAAGGGGGGGGAGAATGTTGAAAGGGAGATAATATTTCCATCAATGACAAAGGGGGATATTGTTGGTCAAATTTGTCATCAATGTCAATATGGAATTATTGAAAATGGTTAAACCCTAATATTTCCCTAACCCTAATTACTTGGAAGCTCTAGTAAAATATCCAAATGAGTGATGCCTAATCTAGAATTGGTTGGATGATGCCTAATAATGCATTGTTTGAATAACAAAGCCCTGGTCCTTGTTGCATTGAATTGGTCTTACCCTAGAAACCCTAGCAGCTTTATTAAAGGAAACCCTAATCCTAAATGAAAATCCATAGTGCATGGCTTAATGATTTAACTGCATTCATGACAAACCCTAGTTGTTGAGATGTTATATGCCCTAGTTTATGTAAGCCCTAACATAAATAAAATATTTAATATATGGATGATGACCTAAGTACTTTTAGGTTCTAGATTGGAATTCAATGCTAGACACGTTGTTTTAGCTACTAGCAATAAAATATCATCTAGACCTTCTTTCAATACGTATGGATCCTGTAGGAAAGTGACATAAATGCTACTCGAACTTGCTGAATTAGAATTGGAGAAGTCAACCCACAAATTGTCCAACAATTTGACAACCTGAAATGAACTTCCTAAAAGAACATAACTAAAAAATGATCTAATAAAATCTAATTATTAATCCTGCTCAGATCAGCTACAAATTTATAATCATGTCGGCTCCTATCTAAAAAGATGCAACCTTTCAAAACATAGGTTAGCTCAAAAATTATAATAAAACCACTATAAATAACCTCACATCTCTTCATTTTGTCACTAGAGATTAGATTAGAGAACAAATTCAGATTCTGTTTACATAAAAAGGAGCAGTGCAGGAGTGCAAGTTCACAAAGAGGAGAAGAGAAATAAAAAATAGTGATTTTGGATACATTTGTGAAGGTTACTCGATTTATTTTGGATGTCCCTTAAAGGCCTATAACTTTGGCCTAACAAGACTGCAATTGCAACCTTGTTAGGCCTACAAATTTCCAGTGTCATCCTATTCCTCAAACCTACAACTCTGTGTTTCTCAAACCTGTTGCAGCCCTGATATGTTTAAGCTTAGTGAAGCCATAAGAGCCACAATAATTGACCCTAATTCTTGATTGTGGTGACTTGACTATGGAAGTACTAAAAATTGAGGATTGTAGAATATTGTAAAGCCACTTAACATGGATTGTGAGGACACTTAGAAACTCAAACTGTAGAGACAACTTGAATCTTGATAACTAGTATGTGGTAAAATGTACCATACCTTGTGGAGGTACCTTAATCGAATATGGAAGACACTTAATATTGGGATTTGAAGAGTAGACTTTTCCTATTCAAGAGCCCAACATGTGTGGCCAGAACCACTTCTGAGCAGCTCTTTGAAAACATCCTGAAGTAGTACCTTACAACAAACCTTGCAACTTATTTGGAGCGGATTTTGAGAACAAAGATTTTTGAAGAAGCCTTTGAAGTGTTCCTTAAAGACTTATGGAACAGTCTTGAAGCTTTTTGAAATTGGACCAGACCTTGAGGTGTCTTTGAAGTGATTTTAGAAAATACCTTGAAGAATTGTTGAAGATATTTTGGACCATCTTTGGAAGCTTTTGTTGAAGCACCCTAGAAGGAAACTTGTTGGAGAATTCATAAAGCATTATATGAAGTTGTAGCAGAGACCATTGTTGTAGACATTGACCATATATTGGATCTATTTGAAGACGTTGTAGAGCTCCTTGCTAAAGTTTGTTTGAAGATCTATGAAGAGAAGTCTTGTTGACCTCGAAGAGTAACCTAGTGAGCCCTTGAAGAAGACCCTTGAGCAGATGACAAAACATTCTTTAAGACATTGATGGATGAATGAAGCCCTCATGGAGTAACCTTGACGAGAATTATTGGGGTACCGTGAAGAGTATTAGTGACACCTTTTATGGTTGCTAAAGTTGTCATTGATGAAAGAAGGATTCTTAAAGACAACATAAATTCTTTGAAAATATCACTTAGAAACCCTTAGGGATGTTTAATAAACACTAGCTCACTACCATGCTAGAGGCAAAAGTTCTAGACATGAAAATAAAGAATTAGTGCACCTATAGAGTAAGTCACGAGTCATTGAATCCATAAATCAATGCAAAAATCTGAAAGAACAACCAACCATCCACGAACATGGAATGAAAGTGGTGAAGAGAACTAAGTTATATCTGCATACATCATAATGAAGTTTTAGTTGAGCGCTAATTCAAATAACATGCGAAAGTACAACAAACCCACAATAGAATGGGAAGAAACACCTACCTATTAGTTATATGTCCATGCCGCAGTGGTGCCCTACAAGTATGAGGAACACATCATAAATCAATGATGTCAATGGGAAACTGGAAATCTAGGAAAATATTGTAAACAAAGAAGAAATTCACTACTTACCCAATAACCTTTTGATGGAAACCCTCGGTCATTGTAGAGCTGCCAGAGATAAAAATGCCTTCAGGAAAAACTATTAAGACCAGAACCAATTAGAAGAGTGCACACTTTTTGTCTAAAATCCTGTGAAATCAACAGCGAGGGTAAGAAACATCGGGTGACCTTACCTTCAGACTTTGAACCAGTCTCGGAGTAGCTCCAGAACCTTCCCGTCGGCAAACGAATGAATGGATCTGAGGAATAAGCCCAAGAGTAGTCCTTATCTCTAGATGAGAAATTACCACTGTAGAGATGGAGTCTTGAATGATCGACGGTGCACATGGTTCCAAATACTAGCAAGTCACGACCTTCGGGATTATTACCGAGTAATGGAGGATAGCTAGTGGTCACGATCCACCAGGGTTCGAGTAAGTCAATAAATGTCACGACAACATATTTGAGAAGTAATTTGCAACATAACCCTTGAACAATACATAGTTTGGAATAAAATAATAAGAAAATGTGTGAGCCAAATAACAACACCTTAAGAAAATTATAATAGATTTCATTATAATTGATTAAAATGCATTAACAAATTACGGTATGATGTTAGCAATGATAATATAGTTATTTTAATAATGTGAACTATGGTAATTATAAATAAAAATTCTTTGTAGTGTGGATGTGGATGTTACAGTCACCCTACACCTTGAAGGAAGACTTTGGGTGATGGAAAATATGAATTAAATGATTATTTTCACTTGTTCCATTCATTTGGATTTCTCATTTTGTATACCTATCTGTGTGGATGTGATGAGATCACCACATCTTATTACCTATCTTGTCGTAAATGCAGATTATATAGATGGAAAAAAATAAGGACTCGAAATATTGCTTAAGGTTGTGGATCCAACCAAAATATTCTAACACTTTAGTTATTAATGCTCTGCAACGATGCCTTAGCTTGAAGTTAATTAGAATGGAAGAAGTGGAATATTTGAGAATTCGCATATGTTTGAATTAATTTCTTTCTTTTGGGATCGTCATGGTTGGATTGTCGAAGATATTTCAAATGTGTAGGGTCCCGGGGCAATTTGATTATCTCCTTCTTATCCTCTTAGTTTAATTCGATGGCTTCATAACTAATCTTCAAGACTTTTTTCATGGTTTCCTCTAAGAGTCGGGTTCTTGAAGGTGATTCAGAGCGATGAAATAAGTTAGTGGAGAGATTATTGAATGTGCTAATGGGTATGACTAAGATCACAGTTAGAAGATTGGAACTAATTGACCGAAAGGAATAGGAAAGGTTTAATCTCCTAGAGAAAAAGATTGAATGGTTGCTAACATGCATGGAAAGGAAGTTGGTTGGCCTAGAGATAGAACTTCTTTTGTTGAAGGTACAGTCAAATGAAGAAGTTAGGAATGCAGAGGCATTCAATACCAAGCATGGAATCTTTGATTCGGGTTTCAACCCCCAAGAGGTTGTTGTCGCTGGTGCAATGTCAGAGGATTGATTGTCTTGAGGAATTGTCCCGAGGAAAAGAGGTAGATCTCGAAAATGAATTTGAGGTTTCCTTCTCTGAGGCAACCTAATTAACATGTCTGAATGTATTGCAAGTTTGAATTGTTTTTGGTGCAATTTTTTAAATTCTATGGGAGCATTCAATGTAAAATTTAGTGCAAAAATCTTGTAGAGGCAATTTTTTTGTGGTTGTACTAGAACATTGGAAGCAAAAAAAAGTCACAAAAACTTGTAAATGGTTATGGCGATGAAAGCTAGTTTATTATAATACAAAAGATAATCATTTTTCTAAAAAACAGATTCTATAATGCAATCCAAATTAAATTTGTTATGTTGTTAATATTGATTAAAAGGTTACATTTAAAACAATGAATTCAATTAATAATTTAATTCAAATTACAATTATCACATAGCTATATTTAAAATAACAAATTGGTTTTTTTTACTTGAAAAATTTTTCTACTATAAAATATGGTAAAAATAATTAAAATAATTTTAATAACAACATTTTATTTTAAAATATGTTTTTATGATATAAAAAATTATTTGAATTAAAAAAAATAAATATATTTTTTAATTCAAATAATGACAAACAACTTCTGTGTTTTTCTAATGATGAAAGTGTCTTCCATAAATTTTTTCCATTTCCAATCAAGATACACAATTTTTGGGCAAGGAACAGTAAATTAATAACAATATATTAAATTAAGTAAAATTTTAATATATTTTTTTAATATTTAAAAAAAAATATTAAGCTATTTAAAAAATATAATATTAATATAATATTAATACAATTTTATTTTAAATATCAATAATTAAATTATCATTTAAAAATTAAATTTAAAAACTCTTTCAAAACTCATTATTTAAAAATTAAATTTAAAAACTTTTTCAAAATTCACCTTAGTTAAAAAAAAATCATACTGTAGAACAATATTATCTATTCTTTATTTGTTTATATAATGTGTTAATGCACACAATCTCACAATTAAATATAAAAATATTTATCGCATAGATGGAGACATATGAAACTAGGTGGTTAGTCATTGTCACCTCTGTAACAACCCTATGCACTTTAGATAAAAGTGTAGCTAAGTGAAGCGGGGACTTCCTATGCTTCCATATCCCCATTTCCTATATTATTAATGGGTGTAAGGACCAATAACATCAACACATAGAAATGGAAAAGTTTTAAATGTTGGGATTGATGGATGAAATGGATATAGTTCTTTATTACTTGTGATATAAATTCATAGATGCAATCTAAGCGGGTGCTTTACTAGAATTAGTAGGCAAGGGATAACATGATGATAAGTGAAGGGCTTTACAATAGAAGCTATACAAGCAAATTAGTTATAGAAGTAGTAAAGCATTTGTGCACAATATGATGTTTGGGAATTTATACATATTTATCTTTTGGACAATAGGGAGGCTCTATGTGATATACCCACGAATTAACCTACGTGTAATAATTTTTATTTTTACAAATAAACATATCCTATACCACCCTTGTAGGCTTCTGAACGCGAAGGTATCAACATTAATACTACCTACGTGCAGACATCACTATGGAAATGGCTATAAGTAAAAATATCTTGTCATTTATGAGTGCAATTGGAAGTATCCCGGGGAGGGCAGAGTATTATCTGCTGGATTTAATGCTGGTAAAGTTGCTCCTTACACCTGGCCTTGGCATTTACTTCCGCTGGCTCAGTCATGTGATGAGGGAATGATCTACGTACTCTCTGCTTCTGTGCCCTCAGGCTCCTCCCCGCATTGACAGTGTGGAAGCAAGGTAG
This sequence comes from Pinus tabuliformis, assembly GCA_031772625.1. Classification (NCBI taxonomy): domain Eukaryota; kingdom Viridiplantae; phylum Streptophyta; class Pinopsida; order Pinales; family Pinaceae; genus Pinus; species Pinus tabuliformis. The sequence goes on from CM062807.1 coordinate 1,225,955,640, forward strand.
CCCATCCGAGGGCGAGGCTGTCTCGATATGCATCTACCCAGTTAATCGTTCCATTGAGGTTTCCAAAAGAATTTGTCCTCGGCCTTGCTACAGCTCCATCCTCCTTCCTAGTGCCGAACACGTTCAAAACCTCTTCTTGACAATGAATGGTTATGGCTCTGATGCTTTGCCAAGTTCTGGATCGATTTGGACCTGGTTTTTAACAGCACACGTCTTGTGGTAAGAATTCACTAGGCTATCTTTACGTTTTTCTTTGATTTTTCCACACCCTTTACTGTTTTCCTTTGTTTTTAGCTTGGCCCGTAATTCTAACTTTCTTCAGGCTTGTCTCTGTTTCTGTGGACGAGGAATATGGGTCTTCCTCTAGCAAGAGATGCATGGGTGTGGGTGGAGCTGCTCAGCTTTTGGGTCCTATCCTCTCAGTGCTCGGCTGACAGGTATGTTCCTACGAATTTTCTACATTCGATTTGTTACTTAATCGTTATACAACAGAAATGAAGGGGTTATTTGTATGGAATGAAGGGTTCTTTTCTTTTTGGTTAGTAATGGCCTTCTAGCCCAGCCCCTTGTGGATTCTCCTTTTTGCATATTGCACAGAGTTTTTGCAGGATTTGAGCTTGGCAAGTTTGCCCAGCTCCTATAAGGATAGGGAATCCATCCCTTGAAAGGGTTTTTGAACTGTTAACCATATTTTTTGACGAGCCCTCACGCTCTCTTAAGCATTTTCTATGTAATTAATGCACCATTGGATAGTCTATTCGGGTTGTTTCCCTTGGTGAATATTTGGTGGCTCCCTACAGTTTTCAAGACTGACCATGCACATTATATTTGTATATTCTCCAGTTCTTCTACTGTTGGTCTAGGTCTTACAACTTGAGTTTTGTTGGTTGAGGGATGAGCGCCTTCCCTGCGACGCATTACCATATTCCTTGATATTCTTAATATATTAACCCTCGTTAGGGCTCATGAGTTGTTGAATTATGATTTTTATGACTGTGACAGTGCATATATATATATATATATATATATATATATATATATATATATATATATATATATAATATCGTTCTGAACATTCCTCAGTTTGTTAGCGGGCTTTTCATTTCATATTGTATGGTACACTACGTATTGCTTGCCGCATGATGGAAAAGAGTTTATGCTTAGTAGGTTTATGTGTTTTGAAAATGATTATAAGTCTGGCTCTTCTCACTACTAGATTCTTGTTCGTATCTCCTACAGGTTCATTACCTGAATTAGCTCCTCAGAGCCCAGGTTTATACTTTTATGCATTCTCTCTTATTTACTTGTTCCCGTGGTGCCGAGATTTTCAAGATTGCCCTGCTGTCGTTATACATGTGTATTTGTGTGTTTACATTGTTGTCTTATAGATTTTTATCTGCATGCTAATAGGAGCAATTAGACTCTGGTCTTGAAGTCTGCATACCCTCGCGGTTGCGACTATGCTCCTCAGAGTTCTCTTTAAAGTCTAAATATATTTTCATTCCACGAATGTTTCCAGGGTTCTAATTTCAAATGTTAAACTTTTCTGTGTTTCTTTGTAATAAGGCATGTGAAGAGATTAGAGAAAGAACCCTATTGGTCTTTCTGTTGTTTATGGAATGTATTTTGTTTGCTATAATGACAATCTTTTTGAAGACTCTGAATCTATGGTGAGTCTCTGAGTTTTCTGTTTTTCCATTAATTCCATAATATCTGAAAATATTTCCCAGCAAACCACTCACGCATTTAACTCCCAGAAATTTTCTAAAGGAAACAAGATTCAAAACTCTTCACAAGCTACTAAACTCTTGCATCAATAAAGGTTTCTTTAGGAGGTCAACCATACCTCCTCTCAGTTTCCCTTCCTGGTTCCCTGCAAGAAAATTCTCCCACTCCCCTTTCACAATATAAAGAGGTAGAAAAAAAGAAAAATAACATTATAAAGCTTCCAAAATAGTCCCAACCCAGGGGTTTCTTACGTACCTGGAGTTCTCCGGCTAAAAAATTGTTCCTGACAGGCACCTGAATCTAGGTTTGATGTCCTTCAAACCGCTCAACCATGAGATTCGTCCTTCAGGACCAGAATCTCCCCCCTTGCTTCTTGCTAGACCACAGTCTTCCTCAAGTTGCTCATGCAGCGAGCAGGGCTATCTGGTCATCATCAGAATTAGCCACTTTTCTTTCCTTATTGGATTATTTTCTTCTCTCTGCCTGTCTCTATAGCACATATTTTTCCCTTTCCTCCTCTCCTTTTCTTTGGAAACTTTTCCAGTTAGGGGAGGTAGTTAGGGTTGCTCTCATAGCAACTGTCTTTTTCACCTCAAGAGGACAACTTCCTCCTTGAGAATTACCCTCCTTTAAGGAAACACTTCTTACATCTCATAATGAAAACAAATTATATTTAAATTTTAAACACATAATAATAACATGTTCAGTTTATATTTACCGTAGTAAATCAAATATTTACATTTTTATCTCAGGGCATTACATCTTTCCCCCCTAAGATTGGACATCGTCCCGATGTCTTTTAACCATGAACAGCCCTGGATAAGTCCTTTTCATAAGTTCTTCATCTTCCCAAGTGGCCTCATCAGGCCCAAAGTGTTGCCACTGCACTTCAACTTGGGTTATATCCTGCTTCCATAGCGTTACTTCTCTCCGGTCGAGGATGCCTAGCGGTTCGACCCAGTTTTCGCCTTCCGGTTCTACCTACAACATGCACCATCCTAAGTCAGTTTTTCTTTTAAAAGAAAACATTTAGACTAATTTATCGAAGATAATTCTCACCTGAATATCCTGCCATTTAATCACATGTTTAGGATCATAAACATATTTTTTTAACACGGAGACATGAAAGACATTGTGGACTCATATGTGACTTGGCAGAGCGAGCTGGTAAGCCACCGGCCCAATTCTTGCTAAGATCTGGAATGGTCCACAATATCGAGGTGCCAACTTAGCGCACCCGCTCCACTGTAATGTGCTCTTTTTTGCTCGAATTCTCACATACACATGATCACCGACTTGATACTCCTTAAACCTCCTTTTCCAGTTAGCGAAGTTCTTTTGCCTATCCTGAGCTGCCTTCAGATTAGAACATACCTTTTTAACCAGTTCCTCCATTTCCTTAAGCATTTCAGGACCTAACATCAATCTGTCTTCCGGTCCACTCCAGCTCGAGGGAGTGCGGCACTTCTGCCCATACAATACTTCAAAAGGGCTCATTAGCAATGATGTGTGGTAGCCATTATTGTATGCGAACTCAACCAAGTGTAGATAGTCCTCCCACTTGGTTGGTTGCTGCATCACATATGCTCTTAACATATCTTCCACCACCTGGTTCACCCATTCAGTTTGCCCGTCAGTTTGAGGGTGATAAGCCGTGCTAAAGTTCAGCCGAGTCCCCAATTCTTCAAACAATGTTTTCCAAAAGACCGATGTAAATTTTACATCACGGTCTGAAATTATTGTCTTTGGTAACCCATGCAGCTTAAATATATTTTGCATGAAAACATGGGCAATCTGCATAGCTCTGTAAGTAGATTGCACCGGTATAAAATGTGCTGACTTGCTCAGCTTGTCCACCACTGTTGGAGAGGTAAATCCCCTCTGCGGACAGAGGCGATCCCTACTAACCCAAAATGGGTCTAGCAACAATCAAACAATGCTATCACGCAAGTTCCTAATTGCAAATTAAAGGTGGATTATGAGAACCTACTTGGATTCCAACGCTAGTGTTGTAGAAGAGTTGACACTCCCGTTCCTTTGCTCCGACTGGTCACGATCCTCACGATCTCCGTGAATGGACACCTGCACATGCAAAGAATGACATGAATACAAGCATAAAATCCAATAGATGCAATTATATATCAGTCAGAAAAGATATAACTCGAACATCATCACAATGAACAACAGGAATGGAACCATAATGATAGTCATCTATTATTGATAATCAACAAAGGAGTATACAACCATAGTTTTGACGTCAAATCCTCCTTTGGCTGGGTGATCAGCTACATATGTCTTGCAAAGCTTGCCAGGATTGGGAACAAGCTTCTCTCTCTTTGAATGCAAAGAAGACTCTTACAGCAATCTCTCAGACTTCTAAGAGTATAATTCTCCCTATGCTCAAAACTAGCTTGTCAAATGCACCAGAACAAGCTTTTATAGACGGAGGAGGAGGAAGAGATACAATGAATCCAGACATCCATGGGATAAGCATTATCCTCGAAAAGCTATTATGGATAGAGATACGATGAATCTCGACATCCATGAGATTGGCATTATCCTTGAAAAGCCTCATGAGTCGAAAGCAAAAAACTTTCGGGCATGCGTTTGTTAAAAAGCTTTCCCAAACTTGGTTGGCGTAGACTCTGAGACAGAGCGCCAATGGGCGCGCCCTCTTTGGAGAGTTTCCCCCATTGGTGCGGGTGATACACTGTGGATCCACGCTAATGGAAAAAGGGGATTTTTTAAGGATATTCTGCAGGTGATGTCTTCAAGGCATATGAAGTCCATACTTAGGGCAACATAATGTAAGTGTTTTCAAGTTATGTCACTTCTCACAGGTCCCGGAATGAGTCCTCCAAAGTGTGGGAAAGGGTAACAGGGACGGTGACAAATGGTGACAAATTACTGTGTAACAGATGCCCCCTAAAGCATGAGGCCCGAGAGAGAGAGAGGGGTGAAATGCTTTACAGGAACACATGCAGCTGCCGCCGGAGAATCTGCATAGAGAGATACAACTGATAGCTCAAGTACATGATATATGTGGTATGGGCGCAGCCATCCATAACAGAGTACATAATAATCTAGATCCATGGTATGGGCGCAGCCATCCGGTGAGGATCAATGAATAGACTTAGGAATGGTTGGAGCCATCCAATGAATGAGTCATGTAATAATAATCCACAAAATCGCAGCTTGGATTCCAATAGACAAAATCCAGGGTCTTGCACTCCATCTTGACCCGAACAAAAGTACAAGTTCAAGCATGTGAATACATGAGTTGAAGTCGAACATGCATGAACATTGTCTAATTACCAGTCAACAATGAAAACTGTTAACAGACGCGAGAGGTACCACCAATAATGACAATAGCCCTCAAGGTACTATAGGTACAATCTACGGCGTGTGAATCAGTAAGTTGGAGTCGAACACCCGTAGAATCATTCAATTGGAGGCCAATGATGAAAACCTCACGTCGAACACGAAGAACCTGCCATTGAGGGATGCAGGCTCCAAGGCACCGGAAGGGAGTCTCTAGATCAGCTTCTTGGATAATGAGCTAAAGTCGACAGGAAGTGACCTTGATCGAAGGTGGGCCATAGTGTTTCCCACATCATCGACATGAGACAGAGGAAGAATGTTGTGGTGGATCAGAATTATGTGAGCTATCAGAAGGAGGTTGTTATTCTGCAGAAGGTCAACTTCTCTTGAACATATCGGTGGCACGACAGTGGACTTGGTAGTATTTGACATCAATGGATCAAAGTTCATGGTGACGAGACAATGAGCAGATGAGAGGTCAAACAGAATCACCCAAATCCATGGAGGCAAGTGAAAAATGAGATGAGACAAGTGTTATGTTCAAGAGCGACATACTGCCGACACGACAATAATTATGGTTCCATTTTTCCCCACCATTTCTGGCGAGTACCCCAGTTATTTTTATTAACAAGCTTGATGGGGATAGCATATGCTTGTAACGTCATTTCGACGGACTCCAATGTCATCAAGTTTTGACAAGTCTGATAGAGGAAGAACTCGGCGCCTTTTCATGTTTAGAGAGTTTGAAAAGACAACAGAAAAGAAAACTCCAAGGGTGTCCTTTTTAGTAAAGTTGTGTCTCTCGAGCCCGAAAAATTATAAAACAATGCTCGAAAGAACCGCCTGACCATTACGATCGAGGAGTACCTTTCAAGAGTGGTGATTTCGACTTGAAAAAGTAAAAAAGCGATCGAAACCATGTCGCTTCGTAACCATTAACGAACCTGAAATGACAAGGGTCCGACGATCTTTTCGTTTTTTCACGGTCAGAAAAGAGTTTAAAGACGACCGCCTCTTATTTACGCTTAACGAGTCAATAGGGATAACTCAGTGATCTTTTCATGTTTAGCGAGTCAGAAAAGAGCTGAAAGATGACTCCACAGTGACTTTTTTGTGTATTTACCAAGTCTGAAAAAGTATAAAATACAACTCGTTTCACCATCGAAGTTGCGTAAAAGACCTGTCGCTGCACAAAAAGTAATCGTAAAATCCATTTTCGACCAAAAATATATTAAAATATTCAAAAGGTAGCTTTTTAAACCTAAGTATAAGTCAAAAAGTTATAAATATGGTGAAAATGGTAAAAATATAATCACTTTTACTCTTTACCTCTCTGAATAGTAGCAGTGGTCTCTTTGGGGAGTGAACTTCAGACGGTGATTACAGCCAATCCGTGCAACCATTCGGGATTTCGTCGGTTCCAGGTAATAGGTGCTTCCCTTAGCTCCATTTCCATACATTTTTTATGCAATTTTCTTCCTGATTGACCTCTGCAAGGGGGAATTAAAAAATTTAGGGCTTCGCTCATTAGCGCGGGTATCCAGCACGGACCCGTGCTAATGGTGCGATTTTTCTAAAAGGGTCGCGCTCATTGGCGCAACTATTTTAGAAACAATCGCACTCATTGGTGTGACTAGTTTAGAAACAGTCGCACCAACCGCGCAACTCAATTTTCCGCTCAAGATTTCTCAACACATTTTAAATCTGATTGGATTGTAAGCTTACCAGTGATCTAATCGTGATTTATATGTTCTTGTGGATGCAGAGAAGCAGGCAAAATGGTAGATGGAAGGAACGCGAACATGATGCCGAGGATGCTTTGGCCCTTGAGGATGAAGGGTGCATGAATGCCCTAAGGGACTGCGGGCTTAATAAATTCTTTCTTATGCCTTACTTGCGCGCTGAGCCCTTGCTACTACAATTCATAATTGATCTGTGGGATGTTGATGACCAAGTGTTGGGGCTCGATGTGTCTGATGTTTACTTCATCACGGGGTTATCACGGAGAGGGGTGAGGCCTATTTTGACCGGGAGTAGACCTTCCAGGGAGAAGATGACTGAAGTTCGAGACCGAGTGTGCCCAGGGGCGCAATTTGGAAAGAACAGTGCAAAGGTGGATATTCCCACCATTCCAGACTTGGTTCTCAGGGTGATACTATTCACCATTACTCGAGCTGCAGGAGTGCAGGCACCCCATGAGGCAAGCAAGAACCATCTTTTGTTGGCCACAGAATGCCTAAATCCTACCATCTTTGACTGGGCCACCGCAGTGACTACTAACATCAAGAGGTAGCTTACAAAGTGCAAGCGAGGTAAGGTAAAGCAGTTTGGGTATGGTTCGATCGTGGTATCGTTCTTCTTGGAACGATTACCAAATTTTCAGGGATAGGGAGTTATAGTGGTTGATCCTTTGCCACGAGAGCCTAGGATGGCTCGTTGGGAAGCACTGATGCCCAGTGGAGGAGGGGGCCAATAGATGTCCTAGAGGCCCGAGTTCTTCATATGGCTCATCCGTCAGCTGATTGTGGTGGAGGATTGGCCCTATGTAGGGACTGACTTTACCGGAGACCCAGATCTCCCATTGCCCGAGGGAGAGGAGTGGGACGAAGAGCTAGGTAAGATCTCTTTTTGTTTTTGATGTTTTATATGTTTTTTTTTTGTTAATACATGTTTGTCCTAACAAAAATTGTATATACATGCAGATGTTGGCCTAGAGCGACCCGCTGGCATGTCTCCCATCGCTCAGAGGAACTAGCCCGCAGCTGACCCTCAGGAAGAGGGTGCTGAGGGGGATGAACTTATTTAGAATCTTGAGGGACTCGCCTGAGGGATCCTTGATTATGCTAGACTGGGAGATATGCCATTAGCATACCAGAGGCACACAGTGGGAGTGCCTAATCGTGTCCATCGTCTGTTGAGACGCTTGGTGCATGCGGTGTTGTGCTATCATGAGCACCACCGGGACTAGACTCATAGGTTTCCTTTTCTTGCATATTTTTTGAGAGACATGTCGTCTCCGGATGTATTTGAGAGGAACATGTATTATTTTTTGGACTATATGATGCACGTGGTGCAAACATTGCGACACACACACACACACACACACACACACACACACACACACACACACACATATATATATATATATACATATGCCTATTTCTATGGTTTTATTATTGCGCTTTATATGCTTTCTTGTATGATGTTTTACATATTACGCAAATGTCTATCTAATACATGATTAGCCAATGCATCAGTTAATGTGTTCAATTGTCTCGGAATATGTTGATATGTGATGAAATCAAAGTTCCTTTCTAAAAATCTCACACATAAATACAACCTTAGAATACGATGGTCTCTGACGGAATATCGCCCGTTGAGCTGGTGGACGACAAGTTGAGAGTCTAGGTTCACTACCAATGTACGAATGCCGAGATTAATTGCTTCAGCAAGTAGCTCAATTACAGCACAATATTTGGTGGCATTGTTAGTGGTACGACCCAAACACACACCTTGAAGATCTATCAACTCACCATGAGGATCATAGATCACCCACGCCGCAGAGGACAAGTTGCGAGTACTGTGGTAGGCACCATCAGCGAAACCAACATAAGGTGCATCAGACATCTGCACAAGAAGCGAAAGACACAACAAGCGGCAGTCACGCCTTCAAAACTAAAACACACACACACAACACACCTGCTAAAGTACATGTATGTACAAAACAAAGTGTACAAGCATCACACATTGTAATTTTTCAAGTACAACCCGTTTTGGGGCTTCCCGAGAGGGTTCCCTTCATAGTCAATTAGCTCGTAGGCCCCTTTTTGCAAAACTTTCTTGACAATGTAAGGACCTAGCCACATAGGCTCGAGTTTTCCTGCTCCCAGCTTATCGTTTGCCTGATCGTATAGCAGGACTAAATCTCCCTCAACAAAAGAACGTGGATGGATAGTCTGATCGAAGTGAGTCTTGACTCGTTTCTTTTGTGCTTCAATGGCCAAAGAGGCTAGGCGACGGGTCTCATCTAGTCGTTCCAGGTAAAGAAGGCGTTCTTCTAGCGGATTAGTGTTGGGAAGTAGTTCGACGGACAATTTTAATGAAGGGATTTCGCACTCGATTGGAAGGGTAGCCTCCAGTCCATAAACTAGTTGAAATGGAGTGAAACCGGTGGCATCCTTCACAGAGGTTCGGTAGGCCCACAAGGCAGGGAACAACATCAAATGCCAGTTAGACTTATGCATGCCAATGGTACGCTGAAGCATTGTAACCAAAATCTTGTTGATAGCTTCAACTTGGCCATTGGCCTGAGGGTAGTATGGAGTCGAACTATCGTGTTGTAAGCCCAGCTGGGTTGTTAGTTCCGTCATCATATGATTACGGAAATGCTTCCCGTGATCAGTGACGATGGCTTGAGGGACGCTGAATCGCGAGATAACATGATTGAACAAGAATTGTGCCGCTGTGTGACCGTCTTCAGTTAATGTGGGCATCGCCTCGGCCCATTTAGTGAAGTAATCGACGTCAACGATAATAAACGCATGCCCCCCGGCCGAGTGAGGGTTACAGGTCGTATAATCAATGCCCCATTTTGCAAAAGGGCTGACGGTGACAACAGGGTGTAATGGAGTGGGAGGCGCTCACATCTTCCGCTGGTATATCTGGCACTCATGACAAGAGCGGACAGCAAGAATGCAATCCTTAAAGATAGAGGGCCATAAGTAGCCAGCATGGAGGATTTTTTGGGCAGTGGCATATCCAGACATGTGACCACCACAGGCACCAGAGTGGCAGTCATTCAAAACACGCTCAGCTTCCTCGAGAGTTAGACATTGGTGGAGAATAGAGTCGGCGCCGAGGCGGTATAGTGTATCCCCAATGATACGGTATGGTTGAGACTAATGACGAATCCTTCGACGAGCATCTTTGGACACGCCGGGCAAAAGGAGGACGTTTGCAGATATATGATGATATCCCTGTACCAGGGATCGAGGGTGCTAATGAGAAACAAAGTCTCATCTGGAATATGACCTCTGAGTGAGAGGGCACGAAAGAAGATGGCAAAGAGCAAAGTATCTCAGCGAATACAAGGGATTCTTGGACTTGGCAGTGGTAAATTCCAAATCAAACTCTTGGAGGATGAAAATCCACTTTGAGTACTTGCCCCCCAGCAACTGGCATGACAAAATGTACGTCAGGGGGTTGCAATCAGAAACCGCAGTGGTAGTACGCAGCAGAATGTAGTGACAGAAGCATTGGACAACACAAACGACGGCCAAAGCCAACTTCTCGACATAAGCATATCGAGTTTCCATGTCTAAAAGGTTGCGGCTGAGATAATATACAACATGCTCAGTGTCATCATCGTCAGTTTGAACGAGAACCATGCCGATAGTGGTGTCGGCAGTGGCCAAATACAGAGTGTAGTCGCGATGATAGTTTGGAGGACAGAGCAATGGAGTGGAAACAAGGAGACCCTTGAGACGCTCAAAAGATTCCTGAGCGACGGTATCCCAATGGAAAGGGACATCTCACTTTAGAAACCGTGTGAAACCTTTAGCCACCTCGGCATAGTTTGGAACGAATCATCTCAGAAAGTGTGCTTTACCCTGCAAGCTTTGCAATTGCTGTAAAGAAGCAGGGGGAGGAAGATTCAGAATAGCCTCGACTTTAAGGGGATCCAAACGGATGCCATCTCGGGAGATGATGAACCTGAGAAGTCGACTGGATTCCACACAGAAGAAACATTTGTGAGGATTGAGTCTGATACGGTAGTGTCAGTAGCGAAGAAAGATATCGCGAAGGTGAGTAGGGTGGTCCTGACGTTTGGCTGAATGAGCTGGTATATCATCCAGGTATGGCTGTACAATGTGGCGAGTGTCATGAAAAGCGTAGGACATTGCATGTTGGAAGGTAGCACCGGCATTTTTGAGACCGAAAGGGAGCTTCTTGTAGGCAAAATTGCCCCATGGACAGATAAAAGTGGTCTTGTGTTGATCAGCGGGGGCAATATTGATCTGGTTATACCCAGAAAAACTGTCCATAAAAGAGTACATTTCGCTTCCGGCACACTCATCAATAATTTTATTAATGAATAGTGTGGGGAAATTATCTTTAGGACAGGCTCGATTAATATCACGATAATCGACACAAACACGGATGGTACCCTATTTTTTATTCACATGCATGATGTTGGAGACCCACTCTGTGAGTGGGATAGGGTAAATAAAACCAACTTTAAGAAGCTTTTCCACTTCTGCCTTAATAGTTGCAGCCTTGCGGGGGTGTACAGGGCGTAAACATTGACGAATAGGCTTAGCACCCGGGTACGTGAGTATCTCATGCACCACTATGCGAGGATCAATGACGGGCATTTCTTCGTAGGACCATGCAAAGACGTCACGAAATTCGCGAAAAAGATTGGTATAGAGTCGAATCTCCTCCGGAGTACAAGTGACTCCAATGTGAAGATGTTCAACAATCCCTGGTTTTGCAGAGATGTCAATAGGCTGGGTTTGCGTGATGCTCGCCATATTTCCTTTAGAGGACACTTGATAAACTTGGATAGGTGTTTGAATGGTTTGAAATGGGAGACAAGGAGCAAACCGCTCGAGACAAGTAAGCATATCCTAATGGGCAGGGAGAAACGAGATACAATGGTGAGAATCATGCCAAGGAGGTTCCTCGGAAGACATAGTCTCAATAATGGCTTCGTCAGAAGGGAATATTTCTTTTAAAGTGTCCGAAGAAGTCTCATCTCAAAGCCATGAGGATGGAGCGAACGAGTCGGGAACCTTGCTCGAAGGGGCAGGTTCAGAAGAGGGAGCCGATGCAGCGATGATTTCGATGTAGTTGAGCTCGGCAGGAGTCAACGGCATCTCATCGCCCAAAGATTCTACTTGATCAATTGGAGGGAGGATCCACGGATTAGAAAAAGTAGTAATCATATTGACGGAAGAAACGTTAGGAGGTGGGAGCGGAAAAACACCCATGAGGGTAGGATCTTTAAAAAGCTCGGCTCCCAGATTCTCATATGATTTGGAGGTATGCTCCACAAAAGGAATGTTGCCTTCAGAAGAGGAAGCGAAGAATGAAAGCTTGTCGACGGTAACAATCTTCCCTTGATGAGGGAAATGGATGATACGAAACAAAGATGAAGCTACAGCTTGCATTGCGTATGTCCAGCTACGTCTGAGAAGGAGGTTGTAGGTAAGATTAGCATCAACAACTTCAACTTCCATCTCGACCGTCTTCCCTTCCAAAGAGATGGGCAACCGTTGGAGTATAACATAGGGACAGTATGCTCTTCCATCAAAAGCTTCCAAGGTTGTGGGAGACTAGCTCAGCGTTGAAGAACCAATAGCTTTCCAATAGGCAACAGACATGATGCAAGTTGAAGCACCTTCATCAATGACTGTACGATGAATTGTTTTGGAATTAATAATAACCTGTATGAGGAATGCGATTTGGTGAGGCAGTCTCGGCGTATGGTGTTCCAAGTCAAAAGTAATCAAATCCAAGTCGGTCGGGTCTATGCCACTGATAGCCGATAGCAAGGACTTCCTCTTAGAAGGGCAGCTCTGGAGAACTTCTAAAGCGGACATAGCCGACGGAGTCTGAGCTAAGTCTTCACCAATATTGTAGTGTTGTGCAGCACGAGAATTTGGGTTGTAAGAAGATTTCCGGAGTACTCCTTTTGGAGGGGGTCGAATAGGCGTCTCAGTGCTAGGTCTCTCGATGTGGAGCAGGCCTGAACTGGATGGAGGAGCATTAGAGGGGACCTCAGGCTCTTTCCCGGTAGATGATGGATATTCTTTTGTTCAAGTACTGATGTGGACAGGTATCGTTCTAGCCATAAATACTTGAGAACCGAAGGAAGATGGAGGTTAAGAGGGGTCAGCCACCATTTGAGTTTGTTGCGAGGGAAAGGGTTCTTTGAGCACCGCAGGAGTCCCAGGGGCGCCTTTCAACAAACAACTAACTCCGTACCACCTAGGGCAGTCTTTGGTATAGTGATCTTCATCACAGATAAGACAAGGATACTTGGGTTTGCGCTTGGCACCTTCCTCGGGCGGAGGTTTAGGGGAGTCCTGTTTAGGTTGATCTGGCTTATTCTTCCCTTTTCCTTTCTTCTTTCCTTTCGAGGCTTTGTATGCCGTGGTGGACTGGATGAAATTGACCTCGGAAGTAATATTCGAATTGGGTGTAGCCTGAGAAGTGTGTTCATTCGAAGCATTTGATTTTTGCTTCCCAGGGTTTGCGGAATTTTTCTTCGAGGATGAGTTAACTGAACCAATAATACCATCAACAGTTGGTGTTGGCGGGGCTTTGGATGTTCCTGGTCTCGGGGCATCAGGAAAATAATCATACAATGTACCAGATTGGGAATAAACCAAGTCAAGGTATTGAGCGCGCGCGATAGCTTGCTCTTCAGTGACACATGCCCCCATGGCAATGTCCCGTGCTATTGGAGGAACGAACAAAGTCGTAAACTAGTCGGTAAGAAGTTGGTTGGGAATCCAAAACTTGATCATACGTCGACGTCATCTCCATTCATGGATATGATCAGAGATATGAGTAGCCGTTGTCTATCTTAAGGATGTCAGGAGGTGTGTACCCGTTTCATATCGAATAGGCAACTGAAAATGAGTAAGAAATGCCATAGCCAACGAGTTAAAATCCTGAAAGGATCTGCGAGTGAGCTCAATATACCACTTAGCTGCAGAGCCAGTGAGAGTCCTTTGAAAAAGGTGAAGCCGAATCGAATCATCAAGCCACAAATTGGATGAACACCATAAGTGATAGGTCATGACGTGAGCTTGAGGATCTTCATTAGCTTTACCATCGAATTTGGGACAATCACCGGGAATTTTCGTCGGAACCGGAGGCCAATACGGATTATGGAGAATGGGATCATTGGTCAGTTTGGACACATCTGGTAATTCTAAGGTTGCTAAGAAAGGTAACTGAGGATTGAAGGACATCTGGGGCTGCGGATAGGATGGAGCACCAGGGTTCCACCTAACTGGCGGTTGTCCCCATGGGCTTTGTCGGGAGGGATTTTGGTTCTACCCCCAGCGTTCCATGGATTACCAAATTGTCCTGCAAGAGCACCATACGGTTGCGGATAATTCTGATAAGGATTTGCGTGCAGTTGTTGATAATTTTGATATGGGGCAAATGAAGGTTGCCCTTGGGGTTGCTAGTAACCATAAGGTGGTTGTTCTCCAAACTGAGTTTGAGAAACAGGCTGAGTTTGATAGACTAGTTGGGATTGAACACCAACTTGCATTTGAAAACTGGATGGGGCTTGGGGTCCAGCCTGGGGCATAAAACTGGGTTGAGCAGCGCCAGAAGGATGTCCTGTAGGTTGGGCTATCTGGCCGGAAGGATGACCTAGTTGATATTGAGGTTGGCCCACCTGCCCAAAAGATTTTACTTGCTGGGGGTGGAGTTGTTGTTGCACAACTGAGGGTTGTCCTAACAGACCAGATGGCTGAGTGGGCTGGGCAGTTGGTTGGCCTGATTGGATTTGAGTCTGGCTGACTTGCCCAAGTGCTTGGCTATACTGGACGGTGGTTTGACCATACAGTTGACCAGCTTGTCCAGATGTTGGACCATACTGGACATTAGGTTGGTTTGGGTGAACATACGATTGACCAATTTGTCCAGTAGGATAACCTTGCTGGATACCAGGTTGGCCTTGTTGAACAGAAAATTGACCTGAGTTACCAGAAGGTTGAGTATAAGAGGTGAAAGACGGACCACCAGAGGCCAAAGGTTGTCCCTGGAAGGGTTGTCCTCGTTGGTTCCCAGGTCGCCTTGTGTAATACTGTTGGTCTTCATGAGGTGGTCCTTGGGATTGCGCAGATGATACTTGGCCACCATGATAATAGGTGGGGCCCCAATCAATTGACAATAGGACCGAAATCTCAACAGTCGGTTGAGACGACAAAGGCCTACCAAGATGTTGTAAATACTGGTCGTATGGCCCCTCTACTGGGACGTTTGACATAGGATCAAAGACTCCGAATATAGAGGCCGAAGGACCACTGAAAACGGGAGTCGAAGAAGCTACACATACCGTTGGAATGGTTGGGATTGAGGTAATAGACGTACTGCGACTTTGTGGAGTAAAAGGCTCCGTGGTGGGAAAAGCGAGTTGTGACCAAATAGAACTCGTGGAGGGAGTCCTAGAAGACATAACATCCTTTAATGCTTTATAGCCTGGAGGTAGTCTCCCAGTAGTAGGGGTGCTACTAACAAGTATAGGTTCCATTGCGGTGGGAATTTCACCGCTCGTCGCAACGGATTCTTCAGTCGAAGTAGGGGATACTTCCTCCATATCGGAAGAAAATAGTGGGGCCGAAACATGAGGGGAAGTGTATTCCCAAAAATGGATACCGTCCTCAGAATGTTCCCAAATGAGGTTCCAATGAAATTCGTAAGTCTCATCGCCTGGAGCACGAGAATTAATCGGTTGTATACTCGGGATAACAGGAAGAGTATCACTCACAACCGGTATCTCGGCAAAGGATGAAGACGAAATTGGTAATTCCGCCAGGATGAAAACTTCACAAAATCATAGGGAAGCTAACGAGAAAGGACCCTACTCAAACTAACGTAAACAAGATCTAACCGGGTAAAAGTGAATCGCGGCCGAATAAATTTTAAGACAAAGGAACTGAACTTGACCTTTTCATGTTTTAAGAGTCGAGAAAAGGACAAAAAGATGACTCTAGTCTCCTTCAAATATTTAGTGAGCCCGAAGTGACAAATGCTCAGGTGAACCTTTTCTTTTAGGGAGTCTGAAAAGGATCAAAAGTGACTACTTTGGAGAACTATGCAAAAGGTTTACCAAACAATCCATAAAACTGCATATACACCTTGGCAATCATATGAAAACCAAGGACTTCCCGTACGGGAGTCAATCTTCCTGAATACTGTGTTCAGTGCATTACGGCTTGTAAGGCGGCAGACACAGCTTCCTGTGGATAAAGGATGATAACCTAGTGGGGTCTCCACATATACTCAATGGTACGTGGGAGCACAAATCCGTGCTAGACCACTATCAAGTCACAAAAGGAGGAATCACCCAACCATAATGTGAAACAACAGTGACTAGGTTTAACGACGCCGGAACACATCTCTAGCCTAGACCTCTAGATGTATGCGTTAAGTTCCAATGTGTTTTTAGATTCATTCAGTTCATTTTACAGTTGATCTTTGATTAGGTTTCAGTTTCCAGGTCCTACCGTATGTAATCTCTCACAATTTCCTAAATGCAAGCTATATGCCAAAATATATCATTCCATTCGATGAATGCTAACTATGGAAGAGTTGAGATCTTTCAATCAAACAAAATGATCACCAAACAATCAACAATGACTCTAATGCAGCTAATGGCAATAAACAAAACTTTTTTCTTTTTTTTTTTTAAAAGTGACTAATTGCTAATAACATATGAAGAACTCTAATTTCCATTAACTAATGCAATGCAAAAGAGATTGTTTGTTTTCTTTTCGATGGCAAAATGCACTTAAACAAATTTTGAGAGATAATAACAAAGAGTAAAAAGAAAATTTCACTCAATGAAAATAGAATCAAGTCTGAAACATCAAGACAATCTTTCAAACCAAGAAAAATCACAAAAACCTCAATGAGCTATGTGATCTAAGCCTAAACGAATCCAAGCAAAATCCAAACAAAAAAGAGGTAGATTGCTCGAAAAACAAAATAAAAAGTTTTGACAACCACTAGACAAGTGCAAAAAATAGCCAAGAAGTCGACTGGACAATCAAAGAACCAAAAACTCCCATGGAAGGCTCGATGTACAAAGCCACTAGATGCTCTAGGGCTGGAATATGAAATCGATAGAAGGAAGCAAACACCCGAAGGATGAAGGTCAAAGACCAGTCAAACGAAGCTCTGACACACTCCAGTAGTTGAAAAACATGTGACAAGATAGAATTCCAAGCTCAGAAGGCTTCCAAACAAGCAAACTGGAAAAGTTCACAGGCCTGGCGCGACTGTCAGGCTGTAACTCGCGCTTTTAAAGGATTAGTGCGAGTTGCTTTTGTGCAGCATGCGCCCACTTGCGCGACTGTCAGGGAAAAGGTCGCGCTAATCAAGTTTTCTAACTTAAAAATAAAAACAAGCAGTCCACGGCTTGATCAGTAGTATCCAGACAGACCAGGCAGCAAGAGACAACTTAAAAATTCAACCCAGAAAGCTTATCTAAGCAAGCCAAACAAGAGAAAAACAAAGTGCAAGACAAACTCCAGCTGTTCGGTTCGTAAACCAAACCGGAGATTGACTGAAGTGGCGTTGATATACTTCGTTAATGCAGAGCAATAGCGTTTCGAAGGCTACCTAGCCGTACTTCAGGCTCCGTCCAAAGTTTAGGAATCAAACAACAAATAGCATCCCCAGTGGAGTCGCCAAATTGTTGGAGAGGTAAATCCCCTCTGCGGACAAAGGCGATCCCTACTAACCCAAAATGGGTCTAGCAACAATCAAACAATGCTATCACGCAAGTTCCTAATTGAAAATTAAAGGTGGATTATGAGAACCTACTTGGATTCCAACGCTAGTGTTGTAGAAGAGTTGACACTCTTGTTCCTTTGCTCCGGCCGGTCATGATCCTCACGATCTCCATGAATGGACACCTGTACATGCAAGCTTGTTATAAAATCCATAGAGATGGTTTCCCACTTCCATTCCGGGATAGGTAATGGTTGTAATAACCCCGCAGGGTGTTGGTGTTCTACTTTAATTTGTTGGCATTCCAGACAACGTGCCAAGTATCCAGCCACATCTCTTTTCATGCCCTGCCAATAATATTCCTTTCGAAGGGCAGTGATCATTTTCTGATAACCTGGGTGTCCAACATAATGACTCTTGTGATATTCATCCAAAATCAGATTTTTAATGCTGTTCTGATTAGGCACGTACAACCTTTTCTTGTAATACAACAGTCCAACAGCATCTAGAACAAAATCTGGTTGTTCTTCCTTACTGGTTGGGTGCTGAACTTGTTGTTTTATTTGCTGATAAGTAGCATCTTGTCCTGCTGCCCCTTTAATCATTTCTCCCAAGGGGTTTCCCAACTTACTGCAAGAAATCTATATAAACATTGCAACTTCCTACTTAAAGCATCCGCCACCCGGTTTTCTTTTCCTTTCAAATGCTTGATATCAAAATCAAAACCACTTAGAAAATCCACCGACCATGCCTACCTTGCATTTAGAGTGGGCTGGCTAAAATAATTGGTCAGATTGTGGTGATCTGTTAATAACAGAAATTTTCTTCCTATAAGGTAATGTTGCCACATTTTCAGGGTGTGAATCACAACTGCCAACTCTAGATCGTAAGCAAAATATTTCTGCTTATGCTCTTTTAAGTTTCTTGATTTGTATGCTATCACTTTTCCTTCCTACATTAACACACCTCCTACCCCTTCCTTACTTGTGTCAGTGCACACCACATAATCTTTACTAGGATCGGCTATGCTTAGAATGGGTGTCGTGGTGAGTAAATATTTGAGTTGTTCGAAACTTCTTTGACATTCAGGGGTCCACCTAAAGGTTCTTCCCTTTTTCTATAAGGATGTGATTGGATAGGCTACTTTTGAAAATCCTTCTACAAACCGTCTGTAATAGCCTGCTAGCCCCATGAAAGATCGGATGTCCGCCACATCTTTGGGTACCAGCCATTCCATTATGGTCCTTATCTTTTCAGGATCCACTGCGATCCCTTCTTTAGTGATGATATGCCCCAAATATTGTATCTGCTCTTTAAAGAATTCACATTTACTAAACTTAGTGTATAATTGGTGTTCTCGGAGGGTTTGCAATACTAATCTGAGGTGCTCCTGATGCTCCTCCATAGTCTGAGAGTAAATCAATATATCGTCAATAAAGATCAGCACAAATTTATCCAAATACTGATGAAATACATTGTTCATTAGACACATAAAAGTTGCAGGGGCATTGGTCAACCCAAAGGGTAACACCACAAATTCATAATGGCCATATCGTGTTCTAAAAGTTGTCTTAGCTATATCCTCCTCTTTAATCCTGATTTGGTGATACCCTAATCGCAAGTCAATCTTTGAGAAAGCTGTTGCTCCCTTTACTTGATCAAATAGTTCATCGATACGGGGCAGAGGATATTTATTCTTGATCATCAATTTGTTTAGTTGACGATAATCCATACACATGCGAAGGGTCCCGTCTTTCTTCTTAATGAACAACATCGGGGCTCCCCAGGGTGACACACTGGGGCGAATGTAGTTTTTGTCCAACAGCTCCTGTAATTGCATTTTCAGCTCTGTCAATTCTGGTACGCTCATTCTGTAGGGTGCTCGGGAGACTGGGCTGCTCCTGGCACCAATTCGATGGTAAAATCTATGTCTCTTTTGGGTGGCAGTCCGGGAATCTCTTCCGGAAACACATTAGCAAATTCTTGTATCACAGGAATGTTCTCCAATGTGGCTGTTTTATCTTTTGAGTTGGCATACCCCACTTGGATGGCATAAATCTGACATCCTTTCCTAATGCATTTTGCTAACTGTGAGGCGGTTATGGGCCGAATTTTCACTGGTCGCTTGATTCCCTGCATCTCTTGCTTTATTCCAAGCTCATCCTTATAACTGATAGTCTTGTTTTTGCAATTAATTATGGACCAGTGTTTTTCTAACCAATCCATACCAATCAATATATCGTACGAGCCAAGGGGAAGCACATTTAAATATGTTGTAACGGACTGTGTGTTGTGCCCTACAACAACCCCCCATTTCATATCATATTTATTTACTAAATCATCATATGAAATGGGTCCCTTTAGAAGTTAATCGGTATCAATACTTCATTATTTGAAAAAGGTCCGCAAACCATTTGAAGACATTATATAAAACCTTTTAAAAACCCATTTTTGGTCAAATAATACATTGCGATAAAGCGATCGCAAGATCGCATATCGCAATGGCATAGAAAACACAAATAAGTGGCACATTGGTCTCCGCCGATGCGATATCGCTATCGGCTATCGGCAATACTCCATGCACATTTTAAAGCGCCCCATGCCATTAGCCCCGACGCGATGCGCAATCGGCGATCGGCTATCGGCGGTAATCTTTACACAGTCTTAAAACACCCCAACTCTTTCACCCCGATGCGATGCGATATCGCAATCGGCAATCGGCGATACACTATTTATGCACATTATGATGCCCATTCACCCCGATGTGATGCGATTTCGCTATCGGCAATCGGGATTTCAAAATTGTCAACGTAAGGTTTTAAGTGTTCCCGACGCCCGTGTTATAGACATTTTTGTGCCTTACAGCATTGAGCATGGAATGTCCATAATCTAAGGGATCCAAAGTCCCTAAACATGTTGTTCCTACCCCTAGAGGAACAAGGCTAACAAACCACAGCAGTTCTAAGAAGTTCTCCACCAAAAAACTGCTCAAAACAAGTTAATTCAAGATCATGTCAACTGCTCCACTGACCATCTGCGCTGAATGTCAATGGCTCCACTGGCTACCTGCGTTGAATGTCAACTCCAACACTGGCTACCTGCGTTGAGCGAGATTGGACATGTGGCAGACTCATTCCTCAAGGTGTCAAAACCCAGGAAGCTTCCAAAATGACACTTGCCTCAGGGAATTCGACTGGTGATGAGTAGGAGGTTCCAAATCTCCAAGTGGAAGCAAGAACCTCCAAGTGGAATCAAGAACTCACAGAGAGAGAGGACACTAGTCAGATCTCAAGCTGACTCATCCTCTCTCCAAAAATCTATATATGGATCTCTCCTCCATGAGATCCAGGAGGCTGGAAATTGGTATTTGCAAAGAATTGTTGTTGGTTTGAGGTTAGAACTATTGGGTGATTTGCTTTGAAGGAGGTGAAGAAGGAGATTCCTTTCTGCTGGGGAGGTGATGCTGGATTGGGCCTCATATGGTTGTATCACTCCTTGAACTTTACTTACTTCATCAATAAAGCCATTTGAGTTTCTTCTATATGCATGTATCTCAATGATGTTTTGTTGTATTTGCATATTTAGTTTATACTAATCCTTAAACTAGTTATGAATGTATGCTTCTTGTAGTTTCCTTCTCTTGCCATTTTGCAGGAACTTGGTGTAGCTGGGCCAGTGAAAGAGCAAGCAGCTGGAAGAAAGCAGGAGAGAGTGAGACTGGATCAACAAACTAGCGGAAGACATCGGTTAGTTACATCCTTCTCCTCTATTGACATTTCATAAAGAAGAACACTTAGATAGTTTTGTCTTGTTTGTTGCTGAGGTACTATCACTCCTTAGAGTGGGATAGGGGCATTCCGTATTGGATACTTTTCCCAACAACAAATTGGCGACTCCGCTGGGGAACGTATCTTGTTGGTTTGTTTGTGTTTTTGCTATTCATTTCATAAACTCAAAGAGTGCCGAATCGAACTGCATTTGTCTCTTTCAAATGCAAAGTAGAAAGCAGCTACTCTAGTCCATTCGCTGGGCCTGTTTATGATCTGAAGAGCTGATCCACAAGTGCTCTAACAGCTCTTAGTGATAGATCTTCATCCTCCTTTGAATCATCCTTTAGATTGTACTTGATTGATAGCTTTTATTTGGCCAAAAACTGTGAATTTGACTGAAATATGTAACCCGGAACCCAGAAACAATTCTCGTTTCTGCTTCACCGCAGACCCAGAGAAGAGGTTCTTCATTTCAACGCAGGTCCCGTGAAGGCTACCTGCGTTGAATGTCAAAACCTCTATGTTAGACCTGTGCTGAACTAGTCTTTGCCTTGTGCAGCTGTGTTTCCCTGTTTCCTTTTGCTCAATTTCACTTCTGTTTTTGCAGCCTATTATCAGTCAGTATACCTATCTGAAACCACCTTTTCTTTGCCTCCATTCCACCTCAGTTGTATAAAGAAACTGTATTTTTTCTTTGTGTATTTGTTACATCATTTGCAGTTTCCCATTACGAAAGTAAACTAGTTTAACTGTGACCCTTAGATCTAGACCAGTCATAAGTGTCGTTTTGATCTTAGGAGTGAGTTTGTTTGCTGTTCACGGTTGATTTAGCTTTTACCTTCGTCATTTGGTTTGAATTTATGTATTTCTAGTGTTGAAACAAGTAAATCATAAGGTGTCTTTTGATTTTGAAAAAGGAACTTGTTTATGTTTTCACTTGAAATCAAATTCAAAGTTATACAACATCTTTCTTTATATCAACATCAATATTAAGAAAGAGAAAAGAAATACATGCATTTGTGCATTTTGCATTTTGATAAGTTTGCATGCTTGATTTAGGAAAGAGTGCATTAGAGTGTGCTGATTGCTCTTTGATAAAAGATGATGTCTTTCTTTTCCCTTAGTAGCTAGGATTTTCAAAGTTGAAAAGATAATAAAGCTTGCTTATCATCTTAGACTGCATTTAGGAGTTGTATCATACATCTCGTGGTGATCCAAAAAGGAAAACTTCTAAAAAGATCAACCTAAAATAAATTGAATGAACTTAACAACGCTTTGCAACATAACGCACAACATAGAGGTCTAGGCTAGAGACGTGTTCCGGCGTCGTTAAGCCTAGTGACTGTCGATCTCGTGGAAGGTGGGTGATTCCTCCTGAGGGACGATAGCGCTAGTACGGATTGTGCTCCCACGTACCGTCGCGTATATATTGGGAGACCCCTATAGGCATATATCCTTTATCCTTAGGAAGCCATGTCGGCCGCCCTACTGATCGCAATGCAGTGAACACAGCATTCACGAAGATCGACCGCCCGTACCTTAAAAAGTATTCTGCGGTTTTGCGAAAAGTTTGGCACACCCTCTGCCTAGAACTCCAGAGCAGTTCCTTTTGGCCTTTTTCAGACTCTATAACAGAAAAAGTCCATCCGAGCATTTGTCACTTCGGGCTCGTTAAAACATTGAAGGAGACTAGAGTCATCTTTAGCTTTTTCTCGACTCTTTAAAAGTGAAAAAGCAAGTTGTGTCTAAAGCGTCGTTAACAATTTATTTTAAACGGAACAATCACCCTTTATTCCCGCGTTGATCTTTAGGTTGAAAAGATGGAGCACACCAACCAAGGAATTCCCCTTGGTGGAAATCCTAGTCCCTTCTCCTCTTGGGGAGATGTTGGTGCGCCCCACATGGCCACATTGTCGCTTCCAGGACTGACAATTGGCCTACCAGTCTGGCTCTTTTCAACCAATGTCGTTCAGAACACCACGGTTCCTGAACAGTCGAGTCAACAGTTAGATCAGACAAGAATTGCCCACCAGCCTTCCACTTCATCTTCCTCTCCTCCTTCCTCTTCGCTTGATGGAACTGGTAGAACAAAAAACCGAGTTCCTAAGGAGAAGAAGGAGAAGAAGAAGAAAGAGAAGAAGAAGAAGGAGCCTAAGGCGACTGGGGGCAAACAAGTGTCATCTGACAAAAATCCACACACAACACTCGCAAGGCCTAAATCGCCATGCGTCATATGCAAGGGAGACCACTTCCATAGAGATTGTCCCTGTATCCCCCGGATACTAAGGGACTGGTCCCCCCGTTTGCACAATTCGGTAGCATCGACCTATGATAGCCATGTCGACTACTCACCGTCAACTAGTGGGAGTGAAGCCCCAGGACAGAACGGGAAAGCTAAATTTCCCTGCAGACTGTGTGAAGGCGATCACGCCATCCACCGTTGTCCCTTCTTAGATGAGGCAAAAAGAGTTCTGGAAGATCGCCCGATTTTACGAGCGCAACTTCCTCCTGGATATCAAAAACTCTTGCCAAGTCCCTCGCTAGTTGAGAACCTGGCTGACCCGCCCAGGTGGTCAGCTGAAGCATCTATCATTGAAAATGAACCTACTGAATCCAAACCTGACGAAAGTCAAAAGGTCGAAACGGTAGTTGACCCGGTTTTGCCTTCAGAGGATTCATCTTCGAATGACACTGTCACCGAAGAGAATAAGGATGACACCATCCAGATTCTTTTCATCAACACAGACTCCGACGAGCATGGGGGCAATGTGCCCATTCCTTTATCGCAGGAACAAACATCGTCAGGGTCATATCTGGTCGTGTATTCGGTCCCACCACCAAGCAACCTGGTTGTGTCCTTTGATTGGAACCAACTAGGCAGACCCCGGTTGCCAGCCAGCATACCATTCAGAATTATCGTCCAAATATATAGAATGGTAATGGCTGGCATGATTATTGATGAGGGGGCATCTGTGAGTATCCTTTCCTCTATTGCTTGGAAAGCACTGGGTTCCCCAGCGCTTTTGCCTGAGATGAGAAATCTATCAGGCTTTGATAAAGGAACCAGTCGACCTTTAGGGATCCTCCCCAATGTGCCCATAACATTGAAAGGGAAGGCCGTTCAAATGAACGTGATGGTCGTTCAAGGACCCTTGGATTATAACCTACTCCTTGGACGAGACTATATATATTGCATGGGAGCCATTATCTCCTCACTCTTTAGAGTAATGTGTTTTCCACACGAAGGAAGAATGGTCAAGCTCGTAGACCAACTTTCATTTCCGGGATCACGCATCGCAAATAGTCATATACCAACCCTAAATGGTCTGTTCACTCAAGAAATGTCTCCACCCCCAGTCCTTCTTCCCGATGAGTGCGAGTGATTCGGAAAGATGTGACTGGAACCCAGGGGGCATGCATCCTGGTCTGCTTCGGGCAGAGAAAACCTCAGGTATAGGGTAGGTTTCCGCGGGAGAATATGACTAGTCCGTACCCCATCCGTCTAGGAAGAGGGGTTGTTCTAGAATAGGATTCTTTTGTCAAAGTCATGTGAGAGGGTGGGCATCGTCACTCACCTTTGTTTACTTCAGTAGACATCGCCGAAGAAATGTTCCGTTTGAAAGATTAACAGAACAATCTTTGGGTAACCTAAAAGAGGAAGGCCTCCCTCGGTAAAACAAATGTTTTGTCTTTGAGTAGTGTTGTTCTATTGTCGCAAGTAGCTGTTCTCTTACGATCTTGCAAAATCTATTGAAGTCGGACTAGCGAGAAGGCAAGTAGTTGTTCTCTTGTGATCTCGTATAGATCCGCTAAAGCTGAACTAGAAAGACGACAAGTAGCTGTGAACACCCAAAGAAAAGTAGAGGTGGAATCGTAAGGCTAACCTTGAAATCTTATTTTATACCCGGGGGCATGCAAACCTTTTGGAGTGCAAGCAAAGAGCGGTTATTTATCTGTTTTTTGGGTTAGCCATTTCCGAACTTGCATAAAGAAAGGAGCGGAGCAAAGCTTAGTGAGATGAAGCTCCATAAAAAATAGAATCTTGAGGAGACATTTCTTATCTTATGACTGGTATTACGAGCAGTTTTAGCACACAGTTCAGGCTTGTTAAAAAATAAACGCAAGATCCGAGTAGTTTTAATGCGGAATTTATGCTTGTTAAAAAATAGAAAAGCGATTGTGAGCAAGCTTTCCCCTAGAGTTCAAGCTCATCCAGAAAAAATGAACTGGTAAATAACCATTGTGATCGTAAATTTATCAGCCATAAAAGCCTTGGTCGTGTTTGCACTGTCACCTCCACTTTTCATCTGGCCGATCATTCACCTCCATTTGATTGTTTACCCTCTTTTGAGGAACAGCTGCGAAGAGTGATTTCACCTAGCCATCCTTGTGACATTGCCGTGATTGGAAAATTCCAACCTGTACCTAGAATCAGCTGCTATCCCTGTTTATCACTCGTTCCTCAAAAGACGAGTCTTCTTTAAGCTCTTTTCAACTAACTCGTAAAATATGAAAAGGTTGCCGAGTTTTGGCCTTCCAGCTCGTTAAAGGGACCGGAAGTGCTATCCCTCCTCTAGATTTTAATCTTTTTGGACCTGAGGGATTATTGCACAAAAAGATCGAGCGCTTGTTTAGTTCGGCTCGTTAAAACTATCGAACGATCATCCCTTCTGTATTGTTTTATACTTTTTTCGGACTTAAGGGATTAGATGACGAAAAAGGAACTTTTGGAGTTAACTTTACGTACCTTTTCAGACTCTCTAAAAATGAAAAGGACCGAGTTGTCTTTGTCACTAGACTCGTTAAATGCATTAAATAGCGACAAACTTGTCTTTAGACGAGAACGAGTTTCCCTATCGCTAGGCTCGTTAAAACATAGCGATGGGCTTGCCCGAAGGGCAGGTTATAGAACAAGCATATGTTACCCTCCTCAAGCTTGACAAAAATAAAGAGGTACTGGTCAGCAATGACTGGGGAAAAATTGGGAGAAGCTCAAAGCTTTGATGGTAGCAAGTCGCTCTTGAACATGACACTTTTCCTCTGTACCATAATCGGTTTGGGTTGTTTCATTCACCGGTCACATCACCATGGTCTCGCTATACCATCCATATTTGGGGTAATGCTACCGATCCATCGCATCAGTGTCGCCATATGTTCAAGAGATGTTGTTCAGAAAGAGTCAACCGTGTCCCATCCACTGCCATACATTATCCTTCATCCTTTCATGACCGCCACCTTGAATCATATGTCACAGATCGTTTTCACCTCCATCAAAATCATTAGCTCCGTTCCGTGTCACTGATGTGGGATTCATTAAGGCCCTCCTTTGACGAATCGCTTCTTGTCGACATCAGCTCATTATCCAAGAAGTTGATCTAGGAACACCCCCTTCAGTACTTTAAAGCTTGCATGCCTCAATGGCAAGCTTCTCACTTCCGACGACAGGTATACATCAATGACCTTCGACCGAAAGATTTTGCGTGGTGTTCGACGCCAAGTCCTTTATTCACACCACGTGAATTGTACTACAGTACCTTGAGGGTCATTATCATTATCGGTGATTCCTCTCGCGCTTGTTAACGGTTTACCTCATTGACCGGTAATCAAGCGATGTCTTTCCATGTTCGACTTCAAAACAATTCTCACATGGATCGACTTGTACTTAGAGTGAAGATTGAACGAGTTTGAAGACCCCGGATCTAGTTTCATCCATCCAGGCTACGATATATATTAAGGAAAGATAAAGACATTTGACATGTACATCATTGCAGCACATGATCATCCTACTCAAATGATGATAATTTCATCAAAATTATCAGTCTACCATCAGACGATTGTCTGTTCTATGTACGTAAAATGAATTTATAAAGCTGAGCATGGGAATGCCCGCCTCAGCTAGATCATGAAAGCAGTATGAAAAATAGTGTATTGTATTGTATCTTATTACACGTCTCCTCCCAACATTGGATGAACTTCGGATCCTCCTGATAAAGCATTTCACCCGATAAATGGCCTCGTACTTTAGGGGGCAACTGTTATAGACATTTTTGTGCCTTACAGCATTGAGCATGAAATGTCCATAATCTAAGGGATCCAAAGTCCCTAAACATGTTGTTCCTACCCCTAGAGGAACAAGGCTAACAAACCACAACAGTTCTAAGAAGTTCTCCACCAAAAAACTGCTCAAAACAAGTCAATTCAGGATCATGTCAACTGCTCCACTGACCATCTGCACTAAATGTCAATGGCTCCAATGGCTACCTGCGCTGAATGTCAACTCCAACACTGGCTACCTGCGCTGAGCGAGATTGGACATGTGGCAGACTCATTCCTCAAGGTGTCAAAACCCAGGAAGCTTCCAAAATGACACTTGCCTCAGGGAATTCGACTGGTGATGAGTAGGAGGTTCCAAATCTCCAAGTGGAAGCAAGAACCTCCAAGTGGAATCAAGAACTCACAGAGAGAGAGGACACTAGTCAGATCTCAAGCTGACTCATCCTCTCTCCAAAAATCTATATATGGATCTCTCCTCCATGAGATCCAGGAGGCTGGAAATTGGTATTTGCAAAGAATTGCTGTTGGTTTGAGGTTAGAACTATTGGGTGATTTGCTTTGAAGGAGGTGAAGAAGGAGATTCCTTTCTACTGGGGAGGTGTTGCTGGATTGGGCCTCATATGGTTGTATCACTCCCTGAACTTTACTTACTTCATCAATAAAGCCATTTGAGTTTCTTCTATATGCATGTATCTCAATGATGTTTTGTTGTATTTGCATATTTAGTTTATACTAATCCTTAAACTAGTTATGAATGTATGCTTCTTGTAGTTTCCTTCTCTTGCCATTTTGCAGGAACTTGGTGTAGCTGGGCCAGTGAAAGAGCAAGTAGCTGGAAGCAAGCAGGAGAGAGTGAGATTGGATCAACAAACTAGCGGAAGACATCGGTTAGTTACATCCTTCTCCT
Organism: Pinus tabuliformis; assembly: GCA_031772625.1. NCBI lineage: Eukaryota > Viridiplantae > Streptophyta > Pinopsida > Pinales > Pinaceae > Pinus > Pinus tabuliformis. The sequence goes on from CM062807.1 coordinate 1,225,983,903, forward strand.
CTATTTACATTTCATAAAGAAGAACACTTAGATAGTTTTGTCTTGTCTGTTGCTGAGGTACTATCACTCCTTAGAGTGGGATAGGGGCATTCTGTATTGGATACTTTTCCCAACAACAGCCCGATTACGATATAGCACGGATTTCAAAAAAGCCGTTAAATGGAGGGATATTATGATTCATTCATATTTAAAGCTTGATCTTTTAAGCAATCATTCACCCGCGCTCAACCGCCAAAACGTCCACAGCACGCTTAAACGGGCCATTCGGCCGAATAATGGTATAATGAGCATTTAAGGGGTGGCAGGTCTTAAATGGCCATTTAATGTAATTGTAAGATCCTCCCATGGATTGTGTCTGCGCCCATTTTTAAAGCTAATCCCTTATTACGCATTTCTCAATATTTCTCATCACTTGCAAGTTTTCATTGCTATTTCTCTGTGTTACGTATATTTGCGCCTCTGTGCAGAATTCATCCAAAGGAGAAGGCTCAAGCAAGATGGGGAAGAAATCCAAGAAGACCACAGGCGCTTCCGCTACACCAGCTGCAGGACAAGCTCTCGTGGACAAAAAGAAGGGCTTGATATCTGATACTACATGTACGGGTCTCGTCAGAGTTACTTGGCAAGGCACCTACAACCTGATTGAAGCCGAAGAACCAACGAGGACAATAGTCGAAGCTACTGTGGATCCTACTCGGAAGTCTGAATGTACTCTCAAGGATTTAGCCGATTCTTTCCTTCACAGAATAGCGGCCAGGGAGCAAATTCTCCCATACACAGACGTAGTGCGGTGGGCGATTCAAGAAATCCCAATCTTAGACAGAACTTTCAGCACTAGAGACGGAAGAATCTTCGGATCGTTCAGGGCGGATGATCTAAGGCAAATGTATCATTTGCCCGAGCCAGAGAAGATATATAATAAGGCGTTCCTGGAGAAATTCGCAAATGAAAATGAAGTTGAATCCGAACCCATCCAGGATTGGAGAAAAAATCCGGCCAAGCATAAACACGAATCTTCTGGTAAGTACTCGGTTGATTCTCTAGCTTCTCCTTATTGCTATGCTGGAATAATGATGTGTAGATTATGGGGATTGCATGATTCTGCTAATTTTACCATAGAAATGGTTCCTCTAATGGAAGCAACATGCAACAATATAATTATGGATTGGGCCACCATCCTTTCTGACAAATTAGCACAAGCTGTGCTTGATTTTAGAAATCAGACCGTCGTCTCTGAAAGGAAAATTCCCCCATTCTATTACAGTGCATATATTTTAGATACATTATGTTTCAATTCTGAATTTCCCATGCTCGGCTGGAGGTGGACGCCACAAGATCCCATGGCTATCCACATATACCATCAGAAATTATGGAAGTCCTCTTACAAGCACCATCTGTACCAAATCTGCAATGGCTTTATGGTGCCTATTCATTATTCTATTTTTGATAAACCCATTCCCAAGATTTCCTATCAAGCTTCATTTGATATAACAGCGGTAGGGAGTTGGTTTGGAGAGGAGAGATTTACCTACATAAGAGTTTTCGGCAGCCAAGCCAACCCACATGTTCTCCCTTTGTACATACCAGATAAACTGCTAGCAAGAGAAATCGCTTATCAGATTACGGTTGAGAGTGTTACACAGACTCTCAAGAAAGAAAAGAAGAGGGGCTGGCCCTCTTTTCCCTTGAGGTGTGGTGTTTATACTCTGCATGATCTCAAACATGCAGAAAAGGAAGCCACAAAGATTCAATCTTTAACTCTGGCGACTATCCCAAATAGGCCATATGATCCAAAGAAAGTTGCCTATAATGCACTAGAACAGGCCAAATTGACAAAATTTGAGCATAAAGAAGATACGTTTGATGACCTGTTCGTTTCAGCCGAATCAATAGGTCAGGCTAAAGAATTCGCTAGAATGAAATATAATGATGAAGGGTTGACTGAGTTTAATAAGCTTAGAGAACAGAGGTTGCAAACTCTGCCTCTAGATTTACTAGCAACAACCCCGGCGACATCATCAAGCGAGCCTGGTCGGCAACAGTCAAAGGAACCTCCGGTTGTAACAAAGGATCATAAGAAGGAACAGGAGGAAAGGCAGAGAAAAGAAAAAGAAGAAAAACAGAAGAAAGAGAAAGAGGAACAGCAGAAGAAAGAGCGAGAGGAAAGGCAAAAGAAAGAACAAGAGGAACAACAGAAGAGAGAGCAGGAAAAAGTGCAGAAGGAGTCCCAAGCTGAAAAGGAAAAACAAACCACCATTGATGTCAATATAGATACTCATCTTGACCCTAAATTGCTCCAAGAGTGGAAGCAATTTGACTCTATCATCAGTGGGTTGGAATGTTCCAAGGATACAGACACTTCCAAGACAAACGATACACAGGACATCACTTCTCCTCAGGTTCTAAGTGGAACCAGCAGCCCACCCATTTCTAAGGATGTTGAGGTAATACCAAAAGACCCCTCCGACCAAATCATTCTCCAGGTAGAAGATATTCCTCCCCTGGATGTTTTCTACAGCCCGAGGCATAAAGAAGTGGTAAAACGACAAAGGAAAAGAAGGAAGATTGATCAACCTCCCCTTTTCCCAGAACAAACTGTTACGGGTAGCGTGGTTTGGAAGGAGGAATTCGACCCCTCCGATGACCTGACAAAACTGTCGCAGTATGCGGAAGCCTATTCGGCAGCCACAATCGATAAGGCATCAGAGGTAAGTCTTCTACTGAAAACCAAGGATCAAGAAATTTTTGCATTACAGGCAGAATTGGCTGAGACAAAGCAGAAGGCGAAGCAGGCAGAGCAGCAATTGTTGACACAACAGCAAGTGAACAGTCAACTAACTCAACAATTGCAGGCAGAAAAGCAAAGGGTTGACCAAAGCGCGATCCAGAAACAGAAGGAATTATCAGAGGCATTGGAACAATTAAGGGCAGCAAACGAGAAAATGATGAAAACAAAGGATGAGCAAATCGCTCAATTGTCATCGCAGCTCGAAAAGATAAAGGGCGCTCCACAAGTGGCTGAGTTCAGAGAAGAAGCATTACAAATAAACACTGCACTAATATCTCAAATTAGGCTTCTGTGTCAACAAATCGCTCAGGCAGAGCCACTCTGTGAATTAACGACATCCATAAATCAGCCAGTAGAAAAGGCCAGAAATGAATTAGATCAACCCGAAGAGATCATAACGGAATTTCTTGACTGGCAAGATTCTGATCAAGGGAGAGAAGCAAATTTGCCCAAGATTTCAGAAACACATAAAGATATACTTTTCACAGAATGGCACTCTCAGATGATGAAAGCAGAAAGGGTAGCTTCAAGATGTAAATCAACTTCCAGCAATTTGGTTGAACTAGTCAACAACACTCTCTACTTATCAAATATGATTTCCCAATGTACACCAGGAAAGTTGACAACAACAAACACATTGGAGCAATCATGCTATCCTGATTTAGAGGAAAAGGGGAGATTAATCGCTGGGATTAATAGTTTAACTATGGAAGCATATTGGCTCTTCCTGGTAAAGCCGCATACACAGAGAGCCGCCCTTAAGTGCCTAACAGATGCAATCGGGTATATAATTCCCGATATTCAGGATGCCACCTATGCCGCCCAGCTCAGTTCGCGCCTCAAAAAACCTCCTGAAGTAGAGCCAATGGTTGCGATAAGTCAGCTCAGATTTAAAGGCAAGCAGCCTACCTGATGAATCATGTCGCCGATTGCCAGATCGCTGAGGAAAATAGGATCAAAATTTATTGATACCGATTTAGTTGCATTTCAGTTTAATAGGTATTTAGATTAATTTAGTATTTATAGACCCTTTCATTGTTTTGGAAAGGGTCGTAAAGTTTTGTACCAGACTTAAAGATTGAAGTTTGCACTATTGTGCTTCAGTCAATATTCTTTTATGAAACTGGACCAGTTGTTCTTAATTTAACAAGGAGGCTTTTTTATGCAATTGTGCACTATTGTCTTTGTTGAGAATGTTTCTGCGTTGAAGAAAGAATTACAAGTAGCGATTGATATCGGGAGTGTCAAAGCAGCTCATATGGTATTTCTATCTATGTCTGAATTCATTCCTGTTATGTGAATTGTTATTTGATTATCCTTGCTATTGTTGATTATATGCATGCGCTGTAACAACAGATCTACATTCATACCACTATTGGATGTTTTATGATATGCTTTCCTTTTAATCATGTATATGTCAATAATATAAATGATGAGTGTGGTAATTTCGCTGTAATCGTTGGGCTTAACTATTAAGGCACAGTAATCTTGAATGAATTAATATCTATGTCTGTTAGATGGAATCATCTATATGCCTGTCTTTAGACACAGACCATCAAACGCTGCACTTTAAAGTTTAATAGATTCTCGGGATAGGTCATAGTTCTTGTATTCTTGTCAATAGTTTAGTTATTCGCTTACTGCTAGCTTAGTTTATAAATCATCCATTCATCCCGTTTATTCACTTCTGGGAAACTGGTCCCATTATCCCCAGTCGGAGCCACTATTCCAAACGAAAAAGGAGCTGTACTAAGGTCCGGACCGGGTGGTTATCCCCGATGTTGTTGCAGCGATTTTCGAGGCATCAACACTGTGCTGCTATTTTTAAAGAGTAGTTTTTGACCTTAGCATTTACCCGTGTTTTTTCCCATGTTGCCAATTGAACTAGCCAAGGGTCCTTAAACTTAACAGGTTGCAACTTACAATGCTCCACAATTCTAGGACTAATATAACTTAATGTTGCACCAGGGTCAATTAAAATAGTTACAGCAAGGTCTAAGAGTTTACCTTCAAATTCCACCATGGTCGGCTGGTACTCTGCCTGACGATCCTCCAGAGCAGCATTAATCTTCGGTAGACTCCGTCCTACATCGCCAACCGTAGAAGCTTCATAGACTTGGGAAACTTGTTCAGTTCCTTTTCGTTGAGGGCAGTTTTTAACGTAATGGGGTCCACCACAGCCCCAACATTGCACTGGAGGCCTTGCTGTCCCTTCGTTGTCTATTTTTCCGGGTTGTTCATTGGTTCTAGACTCAATGGGGGGCTTTAATCGAAGCGAGTTCTTCTGTATGCTTCTGCTGTTTTGTCCCTTGGGGAACCCTTTGTTACCACCACCTCGATTACCTTTAGTATTTCCAGTCAGCTTGCTGCCTTTTTTGTCAACCCATTTCTTGGCCAGGATTTCTCCCTTTTGCTTACCTTGCTGGTAGCAAATCCGGGCTTTATGTATGGCCTCGTCCATCGTCTTTGGGTTGTTGAATTCGATTCTTTCCCTCATGCTCAAGGGTAAACTACTGACAAACCTCTGTACTTTAGCTTTTTCTTCCCGAATATAAGGCACATAATGGAGTAATGAAGTAAAATGAGTGATGAATTCATCCATAGTCTGTTGTCCCAATCGTAGGTCATGGAACTCTCTTGCCTTTTTGTCATAGAAGCGTTCTGTCAGGTATCTTTCTTTAAAGTATTTTTGAAAATTTTCCCAAGTGATAGTCTGTTCACTCACTCCTCTTACCATCTTAACCTCTTCCCACCACAAGGTGGCTTTTCCCTATAATTGGAAAATGGCCAACCTTGCCTTAAGATTGTAATCGTAATCATACAACTAGAAATATTTGTTCATATTAATCAACCACGCCTCGACTGCCTCTTCCTGTTCTCTGTAAAAGTGTGGCGGTTTTATTCTACAGAATTCCCCTTGCAACTCTACCGTTGTCTTTTTGATGTCTACTGTTTGGAGGCATTATTAGATCGTTCCTCCTCCCTTCCTTCTGACTCTTTGGGTTCTGTGTTTTGATTCTGTTCCCTTGACATCCTTTGTTGCTCAGCACTGGGATTCAGTGGTTGCTGATTTTGCTTGTCAGATAGGCTCTTTATAATTCTTTCCTGTTCCATTGTTAACCTTGTGTTATCCTCCCGCAATCGGGCCATTTCATTTTTCAATTCCTACACTGTCTCCAAAATTGCAAGGTTTGTATTGCGAGCCTCCTCTCCAAGTTGTACCCATAATTCGGGGTTATTCTCTGCAGGTCCCTGTCCCACTACAAATCTGTGTGACGCACTGTCTGCTCTCCTCATATTGTCAATCTTTCTCCTGTACTTAAACATAAAAATAACAGATGAGTAGTCACGCATCAATTTTTTTTTTTAACTGCTCATTAGAGATGGAAATAAATTATATTCAATCTGTCTATCAGTTCCAATTCCCAGAGGCCACAGTTTTTAATATTGGGCTCTGATACCACTTGTAATATACCCAAGAATTAACCTACATGTAATAATTTTTTTTTTTTACCAATAAACATATCCTATACCACCCTTGCATGCTTCTGAACGCAAATGTATCAACTTTAATACTACCTACACGCAGGCATCACAATGGAAATGGCTATAAGTAAAAATATCTTGTCATTTATGAGTGCAATTGGAAATATCCCGCGGAGGGCAGAGTATTATCTGCCGGATTTAATGCTGGTAAAGCTACTCCTTACACCTGGCCTTGGCATTTACTTCTACTGGCTTTGTCACATGATGAGGGAATGATCTACGTACCCTCTGCTTCCGCACCCTCGGGCTCCTCCCCGCATCGATGGTGTGGAAGCAAGGTAGCCCATCCAAGGGCGAGGCTGTCTCGATATGTATCTACGCAGTTAGTCGTTCCATTGATGTTTCCAAAAGCATTTGTCCTCGGCCTTGCTACAAATCCATCCTCCTTCCTGGCGCCAAACAAGTTCAGAACCTCTTCTTGACGATGAATGGTTATGGCTCTGATGCTTTTCCAAGTTCCAGATCGATTTGGATCTGGTTTTTAACAGCAACCACCTTGTGGTAAGAATTCACTAGGCTGTCTTTATGTTTTTCTTTGATTTTTCCACACCCTTTACTGTTTTCCTTTGTTTTCTGTTCGGCTCGTAATTCTAACTTGCTTCAGGCTTGTCTTTGTTTCTATGGATGAGGAATATGGGTCTTCCTCTAGCAAGAGATGCATGGGTGCGGGTGGAGCTGCTCAGCTTCCGGGTCCTATCCTCTCAGTGCTCGGCTGACAGGTATGTTCCTATGAATTTTCCGCATTCTATTTGTTACTTAATCGTTCTACAGCAGAAATGAAGGGGTTCTTTGTATGGAATGAAGGGTTCTTTTCTTTTTGGTTAGTAATGGCCTTCTGGCCCAGCCCCTTACGAATTCTCCTTTTTGCCTATTGTACAAATTTTTGGCAGGATTTGAGCCTGGCAGGTTTGCCTAGCTCCTATAAGGATTGGGAATCCATCCCTCGAAAGGGTTTTTGAACTGTTAACCATATTTTTTGACGAGCCCTCGAGCTCTCTTAAACATTTGCTATGTAATTGATCCACCGTTGGATAGTTTATTCAGGTTGTTTCCCTTGGTGAATATTTTGTGGCTCCCTACGGTTTTCAAGACTGACCATGCACATTATATTTATATATGCTCCAGTTCTTCTACTATTGGTCTAGGTCTTAAGACCTGAGTTCTGTTGGTTGAGGGATGAGCACCTTCCCTGCGGCGCATTACCATATTCCTTGATATTCTTAATATATTAACCCTCGTTAAGGTTCATGAGTTGTTGAATTATGATTCTTATGACTGTGACAGTGCATTTTTGTAAATATATATATATATATATATATATATATATATATATATATATATAATATTGTTCTGGACATCCCTTAGTTTGTCAGCGGGCTTTTCATTTCATATTGTATGGTACACTGTGTATTGCTTGCCGCATGATGGAAAAGAGTTTATGCTTAGCAGGTTTATGTGTTTTGACAATGATTATAAGTCTGGCTCTTCTCACTACTAGATTCTTGTTCGTATATCCTACAGGTTCATTACCTGAATTAGCTCCTCAGAGCCCAGGTTTATACCTTTATGCATTCTCTTTGATTTACTTGTTCCCGTGGTGCCGAGATTTTCAAGATTGCCCTGCTTTTGTTATACATGTGTATTTGTGTGTTTACATTGTTGTCTTATAGATTTTTATCTGCATGCTAATGGGATCAATTAGACTCTGGTCTTGAAGTCTGCATACCCTCGTAGTTGCGACTATGCTCCTCAGAGTTCTCTTTAAATTCTAAATATATTTTCATTCCATGAATGTTTCCGGGGTTCTAATTTCAAATGTTAAACTTTTCTGTGTTTCTTTGTAATAAGGCATGTGAAGAGATTAGAGAAAGAACCCTGTTGGTCTTTCTGTTGTTTATGGAATGTATTTCATTTGCTATAATGACAATCTTTTTGAAGACTCTGAATCTATGGTGAGTCTCTGAGTTTTATTTTTTTCCATTAATTCTATAATCTCTGAAAAGATTTCCTAGCAGACCACTCACGCATTTAACTCCTAGACATTTTCTAAAGGAAACAAGATTCAAAACTCCTCACAGGCTACTAAACTCTTGCATCAGTAAAGGTTTCTTTAGGAGGTCAACCATACCTCCACTTAGTTTCCCTTCCTGGTTCCCTGTAAGAAAATTCTCCCACTCCCCTTTCACAATATAAAGAGGTAGAAAAAAAGAAAAATAACATTATAAAGCTTCCAGAATAGTCCCAACCCAGGGGTTGCTTACGTACCTAGAGTTCTCCGGCTAAAAAATCGTTCTTGACAGGCACCCGAATCTGGGTCTGATGTCCTTCAAATCGCCCAACCATGAGATTCGTCCTTCAGGACCAGAATCTCCCCCCTTGCTTCTTGCTAGACCATAGTCTTCCGCAAGTTTCTCGTACAGCGAGCAGGGCTATCTGGTCATCACCAGACTTAGCCACTTTTCTTTCCTTATTGGATTTTTTTCTTCTCTCTGTCTGTCTCTACAGTACAGATTTTTCCCTCTCCTCCTCTCCTTTTCTCTGGAAACTTTTCCAGTCAGGGGAGGTAGTTAGGGTTGCTCTCATAGCAACTGTGTTTTTCACCTCGAGAGGACAACTTCCTCCTTGAGAATTACCCTCCTTTAAGGAGACACGTCTTACATCTCATAATGAAAACAAATTATATTTAAATTTTAAACAGATAATAATAACAGGTTCAGTTTATATTTACCGCAATAAATCAAATATTTACATTTTTATCCCGGGGCATTACACTCTCACTCATAGAAAGAGATCTAATATTCCAGCTCTTTTAAAGGTCAAGGAAAATTTTAATGCCCTAATGTTTGTAAGTAAGCTAATTTTCCATAATTTTTCCAACAAAAAGATATTCAACAATTTCCATTATTTTTTAAAAATTACTCATCCAAATTTTAAATTATAAAATTATTGTTCTTTTAAAATAATCCAAGTTTTATATAAACTTTAAGTAAAAACATTAAAAAAATTAAATATTTTTACAAACATATCAACAAATATTTTACATTTTACATATTAAAAACTAATAAAATTTATCAAAATTTCTCAACTTTAAAATAAATTTCTATTACTAAAATTTTCCATTTTCAAAATAAATACTCTTAACTTAACTTCTAACATTCTCAACCTACAACCATTCCTATACGTCACACCTATTTCATTTATGAACCAATATAAAATCATGACATCAATCAACAAATTACCATACTCCATAAGCATAGAGAGACTTGCTCACATATTCATACATTTAGGAATGAATTTCCCACTTCATATGTTTGATGAGATTATTATGTACACAGGGTTTTGTATTGAAATGGAAAGTATTTTGGGTGACAACTTTTATTTAGAGCCTTGGGATGAGGACGTATTGTTGTATTTACTACCCATACACATAGTCTTGACCGATGATTATTCGTGTTACTCGTTAATTTGAGGTAGTAAATTTAGTTTTCTTTCATTGAGAATCATGCAAAGAATCATGCAAGTGATTGGAAGTGTAATATACTTGTGATGATTAAGGAAGATGCATAATATTTATTTCATTTCTCTGGGAGGGTATTCACTTTTAACAAGGTACTTCATTTTGGGTGATTATTTTGTGGAGGTGATGGCAACTTTTTAACATTTTTATTATTCAATATTATGCCCTCATCATTCTAAATTGGTTTTTAGGTTTTTATTGTAATAATTTGGATTATTATTATGTGCAAGTGATTACAACTCTTTCACGCTTTCACTAGTCAATCTTATGCCTTAATAATTCTAGATTGGTTTCTAGGTACTTATTGTAAAAATTTGGTCTAATACTCATGCCCTCATAATTCTAGATTAGTTTCTAAGTCCCTATTGTAATAATTTGGATTATTATTTTGTGGAGGTGATTGCAACTCTCTCACACTTTCACTACTCAATCTTATGCCCTCATAATTCTAGATTGGTTTCTAGGTCCCTATTGTAATAATTTGGACTATTCAATTACAGAGAAGCCCTTCAAAGTGGGAAACTTCTTTATTTAAATAAAGTAATATTAGTGTAATTTAGTGAAAAAAGCGACTAATAGAAATTTTCCTTTAGGATCTCACATTTGTGGTTGAGAATTTTTTGCGAAAAAAGTTTGAGTGGTAACACAATTCTCCATTTTCTTCTAATCACAATTCATTCATTGAACAATTTTGTTAAGATTTTTTCCTTGATATTTATAAAACTAACTAACTATTTTTCATTTATTGCATGTCATATCATGATATTAACCATAAATTCATTCTAATAAGAAAGGTTTGCAATGCAATCCAATTTATTGAGGTGCAAATATCAAAGTGAAAATTTTGAATAAAGGTTAGCACATCCAAAGATTTGATCTCTCTAGGAGCCTCATAGATCGTAGATTAACATGGATCTATGTTGATTATTTACATATATATGTCATGTGTCAAATTCATTTATTTCCTTCATCTTGAAGAAAAACACTAAGAAAATGTTTTAACCATATTTTTTTCATTTGCATTAGACAATATAGGAATAGCCTCTCTCTCTATAAATAAATAGATATTTACATTGAATTTTTCATTATCAATATTTTTTATAAATGTTACATATCAAATAATTAAAGATGCATAGCAATAGAAGAAATTACACATCACATTTATCTTGAGAAACATACTAATAAAATGTTGTAACCATTAAAATTCTTTTATTTTCAGTTCCTTTAGATACTCTCTCTATTTACACAATATTTTTTGTTTATAAATATATATTTTTTAAATATTTCATGTAAACTTCATATCAAATAATTTCCATATCATTTGCATACACTCAATTAAAAAACAATTATTAGTGGAATTATATATATATATATATATATATATATATATATATAAAAGTAATCCACATTGATTTTTTCAATTAATTTATTTAAATACCACATTATATCACATATAAAGTTAAATAAATTACATAAAAAAATTCATTTCAATTACTTTTAATTTTTATATATAGGGTTGATGTAAAATTATACTAATTATATGAGCATTAAAACATTTTATTTGTGATTATTGGCATTAAAAAAATGTTATTAATATAATTTATTTATATTTTATATTTCACATGTTAATTGGAAAAAAATTTATTTATGGTTATTGGCATTAAAAAAAATGTTATTAATATAATTTCTTTATATTTCACATGTGAATGGAATGAAATTGAATTCCACAACTAGAATATCAATATCTCTGTGATGTCACATGCCAATTCCATATACAATTAATAGAAATTACACATCTTTATCCTAAAAACTAAGAAACCATTATCAATGAAATTAGTTTATTTTTATTTTTTTACCAATTAATTGATTTATATTTTTATTTAAAATTGACATCAATCTTTATTTAATTAAATTGACATCATTTTAAGGTAGAAATTAAAATATTATTTATTTATAACCAAAATCAAAATATTATTATTATTATTATTATTTTGTATTTTTAAATATAACGTTATGATACAACATTTACTTTATATCTTTATTTAAATTACGATCAATCTTTATTTAAAATTGACATAATTTTAAAGTAAAAATTAAAATATTATTTATTTATAACCAAATTCAAATTATTATTATTATTATTAATTTATTAATATAAACATTATTTTATATATTTAAATATAACTTTATTATACAACATTTCCCCAACTAAAACTTAAAGCATAAATGTAAAAAATTTCATCTTTATATATTAATATGACATTTTAAATTTCCTTACCTCTGCTCTGTAATGGCGCTCTAAGGAACTAGGGTTCCTGTCAAAACCATCAACGGTGCACAATCTGAACTTGCAGCTTTTCAAACTCAAACACAAACATCGTCAGGACCGACACTGTAATCCTTAGCGCAAAGCACAATGAACAGTCCTTTGGGGGAGGCATCAGCGCCTCCCCCCAAAAATAACAATAAGGAAAACCCGACGGAGAGCGGAACAGAGAATGTAGAAAAGCCTGTGGCACGACCTGAACAGCAGAGGGAGAGGAATGAACAAGTGGATCTGGAACAAGAGACAACAGACAAATAAGCAACATCCGGCCAACCCAAGAAAGCCTCTTTGCCAACATGCAAACCCATTGCCATAGAAAGGCCCAAGATCGAGCTGCCAAGTCACAGAATCAATGCACAGATACAATATATGAAAGATCACACCCTGATTGGCAAATTCATAGGTTTCTGGCCAACTAAAAAAGCCCTGCAAGGTTGGATAATCTCAAAATGGAAGCCCAAAGGCCATGTAACTCTACAGCTGGGCCCTAAGGGCTTCTTCATTGCCACTTTTAACTGCCTTGAAGACCAAAATCGGGTTCTGGACGGAGGACCCTACTTCTTAAATGCAGCAGGCCTTTATCTACAAGACTGGGTCGAAAGATTCAGCCTTGACAAAGAAGACTTCAGCTGGGCGCTAATATGGATCTACATGTACTCGCTTCCACTGGAATACTGGGATGAAGATTCTCTAAGAGCCATTGGCGATGGCTTGGGCGAGTTCATAAAAGCTGCGGAGGAAACTAAGCTTCGAAGATATACTTCTTATGCACGGATCTGTGTCTACATGAAGTTGGGCCATGCGCTACCGGACACGGTAAGTCTTTTGCATGATTACTTTGAATGGATCCAGCCCCTTGATTATGAACATGTACCCTTCCATTGCAGGCGATGCCATGCTCATGGTCACCTCTTTCGTGACTATCCTTTAAACATGCCACTTAAAAACTTAGAAACTAGAAACAAGTCTGATCCCGAAGGATTCACCAAGGTAGCCAGTAGGAAAAGGCATACCAAAAAACCTCCCTCAGCACCTAAAAGCACTGCGCCTGCTTCTGATTTGCCGTCCTTAAGCAACAGCTTTGATATTCTGACAAACCTTGAATAGCCTGAATCTGATACGCCCATGACAGCAAAGCCAAGCTCAGATCCATCCACTCATATATCCACCACTCCTATCCGCTCTAAAACTAGTCATCCTTCAAATGTCATTTCCTCTAGAAAGCCTGCCTCAGATCTACTACACAACACCAATCCTGTTCAGCACATAGCACTATGGTCCGCTAAGATTATGGACATTGATGATACTCAGGCAGAACCCTCTCAGTCACTCACCCACTAGGAAGAAGGCAATCAGCAGAGCTTAATGGAAGAAGAACCAGAAAGCTTTGATCTTGGGGAAATAGAGATTTTTAGTCTAGAGCAAGCCTGCAAAAGGAAAGAGTTCGACACAATACCGGAAAGACAACTGGAAAATCTGGAAGTAGTGCTCACATGAATGCATCAGCATAACACTCTAGGCATATAGCAAGGAGGCTGATGGGATGGGAAACATATCATTAAAGAGGGGAAGAAAAGAGGAGAAAGACAGATCTACAATGTACCATTATAATTGGGGAAATGCTAGTGGAATCGGGTAGATGCTCCAAGTTGACCAAGTATTATCGATCCTTACCTACCAGTCAACCATGAAGCTAATCTCATGGAATGTAATATGACTTAACGGTCCTGGGAAGTACAGAATGTTGAAGAAAATGATTCAGAACAAACAACCATACATTGTATTCATGCAAGAAACAAAATGTAGCACCGGCACTTTAGAATCCATATTATCCAAAGCCTGGGCAGGGTGTCAAATAGTAACAGTAGATGCAACAGGTGCCTCGGGAGGGTTAGCCATAGCATGGAATACCCAACATATTTGCTTAACAAATTTCTATGCTTCGCATCACTTCATTCATGCAATGTTCCACTTGATCAGCACCAACATACATGGGCATTTAACCAATGTTTACTTCCCACAGGACAATACACAAAAACTTAAGTAGTTAGAAACATTGGAAATTATTAATGCTCCAAGAACCCATCCACTTTGGTTTACAGGTGGAGACTTCAATATGATCACACGGCTGGAGGAAAAATTGGGGGGTAGAAGAAAACTGGGAAAAGAAAGCAATGACTTCAAAGTCTATATTCAACACAATAGACTAATAGACTTACCTTTTGAAAACGGCATCTTTACTTGGAACAACAAGAGAGCTGGCACTCAGCAAATTGCATCCAGATTGGACAAATTTCTAATTTCAGACAACTTCATCCATCTTGGTGGCGATATATGTCCCTCAATCCTACCCATAGCTGGATCAGATCATTGGCCTATTGGTGGGCTCCAGTATTGTAGCAATAATGCTACAACTCCTGGAGCTTCCTTCTCTAATTTTATCAACCTGGTAGTTCGTAACAAACTTGGAAGCGATGGTGCTGTATGCACAAGTACTAGCTCTTGTCGCAGCTGTCACGTGGTCAGCTGGCACAAGTCCGCTAGGGCTCAAGCCAACTTCTATATGTTCTCAGAAGAAGCTTTCTAAATGATGAACGAAGGCTATCTCAAAGGAAATTAAACTACTTTGCAAGAATGAACTGAAAGCCAACCAAACATGGAAACCCTAGTAAACCCTAATCTGACCAGCTTAATCCTTACAATGCAATGATGGGAATGCAACTCCTAACAATGATGCCATTACTTCTAGTGAGATGAGATGCATGAATTTAAACTACTTCCATTGAAGAGAACACGTTTTTTGTATTTTTTCTCAAGTGGTTGGAGTTATTATGATTGTGCTTCTTACTGGGTCTTGACTGTGCAGGGGTAGTTCAAGGGGAGGAAGGCTTGGGAAAGGTCAGGAGGACTCTGAGAGGTTCCAGGGGATCCCTAACATCATTCCACAGAAGTTCACAACGTTCAGGTGCTTGGCAACCGTGTTTTCAGGCTTCTACAGGATGTCTGCAGGGGATCCTACAGGAAGCTCGGGATTTCTACAGGAAGTATGCTAACTTCTACAGGATGTTCTGCAGTCGGAGTTTTGGGTGATGGAGGAGTGAAGGAGCTGTATGGGTGGATAGGTAAGATGAAAGGGGAGCTTGAGATGGCTCAGGGATAGAGAGATGAGATGGGGAGAGAGTGTATAAAGCTGGTTGGTCGATAGAAGGGTAGAGGCAATGGAAGGCCGAAAAGATGAGGCAACGTGGATAATAGAAGAGTTGGTGGGCAAAGGATCTAGCTGCGAGGTAAGGAGATGGCTTAGGGACGACTGAGGAGGATAAGGAAGTGTTGAAGTGGCTGCGCAGTGTAAATGAAACAAATCACCTCTGTCTTTCACAAAACCGAGAATTCATCATCCTATTCTATCTATTTTATTAAAAATCAAAGAACAGCGATGTAAGTTGAGAGAGAAATCGTGCATGGAGCTGAAATAAGGGGTTATTGCTCAAGATATAACTGCATGGATACTTCTACCAATGGAAATATGACTTTAAAGCTTGCATGAACATATAAGACTGCGTTTTTTTGGTGGTTGGCACGGTCTACACCCCCAATCTCTAAACAGAGGTGGCAGTGAATGCACGATCAACCTTTTCTTGGAGCTCTGATGAATTCTAATCCTCCTACTCTAATCTAAGCTGCTGAAAGCACTTTATCCAGAAACTAATCCTACTTAATCACATCAAGAAAATTGAATCAGCAGACTGTGTTTTCCAAATGCATGTCAAGGAAAAGAAATGAAATGTTGAAAGGAAAGACAAGTAACAATACAAAGAAAAGGAGGTCTATTGCTCTCAGGTTGGGCCCTAACCTGAGAGCTATAGCTCCTCTAAGAACTCAGAATTGAATCCAAATCTGCCTGCCTTTTATTAAAAGATCATAATCATGAGTCTAACAACATGCCAAGATTGGCTTACAAAGAGCAAAAACAGAGCTACAGCTCGTGATTCAAAATCTACAACAAAGGTTCAAGAGTCTTTATCGAAGGCTACAGCCTCAATATTTATACATGATGAAGGCCAAGCTGGCCTCCTCAATTAGTGGGGCTTGGCTGTCCAACTAAAAGTAAACTGTTGTTCCTGTAGAATCCGTTGGCTTCCTTCTAGCTCGGTGGTTATAGCCGTTGGAGCTCAGAGTTGGGGTGGAGATCACGAGGAAGGTCATTCAAGGCTGTGGACAACCTCCCTATAAACCCGCAATGCCACCTTGGCTGTCTCCTTGTCTCCATCTGCGTGGTCTTTGCTCCATTTAGTGTCAAAAAACGTGAAATCATCATGTATTAGCCACATAGGCATAATGACTGCCCTTCTTCCTACAAATAACACGAATATACTAAGAAATGATGCATAAGTGATAAAAAATGAAGGGTTGAGCAAGGTAAGTAGGCCAAATGAGCCCAAATTGTTACCAAAAATTGGGGCTCATCATCACCCCACAGCTAAAATATTTGCTCATCCTTGAGCAACTAGTCCAACTCTTCATCCTTAATTGCCTTTACTGCTACCCTTATCCCAAGCCTCTGTAGTAGTGTCCTCCTTGTTGATATGAAACCCAGCCCTTCTGTTTACCTCTTCCCACTGTTCATTATCATCATTCTCTGTGCTGCCTTCCATCAATCCTAGTAGCAGTGGTGGGCTGAGTTTAAGGCCGATCCAGCTGGCCTGGAGGTTTTGCATGGATTTCTTATAGAGGTCTACCCGTACCAGAGCTTCCCTCATCCGAGTTGGGGTATGGTACTCTCGGATTTTCAGATTGTGTGCCAATGTATTCCATTTGTGTGTGCATGCTTGGACAGCGTTGTCTCCTAACAGTCTCTCCATGTCCTCAAAATGAGCTATGGCTTGGGCCTGTTGATCCATATATCTTAATGAAGCTTGAGGGTTAGTGGACAAATGTTGGTGTGCCGAGATTAGTGCAACTGGATCCCCTGGTTCTGGTCTGATGAGCAATGGCTCGTTCAGCTCTCGGTTCATGATTGCTTTGGCTTCTGCTGCTCTTTTGTCCTCATGGTTCAGCCATGAGGCAAATGCCATTAATTGCATATCTCCCAAGGCCATATTGGGATCCCATGAAACTACATTAGGCAGGGCCAGATTATGGAGGTAGAACTTCGCTAATTTGGCCCTATCCTCTGATGAGCTAGTACTGCAAACTTCAGTGAATTGTTGCGGGTCTTGGAGCTGAGAGATACCTCTTTGCGCCAAGGTATTGATTTGGAATTGCAGCCATTGGTCTTTCAAGTACAAGCCATAGGATTTGGCCGGCTGCCTACATTGGATAGCATCCATGGCTCAGCTGGCCATGCAGGCCAATTGTGCTTCTTTCTACTGCAGCTGTTCCCTGAGAGCTTGCACCTCAATTTGTGCTTGTTGTTCTGCTTCCTGTAGAAGTGTGGTTGGCTCCCCAAGACCGGTGTTCAGTTCCTTTTTGCCTTGCTGTTCCTCTGTGGTGTCCTTGGAGGATGTACCTGTCCCTGCCCTCAGCTCCTGTAGCTGCAATCTCAGCTTCTGGTTTTCTTCCTGTAGGAACACGCGTTGGCAATTTGCCACGTGTTTAGCCATGGACAATTCACTTATGGCCTCCTTGAGCTGCTCCTGTAAGGGACCTATGTCCGCCACACCCTTTGACTTGGCTATTTTCATCCACGTGTGTGTACGGACTCTTTCTTCCTCTAATGCAAAAAACAGTGGTACAGTAAATTTCTGAGGTATAATTTTGCCAGCCTCTAAAAAGTTGTAATATGAACTCAGACTTGGCTGAGGGCTGGGCTCTGGTATATGCTCTTTCTCCACTTCCTTTGGTGGCTCTACTTCACCCTCCCTTGGTGGTGATAAGGGTGCTTCTCCTTCCATTCTCTCTATTTCTTTAAGCCTGGCTAAGGTTTCCTGTAGAGCATCTTCAGCATCCTGTAGCCGAGATTTTTCAGTCAATTGGTCTAACTTTTCTTGCCACGTAGTTTTCTTCGGGCTCCCCCTCTCATAGGTGACTGATATCCTCGAGGGGGACCTTTCCTTGGGCGAAGTAGGGGCATCTTCAATGATGATCGGGCTACTGGACGGAGGCTGTGGCTTGCCCGTCATTATTCTCACACTTCTTCGAGCTTTAAAATGTAGAGGGGTCTCCCTCTTTCTCTTCTCCTTTGGCTTAGGAGGTGTGCTGAAGGCGGCCAGCACAGCTGCTGCCTCCCTTTCACGAATGTCAGCTTTCTTCTCCTTGGGTTTCACTTTTTCAGGGCTTCCTGTAGAAGACCCTGTTTTAGTCAATTTCGGGCTTCCTGTAGAAGACCCTTGTTCAGTTAATTTCGGGCTTCCTGTAGAAGCCGGTTTCGGCTTTCTTGTAGAAACAAGTGTCACTGCCTTGGTTTGCTTTGCTGCATGAGTTTTGCTTTTTGACTTGGTTGTGGTCACTGTCGAGGCACTTTTGCTGATGTGGACCTTCTCAGCCTTGTCCACTCTGCCTTGCAACCTTTTCTCTCTTGCTGTCAAGATGGGTGTGTCATCTTTCTCTTTGGCACCCTTTGTCTCTCGTTTCTTCTCTTGCTTTTTCTTCTGCTCCGTGGTCGTGGTCTTCTGGCATGTTTCTTTCTTTCCCGCGGGCACCGACTCTTTCTCGTCACTGCTAGATGAACCGAGCTCTTTGGTCAGCATCTTTATATCCCCATCCTTTGTCAAATTTCTGAAGGCTTCCCATGAGAGAGGAACCTTGTATGTGTGGAGCGCATCCTCCACGAGGAGTTTGATCAGTCCATGGTGGGCTACCTGGTCTGGTGTGCCTTCTTTCAACTTGGTGGCACACTCAATCAGAGACTGTAATAGAAAGTAGGGGAGACTGAGCTTGTTTTCTACAGGTAGATCCATATGGTGCCTTAATTCAGTGAGTAACCGAAAGTGGTACCTGTATACAATGCTAAAACGGCCTTCGCAGGTGATGTACTTCATAATTTGCAGGCTAACTTCATTCCACGGTGGCAGTAAACTGGTTCTACGAACCCCATTTTTGTCTTCTAAGAATTCCTCCTCTGGTGGAAAGAATTCTTTCTTAGCCTGTTGGCCCAATTTCCTTTCTTCTTTATCCCATGGTAATCCCATTGGGAGCTCCGTAACTCGGCTGATGAATTGTGGGGTGAGTTTGAGGCTTAAACCCCTGAAGTTAACGGTGGCCAATGTTTTAGATTTCGGCCTCAGAGCTTGCAAAAACTCTTCTGCCACTTCGTCGTCATAGCCCTGCAATTTGTCATAGAAGGATATCCATTGCGCTCGTGTGAAGAGCTCCACCACCTCAGGATTTTCTCTTAACTTCGTTGAATCAGTGGGTTCCCTTCTGATGAACCCAACCGGCATGGTGAAAAACTGTTGCGTTAGCTGGAGGTGGCGAATGCGGAAGAAATTTGGCCTACTGGGACAAAGCGTAGAATTACGCTTCTGTCATGCATATAATCCACGAAGCTTATCTCCTGAGTACCTTAACACAGCTTAATTACACTGACATCCTGTAGGACGACAGTTCATGCACGGCAGACAACAATTGCAACAATTTTCTACGACCAGACTGTAGACGACGATTCTGCCACCCTCAAAAACCAATTGCATGGAGAGTTCAAGCTTACCTTTTTAATCCGCTACCTTTTGACGTGAGGAACCCGACTTCCTGTAGAAACAGCTTTCCTGTAGGAGCAATGCGCGATTTCTGGGGGATACTGCAGTGGGTCTGCGCTCTTGGTGTTGCTTCACAGGCGTTCTGATGGCCAAAGACTCAGAGTATCGAGCTGCAGAGGGATTCGGATGATCACTCGAGTCTCAAACGGTGAATGATAAATGCATGGGGTGGCAATCTAGCCCATTAGATTTGAATCGGCGGAATTCGTGGCGTGGGGGTGAGCTGTCCATGCCGGACCGTTGGACGACGTCATCCCATCATTTTCCTGCGAGTTCCCTTACTGCCGCATCATTCCCCGCAGATCCGCCGCCGTCTCTTCTGTTAAACTCGTTTTTTTCGACGGGATTGCTCTCACGTGTGTACTGCCCGTTTCTTTTGCCACGACCGCCACCCAAACATCTGACTAGACCATTAACTGATCGACGTGGCCAGTCGAATGGCCATACAACCGCTCAACCCATTCACTTCACACTTGCAAACATTTTCAAAGTAAAATTCATGCAATTCGACGGAAGAAAGGGTCGAGACACTTACCTGTGCGGCCGCAACGAGATTTTTCGGTTCTTGGACGATGATGAGTGGATTTATTTGCTGCTGGTAGATTTGTACAAGCCCGGAGGTTCATATTCACAGGCCGTTGACGATGGATTTGATGCTTCGGCTGTATGCGCCCGCGTTTTCATTGTATATGGCAAGCGCTGTGAATGGTGTGCACTCTAGCGGGCTTAACTGTTACGGGACTCCTGCAGGATGTCCTGTAACAGTTTTTCCTCCTCGGGTGCATGCTGCACGATGAAGGCAATGGCCCCACGATCACGCTCACAGAGCTCATGGATGGCTGGGATGGATATGGTATGACATCTCAGCGTTTTTCCATCTCAAAAATTGCTTTTCTCTTGATAACTGAATGATCTGCTTTGATGGTGCAGGTAACTTCATTGCATGTCGACAGGGATGGTAGAAAGAGGTGACAACAGTGTATAAGGGTGACAACAGTAGCTTGCATGTGTCCAAACCGATCCTTGGTCGTTAGATCTCCTCATAAAATGAATTCTGGGCCGTCCCGAACTTCTACAGGAAGTTTCCTGTAGAAATACAGAACTTCCTGTAGAAAGTTTGCATTTCCTGTAGAAAGTCTGCACCTTCCTGTAGAAAGTCTGCATCTTCCTGTAGAAGACTCAAGCCGTGATGAAATTGTGCACATACCTTGGAGAAAATGAGTATTCTTGGAGGAGGTGCTGGTGAGGTCTCCTGGCAGCATGATAAGGATCTCTGGCTTTACGTTAAAAGACCTCCTCTCCTTCATAGAACACCTGCAACTTGCATGCATTTTCACATTATAAACTTGTTGTCCTCGCCTTTTTTTCTTATTGTTTTTTCCTTTTTTTTCTCTTTTTTTTTGAAAGATAACAAGGGCGCCTCAATGAGGTTTTCACCCTTGCCATCTGCCTTAAGCGCCTCAGAGAGGTTTTCACTCAAGGATCTTTATTAAATCTCTTTTTTTTTTTTGAAAGACAATAGGGGCGCCTCAATGAGGTTTTCACCCCTACCACCTGCCTTGGGAGCCTCAGAAAGGTTTTCACCCAAGGATCTTTACTATTTATTATTATTATTTTTTTTTTTTAGATCTTTCAGGGTATGTCCAAAGCAGAGGCAGAACCCTTCGCTATGACAGACACTGACTTCTCCATAGTTTTGATGAACTCTTGCCTGGAGAGAGGTTTCCTATAGATCTTCAATCGATGCCCATTGACAAGCATGGGGATGGCTTCCTCATTAATGGTCCGAATAAGAACAGATCCATTGTCATGACATTTTTCCACTGCATATGGTCCCAGTCATCTGGTTCTCAGCTTCCCCTTGAAATCTTTGTACCTGGAGTCATACAACAATGCCCAATCTCCTGGCTGGAATTGCTTGTCATTGAGGTGTTGGTCATGCCACACCTTTCTCTGAAGTTGAACCACTCCCGAGTGAAGGAGGGCCTGCATTCGGTACTCATCCAGTCCATTCAGCTGCAATAACCTTTCTTGTTGTGCATGGCTGAGATCTAGGTCCAGCTGAGCTGCCGTCCTCAAAGTGTTGTATTCAAATTCAATGGTCAGCAAAGCTTTCTTCCCATAGACCAGCTCATAAGGTGTGAAGCGGGTGGTGGTCTTCCAGGTGGTGTTGTAAGCCCATGTGGCCTCAATCAGGCAATCCGCCCAATCTTTCCTACTGCTGCTCACCACCTTAGTCAAAATCCCTTCCAATGCTCTCTTGGTGACTTCCACTTGCCCATTTGCCTGTGGATGATAGGGGGTGGAAGTCCTCTGCTTGATTTTGTGATGAGCTAGTAGGTCTTCAATTAGGTTGGATGTGAACTGGCTCCCTTGATCGGTGACCAGCTCTCTTGGGTAGCCAAACTTGTAGAAGATGTTTTCTCTTAAGAACTCGGCCACCTTCTCTTCTATTGCTGCTTTGATTGCTTTAGTCTCTGCCCACTTTGTCAGGTAGTCAGTGCACACAATGATGTAAGACCTTTGCCTCGAAGGAGGGTTGATTGGACCCACAAAATCCATACCCCACTTCTCAAATGGCTCAAGAGTCACTTGAGGTTGGAGAGGCATCTCATCCCCTTAAGTCGGTTTCCCCATTCTTTGGCATTGGTCACATTGGCTGATATATCTTCTGACATCTTGATGAAGTGTGGGCTAATAGTAGCCCACCTGCAGGATTTTGAAGGCAGTCCTCTTTGCTGCAAAATGTCCTCCACAAGGCCCATCATGACAGGTGAGGAGGATATCAAAGACTTCCTCCTCCCTTACACAACGCCTTAAGATCTGATCAGGGCCAAGCTTGAACAGATTTCCCCCGATCCAAGTAAATGAGGCACTTTTTCTGATGATTCTGCTCTTCTCTCTTGAAGATAGGTGCGGAGGGAACTGTGCTGAAACAAGGTAGTTTGCTATATCTGCAAACCATGGAGAGAGTACTGAGATAGAAAATAGATGTTCATCGGGCATCTGGTCATCCATTGTTCCATCCTCATTTGCAGACAAATCCAATCTAGATAAAAAGTCAGCAACAACATTTTCTTTACCTGGTTTGTCAACAATGGTCAAATCAAACTGCTGCAACAAAAGTAACCATCTAATAATACGAGCATTCACATCTGGTTTATTCATTAAATATCTAATTGCAGCATGATCCGTATGTACAAAGGTTTGATAGCCAGTAATATAATGTCGGAACTTTTTCAGTGCATGGACCACAGCCAAGAATTCTTTCTCAGTTACAGTGTAATTCAGTTCGGCTTTGGACAAGTTTTTGCTAACAAAGTAAATGGCATATGGAAGTTTTTGTTCAACTTGTCCTAAAGCTGCCCCTATGGCTTTTTTCGAGGCATCAGTGTGGATGTGGAAAGGTAGGGCCCAGTTTGGACCTCTCAAGATTGGGGCTGACACCAACTTGCCCTTTAATTCATTCAACGCCCTCTGACAATCGTTAGTCCATTTAAACTCCACATCTTTTGCCAATAGGCCAAACAATGGCGAGGCTAGCTTGCTGAAGTCTTTAATGAATCTCCTGTAATACCCTGCTAATCCTAAGAAACTCCGAAAATCCCTTACCTTTTGGGGAGGTGGAACCTTCTTGATGAGAGAAATTTTGTTAGGATCCACTTATAACCCTTGGCAAGAAATGGTATGGCCTAGCACGGTCCCTTCAGTCATCAAGAATTCACATTTTTCAGGACTAAGGGACAGGTTCATCTCAATGCATTTGGTTAGGACCTTTCCCAGATTGGACAATGCTTCCTGGAAGTTGGACCCATAAGGAGTGAAATCATCCATATAGATTTCCACCGCATCATGGACCAGCTCCGAGAAGATGCTCAAGACAGCTCTCTGGAAGGTAGCAGGAGCATTGAATATCCCAAAGGGAAGAACTCGGTAGGCAAAGGTACCCCAAGGACAAGTGAAGGTGGTCTTATCTTGGTCTTCCGGGCTGATTTGGATTTGGTTGTACCCGCTAAACCCGTCCAGGAAAGAGAAGAACTTCTTTCCTGCCCGTCCATCCAACACTTGATCTATGAAAGGTAGAGGGAAATGGTCTTTCTTGGTAGCTTTGTTCAGTTCTCGGTAGTCCACACAGATTCTCCATTTCCCATTTTTCTTGGGAACCAACACCAGAGGGGACACCCATTCACTATCTGAGATGGGGTAAATGAATCCGGCATCCAGCAGTTTTTGCAATTCTTCCTTGACAATGTCCTTAAGGGCTGGATTCATTCTCCTTTGAAGTTGCCTAACTGGCTTACAATCCTCTTTGATGTATATGTGATGGGTACAGACCGAAGGATGGACTCCTTTCATCTCCTTATAGCTCCAAGCAAAAGCATCTAGATGGCTGGCCAACAGGCTACACAGCTCCTTTTCCTGGGAAGGAGATAGGGAGGAGCTGATCTTTAACGTTCTCTCAGGGCCGAACTCCACATTCTTGACTCCGGGAGTGACAGGGTTGGTGGCACAAAGGTCCACTAAGGTGCTGGCTTGGGCGTCCTCCACCAATTTCTCTAAGGATAGTGCACTGGAAGGTGGATTCTGGATCAAAGTCTCAATCAAGTCATCCTCGGTTGGGGGGTCTCTTCTAGTGGTATCTAGGGTGCACAAAGGTGCTGAGTACACCTCATCCTCTTCTCCTTCCTCCAACCACAGTGGTAACTCATGCTCTAAGGAGGGTTGGGCAGGAGGGTATAGGACTAGCTGCTTGGACATAGGACCGTTTTTTATGGTCATGTTTCCTGCACGACAACTTATGTAAGCATCTGCAGTGGCTAACCAAGGCCTTCCCAAAATAAGAGGATATCCAGTAAGCTTTGCCTTGGGTTGCAGAACCAAGAAATCTGTAGGGTATTCCCAAGAGTCGACAGAGACCAAGACATCCTCCACAATCCCTTCAGGAGTCACGGTGGAGCGATCTGCTAGTTGCAGGACTGTCGAGGTCTTCCTCAAGGAACCCTGAAGATTGAGTTTGAGCATGGTATCCCTGGTCATCACATTAATGGTAGCCCCCAAATCAATCAAGGTGTGAGGTATGATGGTGCCATTGATGTGGATATCTACTACAAGACTCCCAGGATCTAGATACTTTGGGCAGATGACTTGTCCTGACATAAGGTCAGACAGTTGTCCTAAGACATTGATGGTTGAAGCATCTCTCTTTCGCCTGCCTGGGTGTTTGAAACACCTTTCCTTAACTAGTTTGTTGTATATTGGCACATCCTTGATGGCTTGGAGAAGTGGTATTTTCACACACAACTGCTTGAGCTCTCCCAAAAGCTCATCCTCCTCTGGGTTGGGTTGTGTGGTGGCTATTAGTCTCTCAGGAAAGGGTGGAATAGCCTTTGGTTCACTTTCCTGTTTGTCCTCCTCGTCCTCTGGGGGAGGAGGTTGGCGATCCGGAAGAGTCTTTCCAGATCGAAGATTGATCTCCTGGATCTCCACAGCATAGGAAGGGCATGATGTTTCCCCAGTGTATACCTGTTGGTCCTGTCTATTGTTGGGGTTCGGGTTCGGTTGAGCAGGCATTTGAGGTTGCCTTGGAGGAGCAGGAGGTAATGGTTGAGGTTGAACTGGTGGTGGAGGCAAAATGGCGGGAGGAGTGTTGTACTGGGGCCTCCACCCCGACTGAGGTGCATTCCACTGAGGCTGTGGCTGTGCATGTGAATGATATGAATGAGTAGTGGGTTGAGTAGGGTACTAAGGTGGATAAGACCATGGAGGAGGCATAGACCAGGAAGGATGAGGAGGGGGACCCCAGGAAGGCATAGGAGTCGATTGGTTGGGGCTGTAATAAGCTTTAGGTGCCCCTTGCATCCCCTGCTGGTAAGGTCTAGGTCCTTGTGGCCTCCTTTGGTTGAGGAAATAGAGAGGTTCAGTGGGAGCTTCTGTCCCTTGGTACATAGCTTTAAGCCCAGGTAAGGTTGGACATTGATTTGTGGGATGGTCCTCCTCACAAACGAAGCACACTTCAACCGAATGCAATGGTCATTCGTTCTTAGGGTGTCTCCTTGTACATCTAGGGCAGAAGATAGCCAAGGCCCTCTCAGCTTCTTCCTTCTTCTGCTGGATCCTGAATGTGTCCAGTTGCATGGCGATGGTCTGTCTCACCTCACTCTTAAGATCTTCTAATTGATTTGCAAACTCATGCTTGGAGAAAGGGATACCAGCTGAGAGGAGGTTTCCTCTACCTCGTTTCCGGGCTGCCCTAGAGTGGTTTCTGAACATAGTCTTGATGTCCTCATAAGGCAGTTGGTAAATATCTCCCCCAGCTAACATGTGAAGGGTATCTAAAAGGTCTTCAGGGACTCCTCGGAGCAGGACCAACTTGAGGGATTCAGGGTCAAGTGTGCACCTGGCCCGCTTATAGCTAAGTTGGAACCTCTCCTCATAATCCTCTAAGGACTCATCATTTCCCATGGTCATCTGAAAGATTTCTCCCTTGGTTTCCTTGGACCTACAGTAGTCCCGGTACTTGGTATTGAAAGCTTGCTGCATCTGAGCCCAAGTGGTGATACTATTCCAAGGTAAGCCCATGAACCAGCGTAATGCTGCATCCTTAAGAGTTGAAGGGAAGAGTTTCAGCTTCTGCTCATCTTCAGTATAGTGTTCTACAAAGGACAACAAACTCAAACAGGAAGGTATCAGGATCTTCAGTAGTCAGTCCATGGAAGTGAGGTAGAGCGGAGGGACTAATGTTTTTCATTTTCATGTCTCCATTGGTTTCTTGGATGGGGAAGGCACCTTCTATTCTCTCATCTTCTCCTCTATTGTCACCCATAGCTTCAGATGGGATGGTCTCTAATTCTTCTTCTACTATAGGAGCTTCGTATATCTCAGGAGGTTCACCTATAGGTTCTTCTGGATCACTGTCACCGAAGAAGAGAGAAGGGTGACTCAGTGATGTGGTGGGGGTGTTGGGTAGGAATTTGCCTGTTTTATCTCGATTCCTACGAGGCATGAAATGGAAAGACTTTTTTTGATTGCTTTTGTTTTTCTTTGGTACCTGCAAAACTGAAACAGATTGATCTACAACTAACTATCTTGCTGAAATAAAATGCAGAATTGAAATGAAAGCAGGAAAGAACTAATCTACTTTGCTCAAATGGAATTGCAGGAATGGAAATGCTAGTCTACGCTTGCAGAATTGAAAGGCTAATCTATGCTTGCAAAATTGAAATTGCGGAATTGAAATGCTAGTCTATGAAAGCAGGAAATGTCTATGCTACTTTTGCAGAATGGAAATGAAATAAACTACTTGGCAGAAGGCGAGAGTAAGAAAACAGAAGAAAAGCAACAATTACTAATACTCTGACGCTTCCCCGGCAACGGCGCCAAAAAGATGGTGTGCTCCAGTATTGTAGCAATAATGCTACAACTCTTGGAGCTTCGTTCTCTAATTTTATCAACCCGGTAGTTCGTAACAAACTTGGAAGCGACGGTGCTGTATGCACAAGTACTAGCTCTTGTCGCAGCTGTCACGTGGTCAGCTGGCACAAGTCCGCTAGGGCTCAAGCCAACTTCTATATGTTCTCAGAAGAAGCTTTCTAAATGATGAACGAAGGCTATCTCAAAGGAAATTAACCTACTTTGCAAGAATGAACTGAAAGCCAACCAAACATGGAAACCCTAGTAAACCCTAATCTGACCAGCTTAATCCTTACAATGCAATGATGGGAATGCAACTCCTAACAATGATGCCATTACTTCTAGTGAGATGAGATGCATGAATTTAAACTACTTCCATTGAAGAGAACACGTTTTTTGTATTTTTGCTCAAGTGGTTGGAGTTATTATGATTGTGCTTCTTACTGGGTCTTGACTGTGCAGGGGCAGTTCAAGGGGAGGAAGGCTTGGGAAAGGTCAGGAGGACTCTGAGAGGTTCTAGGGGATCTCTAACATCATTCCACAGAAGTTCACAATGTTCAGGTGCTTGGAAACCGTGTTTGCAGGCTTCTACAGGATGTCTGCAGGGGATCCTACAGGAAGCTCGGGATTTCTACAGGAAGTCTGCTAACTTCTACAGGATGTTCTGCAGTCGGAGTTTTGGGTGATGGAGGAGTGAAGGAGCTGTATGGGTGGATAGGTAAGATGAAAGGGGAGCTTGAGATGGCTCAGGGACAGAGAGATGAGATGGGGAGAGAGTGTATAAAGCTGGTTGGTCGATAGAAGGGTAGAGGCAATGGAACGTCGAAAAGATGAGGCAACGTGGATAATAGAAGAGTTGGTGGGCAAAGGATCTAGCTGCGAGGTAAGGAGATGGCTTAGGGACGACTGAGGAGGATAAGGAAGTGGTGAAGTGGCTGCACAGTGTAAATGAAACAAATCACCTTTGTCTTGCACAAAACCGAGAATTCATCATCCTATTCTATCTGTTTTATTAAAAATCAAAGAACATCGATGTAAGTTGAGAGAGAAATCGTGCATGGAGCTGAAACAAGGGGTTATTGCTCAAGATCTAATTGCATGGATACTTCTACCAATGGAAATATGACTTTAAAGCTTGCATGAACATATAAGACTGCGTTTTTTTGGTGGTTGGCACGGTCTACACCCCCAATCTCTAAACAGAGGTGGCAGTGAGTGCACGATCAACCTTTTATTGGAGCTCTGATGAATTCTAATCCTCCTACTCTAATCTAAGCTGTTGAAAGCACTTTATCCAGAAACTAATCCTACTTAATCACATCAAGAAAATTGAATCAGCAGACTGTGTTTTCCAAATGCATGTCAAGGCAAAGAAATGAAATGCTGAAAGGAAAGACAAGTAACAATACAAAGAAAAGGAGGTCTATTGCTCTCAGGTTGGGCCCTAACCTGAGAGATATAGCTCCTCTAAGAACTCAGAATTGAATCCAAATCTGCCTGCCTTTTATTAAAAGATCATAATCATGAGTCTAACAACATGCCAAAATTGGCTTACAAAGAGCAAAAACAGAGCTACAGCTCGTGATTCAAAATCTACAACAAAGGTTCAAGAGTCTTTATCGAAGGCTATAGCCTCAATATTTATACATGATGAGGGCCAAGCTGGCCTCCTCAATTAGTGGGGCTTGGCTGTCCAACTAAAAGTAAACTGCTGTTCCTGTAGAATCCGTTGGCTGCCTTCTAGCTCGGTGGTTATAGCTGTTGGAGCTCGGAGTTGGGGTGGAGATCACGAGGAAGGTCATTCAAGGCTGTGGAAAACCTCCCTATAAACTCGCAATGCCACCTTGGCTGTCTCCTTGTCTCCATCTGCGTGGTCTTTGCTCCATTTAATGTCAAAAAACCTGAAATCATCATGTATTAGCCACATAGGCATAATGACTGCCCTTCTTCCTACAAATAACACGAATATACTAAGAAATTATGCATAAGTGATAAAAAATGAAGGGTTGAGCAAGGTAAGTAGGCCAAATGAGCCCAAATTGTTACAAAAAATTGGGGC
Source organism: Pinus tabuliformis (assembly GCA_031772625.1). Lineage (NCBI taxonomy): Eukaryota > Viridiplantae > Streptophyta > Pinopsida > Pinales > Pinaceae > Pinus > Pinus tabuliformis. Next base: position 1,226,013,246 of record CM062807.1, read on the forward strand.
TCATCACTTATCTCTCTGCAATGGAAAAATCTAGGAAACTCAAACAAAGACCTTTCAAGTTTGAAGCTTTCTGGCTCACTCACCCCGAGTTCAATACTGTGGTCAAAACAACATGGGAGAGTTTCATTCCAAACGAGGGCTCTCTTATGTACCAATTCCAACAAAGATTGAAGCATATCAAAAAGAAAATCAAAACCTGGAACTATACTATTTTCGGCAACATCCTTCAAGAGAAAAAAGCTCTTGAGCAGAGCATGGTAGAGCTACAGCAGAAGATAATTCTAGAATGCAGAACAGAGGAGCACTCCAGACAAGAACAAATACTACTAACACAACTAGATGAAAGAGGTAGGCAAGAGGAACTGCTATGGAGATAGAAGTCAAGAGTCAGATGGTTAAAAGAAGGGGAATGAAATACCAAGTTTTTCCATCGAACAACCATACAAAGAAGAAAGAACAATACAATCTCTCACATTCAAAACTCACAGGGAAACAGAATGGAGAAACAAGAAGACATAGAGAAAGAGATCACAAATCACTTCAAAATTGTTCATCAAGAGCAGCCCACAGATAGACAGCATGCAACCAATGAGATACTTAAGCATATTCATAAACTCATCACGGAGGAGCATAATCAATTACTGTTAAGACCAGTCACCATCATGGAGGTCGAAGAGGCTTCAAATCAACTAAAGGCTGGGAAAGTGCTGGGACCTGGTGGCTTCACTTCTAACTTTTACCACCACTTTTGGGATCTTATCAAACTCGATGTCTGGAATGTGGTAGAAGAATCCAGAGTCATGCATTGGTTACTCCCTTCGGTCAATGCAACTTTTATCGCCCTTATTCCTAAAGTTGAGCAACCAAGCACTCCGAAGAAGTTCAAGCCTATTGCCCTCTGCAATGTCATCTATAGATTATCTCGAAGGTCATAGCCAATCGCCTCAAATCGCTCCTCCCTCTTCTCATCTCCCCAGAGCAATCTGGGTATGTAGAAGGTCGCCAAATTCTGGATGGCATTATTCTTGCTCATGAAACCATCCACTCTCTCAAGAAAAACAAGCAGGCAGGTATGTTGTTGAAAATTGATCTCTCCAAAGCCTTTGATAAACTCAGCAGGACATACATAAAGAAGATGATAATAGCCTTTGGATTCAGCCCGACCTGGGTAAGATGGATAATGATTCTTGTTTCCTCCCCGCTTTGCTCTGTTCTTGTCAATGGAATCCCCTCTAAACTGTACCACTCGACAAGAGGAATTCGTCAAGGGGATCCTTTGTCCCCCTTTCTTTTCATTATTATGGCTGAGGGTCTAGGCCATCTCATAAAGCATTTTGTTCAATCCCATGACCTTAGAGGTCTCTCTGTCCATGGCTCCTCTGCTATCACACATCAACAATTTGTTGATGATAATATGCTCTTTGGTCATCCTTCTGTTAATGAAGCTAGAACCTTTAAAGCACTTTTAGACACATTCTCAGAAGCTTCTGGCACCACTATAAATATGACCAAATCTCAAATTTTCTTCTTCAACACGCCTATTTCCACCCAAAGAATCATTGCTTGAATCATTGGATTCCCTCAAGCCAAGCTTCCTTCTCAGTATTTAGGAGCCCCTCTCATAGATTTCGCCTTAAAGCATGCTTCCTGGCATTTACTCTTAGAGAAAATGGAAAGTCGGCTCCAGTGTTGGACTTATCGAACTCTTAACATGGTAAGCTGATTAGTCTTGATTAAAGCAGTCCTGCAATCTATGCCCCTCTATTTGTTCTCAGTACTCGCTGCACCGAAATGGGTGCTGAAGAGAATTAGGAATCTGCAACACAATTTCTTATGGGGTTATACAGGACAAAACAGAAAGTGGGCGCTAGTCAAATGGGAAAAAGTTTGCAAGCTTAAAAAGCAGGGGGTTCTAGGCCTGCATGATCCACAACACAACAATTTTTTGATGGGAGCACGGATTTGGTGGCAATGGGTTTCTGGCCCACAGAAGCCATGGGTGCAATTATGGACAGCAAAGTATGCAAATAACCGACCGCAAGAAGATCTAATTAGGATAACCACCATGCCTACAGGATCTTTAATTTGGAATGCGACCAAGCAACACAAAGAGATCATCCATCAGCATAGCTTCTGGGAGATAAGGGACGGGAGGACAGCCCATTTTTGGACGGACTCTTGGCAACAGAGACCAAGCATTGCAGCACTCATACTAGGCACAAATCATAATGGAAATGACATTACTCAGGAGAACAATGTAGCACATTACTGGACTCCAAATACTATACAGGGATTCAGGCAATGGAAACCGATGGAGCAAATATCACAGCGAGAATCAGAAGCATATAGCATGGAGCTACAAAACGAGCTTACCAGCAGGAAAATAAAAGTCAATACAGCTAGTGATGTTCTAAGATGAGGTTATACACCGAAAGGAACATACACCACCAAAGAATCTTACCAGATAATGTCTCAATCTTAGGAACACATTGATCCTACTTGGAATCGTATATGGACTACTGGGATCTGGCCAAAAGTCTCCACCTTCATCTGGTTGTTGTATCATCAAAGAATCCTCACATGGGACAACTTAATCAAAAGAGGATTTCATGGTTCTTCTTGCTCTCCCAACTGTCAAAACAATGAAGAAACCATTCAGCACCTCATGGACTCTTGCCACATGGCCAACCAACTCTAGGAAAAGCTCACTTTCAAATGCCAGAGACCTTGCAGACTTCTTGGGGATATTAGAAGCACCATTAGCAACTGGACCCCAGAGCCCTATAACAACAAAGTTCTCAACAAGTTGTGGACCATCTTGCCAGGTCTCCTTCTATGGACAATCTGGAAGGAAAGAAACAAACGAATTTTCAAAAATAAAAAAACCTCCTTGGAAATCATATGGAATAACCTATGTCAGAATATCAAGGAAACTCTTGCTTTACATCAATGGACAACTAAGGACTTTCTAACACAGCCTCAAGAACTAAGCATATGGGCTAACTGGAATATACAGCTCCCACAAGCATAATTGAACTCCAACAGACCCCATAATGCTAACAGGTAGCTTTCACATTGGATACCCCCCCCAAAGCAAGTGATAAAGTTAAATTTTGATGGTGCCTCCAAGGGAAACCCAGGCAAAACAGGATTCAAAGGCATATTCAAGAACCATGAGGGCCAACCCCTACTTCCGTACTATGGATCCATAGGATGGGACATGAACAACTCTACGAAATTGGAAGGAATGTGGCAAGGTATGCAGCTAGCTGATCAACACAATTTCTATCCCATGCTCATAGAAGGGGACACTCAAATCCTTCTCAACATGGCCACTCTAATCCAACAAGGACGCATAGCTTCACGAGTTGCCCAAAGCTGGAGATTATTGGCTAGGCTTGAAACTATAGAGAAATGGATAAAAGGCAGGAGAGAACTGACCTTTATTCACGTCAAAAGGGACAGTAACAAAATTGTTGATCTCCTAGCAAACATTGGGGTCGATCAGGACCAAATCCTACATTCCGACCTTCTCAACATCATCGATGATCACAATCAACTGCAAATTTTCACTAACCTGGTGCACAAGGAAGCTCCGCCCCCAAATGCGGGTGGCAATTAAGGCATTTAAGGCTATGATACGGGGCGACAACAGGCAAGATGGCCACTTGGCCCCCTGCAACCATCCCAAGACCAGCTTGATTAATCCTCACGGCACCTCGTAGGTGGCATTTGATTCCTGCTCTTGCCGAGACAAAACCATCAACTGCATAACCATGGCTCGAGTGATTCACCCGATCAGTTTTCCTCGGTTTCATTGTGCCTGCCCTCCGCAAGCAGAAGCGCCGACTTAGAGAACTAGGACGGGACGTAGATGCTGGCTTGTTTACTGTATGGACTTGGTTAATGGCTTCCACCATTCCCATGCTAACTTCTACTCTTCTGCTCCACACTCTGGCTTCCACCATTCCCCTCAACACTCTGTAAATTCCGCTCAGCAATCCTCTGTCATCTTTTCTTCAACCCCCCCTGACTCTGCAACTACGCATTCTTCCACCATGGTTTGCCACCGCATGCGTAGCCGTTGCGGTGGCACGTGCAGCGGTAGATCTCGCTCCTCTGCTCTTCACAGCCATCATTCGGCCTCCCCTGCCTCCTCAGTTGAAAATCCCTGCCAGTTCAGTGCCATGGATCATTATTCGAACACCAGAAGCGATAGAGGCAGACCATGTCTCCATTTCTCCAGACACGACGAGGCAGCCATGTGCACTGCTACCTTCCCTTTGCCTCCGCATCGTGTCCCCCACACGATGCAGTTCCAGTTCTGGAGTTCCATGAATTGCCCGGTCATTGTCGCCACCATCTCCATCTGCATTTTTGAAGAGCTTGAGCCACAAACACCCATGACAACTTCCCTGGAGGAGACGAATAGAGTAGGTCCAAGCCAACACAGAGACAACATTGACGAGTTGAATGGTAATGGTAGACAACATAGAAGACACGGACAAGCCATTGCTGGCAGCTCGCATGATGCTTCAGGCATTCCTAGTGACACGCGGGCTGTGGACAGCCGTCCTGAGAACACGTTGCGCGCACAAGATGCAGATGGCAACAGGGAGGGAGATCGTCTAGCTGAGGGACTTGTTGGAGAGGACGACCCGGATGACTGGGTGTGCCCTATCGTGGAGGAACTCACTATGGATGACCTGGGGCCGCATGTCACTCCCGACAAGTGGCAATTCACTTTGTTCTGATTTCTTTTCTGTCTTGCTTATGTGTCCTCAAGGAAATTTGCTCGCTGGGTGGACCATTCAGGACATTTTGTGGTTTTCCTAGGTGGTTTTGAACGTTTTCAGGGTGGTTTTGTTTTCAAGGTGGTTTTGTTGTTGTTTTCAGGGTGGTTTTGTTTATTCAGGAACTTGTGGGTTAATTTTTTGATGTTTAATGGACTTGTTTCCCCTCTGTAGGGGCAGTCTCAGACTTTTTTGTTCATGACTGTGTGCTAATTATGGCTAGTAACCTTTACGGCTAGGCTACTATGTAACCTTTTGTATTATATCAATAGATTAACTTTATTTAGAAAAAGAAATATGACATTTTAAATTAAAATGCTATATTTACTATAACCATTTATTTTTATTTAAAAGGATTCTTAATCTTAATCATGTTCATTACAACTTGCTTAAATCTTGTTTATGGCAGCTTGGTCAGTTAGTATTGTTCAAAGCAAAGCAATTCTCACTGCATGCAAATTTTGCTTTGTTGTGGTGATATTTAATCTTAAAATTTATTTCTGCCAATGAGAAAACAAAAAAAGTTAATTACTAAGAATAAGTGGGTTTAATGGTTAAAATCATGTGTTTCTTCTTAAAAAGTAAGAGGTTCAAAACTAGAATGATAGAGTATGTATAGCAGCAGAGCAAGAATTTCACTAGTCTTATAAACCAATTTAGTCAAATAACTGAGAGAAAGTGGATCCCTTATTTCATAAACAAATAAATCTTATACATGAATTTAGATACACCTAGCTGGGCAATAACTTTAAAAATAAATCTTATACATGAATTTAGATACACCTACCTGGGCAATAACTCTAAAAATAAATAATAATAATGGAAAATAAATAATCAAGTAGTTATTAGAACTTCGAGCCTGAAAATCCTTAAACTTACGCACCCAAACTAAACAGGCTACTTTCAAAACATTCAGCATTCTGCGATATTCCGAGATGGCCCAAATTTTGCCAGGAATGACGTGACATATCATAAACCCACGTTTGTATCGTCCTCTTCCACTGTTGAAACCAGAAGAATCGCTGCCCTCCCCACACACGATAATATGATAATATGTTTCAACCGTACACGGAGGGTAAATGAATTCTACCAGTCCCCAAACTCTATGTTCCATATCAACCTTCCCTACCCGAAATTTCGTCTTTTGTTCCTCGTATGTTTTGCTTAGCACACATAGCTGTTTTTCATGTGTACCGATGCAAACAAAATACCCCTTACCCAAAGGAATTGGATCCTTCCACGTCTCTTCTTCCACATCAAACACCAAGACCGTGTTTCTAGAAATCAAGTCAGTACAGAGCCAACACTGGAAGCGCTCGTTCAGAAGCTGAGCAGAGCGCCCAATAACGTATTTTGTACTATTAATTCCATTGCATTCTGTTATTGTTTTCCATGCACCTTCTTTGAAGTTATAAACACAAGTGATAATTCTGGAGTCGGGAAGCTTTTGCCAGAGGATGAGCTTGCACACGCCATTTTTCCGGTCGAATGCGATTGCTGTATACAAGTTACTCCCGGAATCGGATTCAGCGGGAAGGGTTAAAATCTTGGACTCATGGGAAAAGAGAGGGTTAAGCACCAATAACTTCAACTTCTCGACGTTGCCACGCGAAGGCGTTAAGAGCCCTTGGAAACAGACGAACCCATCGCCGTAACTAGATGACCACCAGTAGAATCCCTGCAAATGATCGAACAACGAGCTTTGCCACGGAAACGCGACATTGCTTCCTTGCTGCCAAACAACGGAGTTTAAAACTGTCTTCTCCCTGTGTTGCTCAAGGCGAAGTGAAGCAACAAGGAAAGTAGCATCGGTGACGCGGTGTCGGTCATAGTGAATAACAAAGGATGGATATGATAATAGTGAATGGAAATACTTGCAAGTTATTGGAAGTCTGAGTAAATCCAACGGGGAAAGCCATAGGAACACCAGAATTTGCACATCAACTGGCAGCTTATCCCACAAATTTCTTTCCATAGTCTTCTTGAATGAAGTTAGAGAAGCTAGCAAATTTTGATCCAGCAGCATTGAACTATGATACAGGACCACTTCAGCCACTGAAAAAATTGAAGAATGGGTATGTGATATACTTTGACTATATGGAATAGACACGAAAATAAGACAAATGGACAGCGGAAAAGAAGAAAAATCTTAGATCTGCGTTCAAAGGAACTTCTATTCACAGTATTCCCAGCGAGTTTATGTTATAGATAGTTGTGTGAGATTTTTTTTGTTTTAGGGTTTGATAGATTCCGCGTTTAGATGAATTTAAATTGGTATAATATTTGAAAAAATATAAAAATGTTTAATTAGTAAAGAAAATAAATTATAATATTTAAATTTCACCAATGAGTAAAATATTGAGCAAAAGACAATCAATAAAACAAAGATATACCTTTTGTTGTAAAAGTATAAATTAGCTTTTGATGTTGTTGAAGATAATGCTCAGCATTCCAAACTGGTAAGGCTTTGTTGCAAAAGTCTAAATCAGCGTTTGTTTTAGGGTTTGATAGATTCCGCGTTTAGATGAATTTAAATTGGTATAATATTTGAAAAAATATAAAAATGTTTAATTAGTAAAGAAAATAAATTATAATATTTAAATTTCACCAATAAGTAAAATATTGAGCAAAAGACAATCAATAAAACAAAGATATACCTTTTGTTGTAAAAGTATAAATTAGCATTTGATGTTGTTGAAGATAATGCTCAGCATTCCAAACTGGTAAGGCTTTGTTGCAAAAGTCTAAATCAGCGTTTGATGTCGTTGAAGATAATGCTCAGCACCCAAACTGGTGAGGCTTTGTTGCAAAAGTATAAATCAGCATGAGGTTGTTGAAGATAATGTTCAACATTTCAATTGGTAAAGTTATGCAAGGGTCTATTCAAGATGGTTTAATTTTCTCTTTTAAATAGGCTATATTCTACATGAAAATTTTGGATCAATATTATGGGTTCTTAATGCCTCGGGTCAATACTATGAGTTCTCAATACTTTAGTTCAATACCATCAATTCTCAATACCATGGGTCATTATTATTATTTTTCATTTTATTTTCACTGAGTTAAAATGTGTACATTACATTAGTTTACTTCACTTTGATTTAAAATGTTGATCTATTAAGAATTGAGAAATCAAATATTATAATTTATTTATTTTTAATTTGATTTTTATTGTGAAAGCTTTTAGGATAAAACTATGTAGAAAATTTTATATCCTCTTTAGTGTTTTAAACGAAATCTCCACCCATAATCAAGACAAAATGTTTTAATTAATAATTATAATTAATAATTATAATTAATAATTTTATGAATTAAAAATTTATTATATTATATCAAAATAAAATTAAGTACCAATATAATTTCTAGGTAAAATAAATAACACAATGAGCTAGTCAAATTCCCATAATACACCTGCGTCGTAAAATTAATAATAATTCAAGGGGACACTTTCCATTAAAACACAATCACATTCATTACCTTCACCAAACTTATAATCCATTTCTTATTTTTCGAAATGAATTTTCTTTCTTTTCATTCAATAAAGCATAATAGCATTCATTACTCTTTTTTAAGTGGTTGGAGACTTACATAGTTAATCATATTGTGAGATATTTCCTGAATTTCACTATGTAATATGGTTGATCCATCCAAAGTTTCCGATGGTGACTCCATCCATCATGAGGGACCAGAATCAGTCTTGTAAGAAAACAAATGCTGGAAAACTTTTTATACGAAAAATTATTAAATTATGTGAAATTTGTCGTAACCATCAATTTTAAATTGAATAAATAATATATTTAACCAACTATATTTTATTGATAAAATAATATTTGACCACCAAAAAATTACTAGAATGGGATATGTTACCCAAATTAAAAGGATAATGAAACTATGAAAATAATAAAATACAATAACAATAAGAATCATAATTAATAAAATATGAATTAGATGGTTGATTTTAGAGATTAATTATATGAGTTTAAGAATAAGAATTCTAATTAATAAAATATGAATTAGATGGTTGATTTTAGAAATTAATTATATGAATTTAAGAATAAGAATTCTAATTAATAAAATACGAATTAGATAGCTGATTTTAGAAATTAATCTTATAAGATTAAGAATTAATTGAAAAAATAACTATTTTAAAATTAATAATAACAAACTAATGAAATAATAAAATTTAATTAATAACAAAATAATAAAATTTAATTAATAATGAAATAATAAATTTAATTAATAAAATGCATTAGATTTTTAAAAATTGATCTTAAATTAGTTTAAAAATGATTTGAGAAAATAATAATTTTAAAATAAATAATAGCAACCATAGATTCTATATTTTATCGTAAAGTTAAATTTGATAAATCACAAATTTCGCTGAATGGATCAACATATTGGGGATTATTAAGATCAATGGGATTTAATGAGTCAACGAATATTTATAGATAAAGTTCAAGATAACAGAATAAAAAGGCTAAGATTTAAAGAAAAGAAAAGAAAAATTGATTATTTTTTTAAAAAGAGGCAGTTTGAAGGAGGAGACGGTAATCAGGGGCGGGTCAAGGGTTAAGGGTAACTGGGTGAGATGGTGAATGACTAGCTTCCAGGATTGAGTGAGCTTGGAACCTTTGGAACCATCCTCTCTATTAAAGGTATTAGGGTTTTTCTTTATTTCAAGGTTTCTCGAATAATGTGAGAGTTGTAGAATGATGCAAAGGCTATGATTTTAGCTTGATTGAACGTACTAAACCAGTATAGATCAATTTTAGCCACAGATCTACCAAGCTGAGAGGAATCAAATTTCAAAAAATAATCCCTTCTAGTGCTTCTTAAATATGTGATTAAGATAGATCTTCAACGGTAAATTTTCATTGTTTATATTGTATTTTTGAATATTTTATCATTATTAATAATTTATATTAAAAATTGAATGAGTTACACATTTTCTTTATTAACAAGTAATTACCTTATTTTATCTTTAATTACTTTTTATTTTCGAGTATTGAAATATTTTATTAAGGTAAACATTAATACACACATAATAGAGAGAGTGTTCATACTGAAATATATTAGTTAATATCGATATTCAAATAAATTGTTTAAGTTTTATATTGAGATATTTATAAGAGAAATAGATATGTATATGGTTATATAAAATGATATTATTTAAGATAGACATGGAAATATTTTATTTATTACTTGAAGAGTGAAAGTGAGATATCAAAGAACCAAGTAGAATGAAAGTGAAATATTGAATTGTAAAATGAGCCTTAGATCGATATTTAATTGTTTATTTATATGATTATTTAATTTTTCTTTTTTGGTTGACATTAGTGATTTTTTATTTTACATTTTTTTGAGGGTTTGACATATCTACACATGTCCCTCATACTAGATTGTAAAATAAGCTTCAATAACTTTTAATTATTTATTTATATAGTTATTTAATTTTCCTTTTTTTTAATATTTATTAAAATTATTTTTATTATGTTTTAAGTATATGACATACTTACACATGTCTATCATACTGAATTGTAAAATAAACTTCTAAGCTCAATAAAAAAATTATTTTTAAGTATTTAAATAAAATATTTATTTTTAAAAATAAATTTACTTTAGTTTCAGATTAATTAACGTTCACACTTTAAATCCATGAAAACTCGAGATAAGTTGAGTATAAATAATTTAACGGAAACCCCGTGGAGTTTTCAGTACCGTCCATATTGGGTGCATACAGTATTCTAATATTAACTGCTAAGGCATATACATACAGGATTCTTGTATTGGAGTCCGCCACAACATGGGTGCTGCTACACTTTCACGGCACCGACTAATTCCCTCACACTCAGCTTTGGGATGTTGAATTGGAAGGGATTAGAGTGTCCCACGAAGGAATATCACCAATTTTGAAAGCTATGGCAGTTGTGGAGATCGAGAGAGCTGTAAATATAAATATTAGCCGTTAATGAATTCTGTAATTGCAACTAGGACATGTGTGATGTTTTTCTAATCCAATTTTTCTCAAACAAATCTGGTATGATCTGGTCATCATTTTTGGTTTTCCTCATATTGTTTTTGTCTCTATCCATGCAGCTTTGGACTGTTGGCGCAACCAACGGAAGCCAAAGTGCTTTCTCATAGTCATCATGATATGGTGCGCTTGGAAATGGAGGAACCACAAAATTTTCCGTGATTCCAAAGTTCCCTATACTTACATCCTCCATCGCATCATTGCTATTTATGATTCAATTTCAAATCCGCTAGCCATTTAGCATCCGGATTGTCTCATCTCAATGGTTTCTGCTTTTTGAAAATCGATGTTGTTGTCTTTCAATAAGGCACTCCGAATATGTATACCCCTAATACTGCTTTAAATGTGATGGAATATGTCCCATGCTGCGTGCTTTTTGAGACTTGTTTTAATACTGCTTCAAATGTGATGGAATATGTCCACACGCTGCCTGTTTTTTGAGACTGTTTTGATCATCTGCCCACAGATGCTTTCTCAAACATCCTGGAAGTGGCTTCATATGCCACCATTATGTATCTTACTATGGCTTTTATATTGTCTTAATATAATGCATTTTTGCTTTTTTTTCTGAAAAAAAAAAAGTTTCAGGGCACTGCCCTATTTCTTCAAACTCGGCTTTGATGAAGTTGAATTGGAAGAAATGACGGAAACCGTTCCAGCTATGGTTGTCCTGAGGTAACAGGTTTTCTATTTGCACGGCACAACATGAAAAACAGGTATGGTTATGGAAGTTTGGTATGGAACAATCTGGTAGCATGTGAAAATTGAACCTGTAATTTTTCAATATCGAAGATGTTTTAACTATAAAATTTGAGCGATAAATTAATATAAAAAATAATTAGTAAAAATTATTGGAAAATATTTCATATCTATTTACAATGCAAATAAGTATTGAAACAAACCAAATAAATTGATCATTTGTTTTTGGAAACTTGATTTATTGACACTCATATCTTTTACTAAAGTTATTTATATTATTGAGTTGAGGCTTCTTTGATCCATATCAAGTTTATGAGAAAATTCTTTGGCGTAAATCACATGTTTTTACATTTGTCGACTTCGAACCAACCAGTGTGATTCATCGTCAAGACAAGTTGAAGAATCAGACCTACCCTACATGTTAAATAGTTAGAGCAAGACCTCCAACGACTATATTTGACCACGCGACCACTCAATTGACCAACTATCAGCGAATCTTGACTTGGAAATGGCTAACAAGACAAGACCAAGGAAAAGGAGAGCAATTTAATTAAAAATTAAAATAAGTTAAAGTTAAATAAACTATTTCAAATTTGTGTTAATTTTAAAGTTTAATTAAAAAAAATCCTATTGTTAGAATGGTTATAAATAAATTTAAGTTTAATATTTATATTACTTAATTTAATTCACAATAATCATAATAATTGTAAGAATAACTTCGGCGTAAATCACATGTAGACATACTTTTGTTGACGCGTTTTGAACCAACCAGTGTGGTTCATCTTCAGTACAAGTTAAAACTTCGGGACAGAGTCAAAAAGTCAATTTTTATAATTTAATTATATTCGGTGACCATATCTTTAAAATATATATAAAAATAATTTATAAATAAAATAATTGGTTAATATTTAGTTAAAAAGGTATTATTAAATAATTAAAAAATTATAAGTTATTAGAAATATTCAGATATATGGAAGACCTTTCTTTTTAAAAACGTTAGTTAGTTAGAAAATAAATAAATAAACAATAAATAAATCAAAATAAAAATAAAAATAAATAAATAAATAAATAAAAATAAAAAATAAAAGTAAAAATAAAAAATAAAATAAAATGATAAATAATAAATAAAATAAAAATAAAATAAAATAAATACACAATAAAAATACATTTAAAATAAATAAAAATAAAAATTAAAATAAATAAAAAAATTAAAATAAATTAAAATAAATAAAATAAATAAATAAATAATACAGACATATATATAAGTATATCTAAAAAAAGGATAAAAAAGGCCAGGGAGAAAAAGAAAGATTAAGACGAAAAAGGGCTGGGATCCAACATCTACTATCTTCCAGCCGTCATCTCTATTGAGATAGCTGTTGGACGCTCTGCTCAGATTATTTCTGTGTCTTTAACTTGTCCTGACGATGAACCTTTACAAACATGTGATTTATGCCGAAGTTATTCTTACAACTATTATGAATCACAAAAGCTTCAATTCAACAAATAATCATAATTCTAAAATATAATCAATCACTACTCTTTACTATTCAATATTGAATGTTAATATTCATAACAAACTATTTTGTTTTATTACTATTCAATATTGAATGTTAATATTCATAACAAACTATTTTGTTTTATTATTGCTTTTTCCAATAACTAGTAACTTCACATTTTGAAAACAATGTTCTTATATTTCAAATTATTACAGTGAAATGGTTAAATCAAACACATAGACTATATTAAAAATAAAGAGATATTTCTAACGTGTACGTTCTTTTTAAGATTGAATTGTATTGTTTGTGAAAATTTAATCTTCAAGTTTTTGTTTGAAATAATCATCAATCTCCCTCCTTGGTGTTTACCACGTAGGAAGTGTAATTGTCAATATTTCTTCTTAGCTCTATCACAATAGGTGATTCAATTTTTAATTATAATTTTTATGGAGAAACAAAACATATGGAGATTGAATTAAATTTTGTTTTCAAGTAAATAAATGGAAAATGTATACATGTAGTAATATGAGGTAATATAGATATTGAATTTAGTGATAATAATATTTTATTATTGAAGAAAAAGGATTATTTTTTTTATTAAATTTTTTTATTTAAAATATATAATTATTAGTTGATATTTATGCTATAAAAACTTATTAGAGTTTTCAATGTCATCTTTTTTTGCAAATAGATATAAATATTAATAGTGAATGTATATACAACATTTAAATAGATATAAATATTAATAATGAAAGTATATACAACATTTTTTTTTACCAAGACCAAATTATAAAAGAGAAAGTAGATAGAAGTGTAGAGTGATGGAGAGAACTACATGAAACAAGGATGTGGATGTGGATGTGGATATAGACATAGAAATCTCTAAATAAGTGTATATATTATATAATATCATCATTCCTAATATTATATCATCTATATTTATTTTTAATAATGGGAAATCTATCATAACCCAATTGTCAATTCATTAGTAAGGAAAATCATCTATAGCTACTTTTTGTGAATGCAGGCTGACTCATCACCATTATTCAAGGAGAAACATGCCACCTAGAATGACCCACTATTCCACTGGTGGTCTAAAACGGGGCAGACTTTCACTCCTGCAAAATACCTTTGGGTGTGTTTTGTTACATCTGAGATGTTAGAAAAAAAGTTAAGTATAACTTGGTCTAGTGTAAAGTTAGGTAAAGTGTGTTTCTTTACTATATACTTTTGTAACTTACAATGCAACAGTCACAATATGTTCTAGACATGAAGTGATCCAACGGTTTTGATTCATGACTTAACACCCAATTGGTCCATGATCTCTATTTAAAGAGCATGTAGGGTCATTTGTAAGGTGACCATTCATCAGAGAAGCTTATGTAAATATTCTTTCTACATTGTTCCCGTTGACTCAGGTCATGCTCTGTTTTCCTCTTTGAGGGTTTTAACCACGTCAAGAACACTGGTGTATTGATATGTGATATGCATGTGAGTAGTGTATTTCGGTGTTCTATCTGAGGAACTTACCTTGTTCTATGTGAGGAACTTACCCTGTAAATGCCTACATGGTATCAGAGCTATTTGAGTGGCTGTGTTGGCTCAGGTAGTGGATTGTTTCCCTCTTTGAGGGTTTAACCATGTCAAGAGTACTGGTGTATTGATCTATGATCTATTTGTGATCAGTGTCCTTTGGTGTTCTATCTAAGGAATGTGTCCTTCAGTGTTCTATCTAAGGAATTTACCCTGTAAATGCCTACATGAGGAAGACAAGTTCTCAACCAAAAAGATATAATTTTAAGGTATACTCCATTCCCAATCACATCGTCTACAAAATATAACATTTAAACAAAAACAATAAATTACTATTTTCTGTTTTTTCATATTTATAACTTCTTTACCTAAACATGAGACAATGTGAAAGAACAACTCTTTAGAATCTAAATATTTTACAAATTGACATACTTAAATACCAAAAATCTCTCATTCAAATCAATTCAAATCTAATAAAATTAGGAATATCAATAATAATATTTTAAAATTAAATTACAATAAAAATTTTAAAATGAACTTAGAATAAAGAGACGTATTAAAATGTGTTTCCTTCCATCAAATACTACCAAAAATCTATCGGTAAAATCATTTCAAATTTAATAAACTTAAGAATATTAATAATAAATATTTTAAAATTAAATTGCAATAAATATTTTAAACTCAAATTATCATTTCAAATTTAATAAACTTAAGAATATTAATAATAAATATTTTAAAATTAAATTGCAATAAATATTTTAAACTCAAATTACAATAAAAAGAGGTATTAAAGTATATTTCTTTCCATTAAACACAATGTCCACAGCAAAAGGAATGACACATTTCCATCCATATCCCATCATCATTCACCCCAATTATTGTTATTAATTCACTCACATGATTAACATAATCCTGGAATAATAATATGAATTCAATATTTTTGAATTTCATGTTACTTTATATTTGATAGCTTCTTTTATGGACTCTGATCAAAGTAAAAGTTGTGGACGTCATGAAAATTCAATTGAACCAATTTTATTTTTCATTGGCCGTATAAATGTAAGAATTTTGGCCAGTAATCTAAGTTGCCCGCTTTCTTTCATATATAATTTTGGTTTTTTTTTCCATTTTTGCAGTGAAGCTGACAGAGAGAAGGGAAAAAAAAATTGTTGAATCAATAGATCACTCTATGGAGTGAAAGGGAATATTAAATCAGTTTCCTTCCATTATTAAATTTCCCAATGAAAGATTAATAAGCCCAGTTAATAGATTTGTGCAACATTATCTCTCTCATCTCCTACATGCACTGAAGACAATTCAAGCAAAATCTGTAGAGCAATCTGATCTGATACATGAAAATTTCATCTGGTTTGAAGTGAGCATGGATCTTGCACTCTCAGCCAATAGTTTTTCCTGAATTCAGGCCCTCAAATGCGAATCATTAGAGAAAGGAACAATCAATCCAAAATACAACAACCGTGAAATTCTAGGGAAAATAATGCAGCATAGAGTCAACGTCCTTAGCGGAATTTAGAATGTCAACGTGATTCTGGGGTTAGTTAAATCAGACTAGGAATCAACCGTTTATAATGGTATGTGCCCAGGAACAGAAAAATTTGATGGCATGAGGACCTTGCCCCCGCCCTACAGAAGTTTCAAAGAGGGTCCCTCACCTTGATTTATGCAAAAAATACCCTCGTCAAATTTGTGGCTCTAATTAAATGAGGGACCCCCTTTGATTGAATTCCTATAAATATAAACACAGATGCATCTCCTGCCATCTTTCATCCTCGCTCTGCACTCTCCTATATGAAATTATGATCCTTTCTTAGCAGTTGAGAATTGGTGAATTTTATTTGGAAGCATCATAAATGGGAGGAGGAGGTTGTTTCGGTTCCCAGGGTACAGTCCCATCCCCATATCACTTTATTAAGTCACTCTCAGTGGTTCAAAGGCCTTAATCATCATTGCCACAAGCACCACCATTATTACCACTGTAAATCTGAGCACAAACACAAGCTCCAATGCAAGGGAAAATTCAAGCACCACCGACCTTATCATTTTCCACATCACAAATTTCACCATTCCCCACAACACAAACACCATATATCTTACCATTCCCCACACCATCATCATATAACCAATGCCCATCCATCATAACGATCATGTCATGTTTTCTTGTCATGTTCCTCGACCCCACTCCACAAGAGGGCTTTTAAGTTATGTGACTCGCCCACATTTTTCTAATATTATATACTACAATTTGTTTCTCTACAGGAAATGGATATTCAGTTCTTTTAGAATTTCGGTGCTTCTTTATAGGAAACTAATAATCAGTACTTCTAGACTATAGTTTCTTATACGGGGATGATAGCCATAGATACTTCGGAGCATTGAAAACATCTCATTAATTTGTGTATGTATCGGGCATGGAATTATATGGAGCATGATGGAATGTTTATTTATTTAATTCTCTTTTAGTTTGATATATTTGTTTCTCACTGATTTTTGGACATGAATGGATGTCTTAGTTACTTGTGTGGAAATTGTTGGTATTGTTATTCATTTCCATATTTCATGTGAATTTAGAAAAGTATTTCTTAATATCAATAACAAATGAGTGTGGAAATTGGTTGATTCTATTTGAACGGGTTGTATGTAGCATTGATGGGTCAAAAAGAAAAAGAATAAATACAATATACCTATGAGTATCAGTACAAACTAATGTTATGCATCTTATCACTAACTAATGAAAATTAATGTTTGCATTAAGCAACAAAGTTGCAATAGATATAAGCAATCACATCATGAATACGAATTTTTCATTGTAGCAATAGTATTTGAACTTGTGCTAATTGGCATAGTTTCAATTGCAACTTGAGTTGTTGTGCATGGTCACTAAGGCACCCCTTCCCTTTACCTCTCCATCACACTACATTATTTTTTTACCTCTAATTCCATTGGATGTATCTGTTGAATTGGTCGCGAAAAAATAGTATGAAAATTCCCTAGCCAAGTCGTTGGTTAAGAAGGGGTTTCAAAGTTTAATTTGTATGCATCACGTGGATAAAGGTAAAAGGGACATGTGTTGAGGACGATGAATCTTCAATAGTTTCTTGACGAAAAACTTTATAAAATAACACAGGTGAAGGGGACATGTTTTGAGGATGATGAATCTTCAATAGTGTCTTAACGAAAAAATTCATAAAATAATGCTCAACAGTATAATTATATGATTTGTCATGCCTGTTTTGAATCACATAGATTAACTATAAAGTAAAATCATTTTAATCATATTTATGATTTCCTACATAGATCTCAGATAATTTACAATTTTTAGTAAAGAAGATTAAACATCACATGAAGATAAAAGAAATCTCAAAACCACTACACTACATAATTTACTACTAATAAAGAAAATTACACATCTCATGAACATAAATGAGTCCTCAAAATAACTCTAGCAAATACAAGAAGAAAAGGGAAAAAGTTATTGAATGAGCTTCTCATGTTCATATGCACTTTATATTATGAAAGTAATAAGAATATTGGAAGAGAGATGAAGACTATGGCAATGGGAAATTCATTACTTCACGCCTGCCACCTAATGCCAAAAATAAGTTAGTAATGGAGGAGTCATAAGGTATTTGTTCAGGTTACTATTAAGGTGTTTATGGACCAAACCTATAATATAATATGTCGAATGAAAAATGTAATTCAATACAAGACGTAAAGGTGGATGTCTTATTTAATACTAAATTTTATCCGGGAATGAATTGGATTAGATTATAAGATTATCTTAAAGGAAAGTACACTCTTTATCAAATTCTTGAAACAATGTCTTATTGAGCATTATATATTGTAATTAAGAATTTGATATAGAATGTGTCTACTATGTAGGGTGAAAACGTGAAGCTGGGTTACACTTTTGTGAGAAATGCCTCCGAAAATTTCACATTCGCAAATTTTTAGCTGAACAAAATTTGTTTTTGTACAAACTTTTTTCCATTTAGACTAACGTTGGTCGTTAAATAGAACTTTTAACGTAGTTGAAAAAATCGGCAAAAAAATGTCTTGGAATTCGCTCGAATCACTGATTTGGTCGACCTATTTGTTTGGCCGAACTATTTGTTCGACCGAACTATTAGTTCAGCCAAATTATTTATTCGGCCAAAAGAATGTTTTATATATATGACGGGTCAGACCATGTTGCAGAGTTTTCAACACTGTTGATTTGTCATGCGTTGTGAGGTCTATTGATTTTCAGTTGTGTTGTCTAGTGCTATGAGGTCTGTTGATTTGAGTCGAAGCCCTGCTAAGTGTCGTGAGCTTGGTTTGAGTTGAAGCCCTATCGAGTGATGTGAGGTAAGTTAATTCAAGTTTTTTGCAATTTAAATTTTTTCTTGGAATTTTTAATAACATTTTTAGCTTTTCTCCAGCTTGGCCCCGGAGGAATTGGTTGGTTGCACTCGTCGTTGGAAATTTTCTCAAACTTCTCATCTAGCCTCCTTGTCTAGACTAGGTAAGTCTCTCATACCAATTTAGGCTATGATGTGTTTAACATGTAACTAGTTTAGAGTGTTCTATTTTTTTGAAAAACATTAAACCCACTAGGGCATTCCAATGAGCTTTTTACTGTTCTTGGCCCAGTGTCTTTGGCACAAATAACGTTTCTTGCATGATTTTCATTATTTCAGGTTATGTTTATATTAACTATTTTACTAAATCGATATTACTAAAATATTTCTCCTACATGGAGCTTACTAAGGCTAATAATAGTTCATTGGTCTAGTCATCGACCACAAACTGGCTTGTCATGACTTGAAACTGATCTTGAGCTCCCAACACTGGCAGGTCCCCATTCTTGTTCTCTCTAAGTATGGAAGAAAACTTCTCAAACCTTATTCACTTTATAATTTCAACCTGATAAATATAACTGAACTATTTCTCTGTCATGCCTGCTTGATATTTCAATTTGATATTTGAATGCAATGAAAATCAAGAAAGAGAAACTTCCATTTTTTCCATCTAGTACATGAAAAGATAGTTTGGATAAGGGACTGGCTTGGTCCTTTCGCACCATGAAGCGAAAATAATTAGCACATAGCCAACATCATATCCAACAGCATAGCCAACACAAATCCAAACAGATCACTTCCAAACATATTACTACCGTTTTATTCTTTTCTAACAATGTAATACTTTTCCCCCATGATTTCTTTCTTTCAGCTTTTGAATTGAATTTGTTCTAAGGTTTCTCTTGAATTTGTGTCTCCATGAGAGCCATGCGATTATAAGTTTTAGGGGAGTTCCAGTGATTTTTTTTACTATTCTTAGCTCAGTGTCTCTAGCCCAAATGGCATCTCTGCCATGATTTTCGTTATTTCTAGTTATGTTTATATTAACTATTTTAATAAATGGATATTAATAGAATTTCAGTGTTTTGTTTTTTTTTTCCTTTGCCAATTCAGGGATTTTTCTTTTTTTTTTTTTTTTTTTTTAATTTAAAAGTGGACCTTTTTTTAATGAATTCAAACACCTAGAAAGCTAGGAATGTGAAGTGATTTCAAGAAATTTCATTCCAGAGAAAATTATGCTGAAAAAATTTCGAAGACTTATAATGGATAGACTATCAGTAATTCTGTTGATATTTTTTTTCCGAAGAAAAAGCGAACTTTTTATTAAGAGAATAAAAAGTTACATTGCAGATGCTGAGCATTTCCGTAAGTAGCTGCTTGCTGAACCAAGCATACAAAACACAAAAAGTCTCCTTTCTGTTTGTTGAAACACAGAAATCAGAGCAGATTTGCTATAAAAGACAGCTGTTGCAACAGCTAACCCATGATGAACTCGTCTTGAGAGACAGATCAAAACAGCAGAGTATACAGACATTCCGATCAACCTTTGAGCCTCCTCAACAGTGAGGAAAACAGCCCACAAAAAAATATATGTAAACGAGTTTTGTAAAAGTAAAAAGTCTGTGTGATGAAGTCTATGCAAAAAATATATAAAGGCTAATAAACATAAAGCAAAAACAGCAGCTGAAAAGTTAATTATATGGCGGCACATCTGATGTAACTGTCTGTCCTTGACAGACTTCAACTATTTTCCACCCTCCCAGAACTTGCTGCAAACCTTCCTTAGAAAGCTTGTCCGCGTCATCATTGCTGTCCCTGTAGATATGGCATATGGAGAAAGTGTTAAAAGATGATTTTAAAACCTGTATTTCCTGAAGCATGGGTTTCAATAATAGATTTTTGCAAGTACTTTTTCCATTGACCCAGTTAATAACGTTGAGAGAGTCTCCAAAGATCTGAATAGTGAAGGTGTTCCTTTGGATGAGCCAACATAGGAGCAGTCTTAAGGCTGAAAGTTCGGCGAAGTTATTTGTACCAGACCCCAGACCAATAGAAGCTTTGAGGGTGTGATGAGCATTGATGTGAATAACAATGCCTGCACCTGCTGAGTTATTTTGGGAAGCACCATCAAAGAACGCCCAAGGAATACCTTCTTTGATTTGGACAATTTTGGCATGGTTTTGAGGTCTTTTTTCTTCAGGTTCTGGGATGGAAGCGTAAATGGATACTGCTTGGATGGCTATGATGGAGGCCTGTGTATCCTTGTCTTGAAAAATAGATCTGTTTCTAGCAAGCCAGACTCCCCAGCAAATGATGGGTGGGAGATTCCTTAGGTTCCCGTCCGGATAGTGCTGCCACCAGTTTGACCAGGCCTCATCCAGATTCCCATTTCCCCATTGAAACTTTTTGTTCATCAGCTTTTCAACCTCCCTCCAGATTTTTACAGTTTCCGGACATTGTAAGAACAGATGGGTTATAGAATCCTCTGCTGCTTTACAGAGGGAGCACCTTCCCGGGCCATACATGAATCTAGCCTGGATGATGTCCCAAGTAGGAACTTTCCTTCTAAGGAGACACCAGAGAAAGAGTCTAGCCTTAGCAGGGCATTTTAGCTTCCAAATATGTTTGGCCCACCACTCTGGATTTACCCATCCTTTCCTAGATTGGATAAACTTGTATCCTTCTTTGGGGGAGTAATCACCTGTTTCTCCGTGAGCCCAGATCAGGCTGTCTGGAGAGTCTGATATTCTAACATTTGAGCGAACAAGTTCTTGAGTGAAGGAAGACCAATCATTCCACCACCTCTGATCGAGCTGCAGATCCTCACCATCTTTCCATGCCTGGCTCCAAATACTCGACTGTCCCACCTTTTCCACCTGGTCTAGAGTGAAAATGTTTTTATCTTCTAAGTGTCTAATTAGGTCAGGTGAAAGGGCAAAATTTTCATTGCAGCCGATCCACGGGTCTTTCCCAATCTTCAGATTTCTGCCATTCCCAATCTTCCATGCCAGACCTTGTTCAATAACCTTGAAAGAAGTTACTGTAGCCTTCCATATCACGGATGCATTCTGCAGATTCTTGACAGGGTTCCTTATCCAATCCTCCAGAGGCATCGGGTCTATATATTTCCTCCTTATCACTTTGGTCCATAGATTTTCCATCTTTATCAACCTCCAGCCCGACTTTGCTGCCAAAGAACAACTGAAATCAGGAAGATTTTTAATCCCCCAGCCTCCCCAATCTTTGGACCTGGCCACTTTGTCCCATCCCACCCATGGGAGCACGTGGTTTTCCTTGGATCCATCCCATAGAAATCTACTGCAAAGTCTTCTAATCTTTTCCAAAATCCCTTTGGGGACCCAAGTTAGGGCAGCCCAATACACTGGGATAGCCAAAAGCACGGACTTGATCAGAGTCAAACGGCCAGCTCTAGAGAGCCATTTGAAACTCCAATGAGAAATTCTGGATTCTAATTTTGCAATCAGCCAGTTCCAATCCTCCTTCTTATATGCATTTGGCTTTAGCCAAAAACCCAAATATTTGAAAGGGAGGTCCAGGGAACTAGGCTGGAAAGGCAGGACCGCTTGAATCCTTCCTCTCTCCTGAACTGCCAGCCCTGTCATTATCAGCTGGGATTTCCTATGATTTATCTGCATGCCTGTTGCTTTCATAAACAGCTCTAGAATAGAATTTAGTTCCTTTATTTCAGGGAGCTCAGTATTAGTGAATATCAGAATATCATCAACAAAAAGGAGATGAGAGATAAAAAGATTTGTGGCTACCTCAATACCTTTTACCTTCCCCTCTCTTCTGGCCTTGTGGATCAACTGGCTGAGACCTTCCGCAACTAGAAGAAAGAGCAGGGGGGACAAAGGGCACCCCTGCCTCAGCCCCCTATGCCCTTTAAAGAAAGGGGTGGCTGCTCCATTAACGAGTATTGCATAGCTAACATTTGAAATGCAGCCCATTATCCAACTGATAAAATCAGGTTTGAACCCAAGGTGAGTTAACAGCATCCTGAGGTATAACCAATTTATCCTGTCATAAGCTTTTGATAAATCGATTTTTATAACAGCACCCTTCTTATTCTTCTGCTTCACACTGTGCATGACCTCCTGAGCTACTCCGATGGCTTCATGAATTTGTCTTCCCGATAAGAACCCAAACTGTTCCAGTGAAATTTGCCTTGACAAAACAGGTTTGATTCTGTTTGCTATCACTTTTGCTATGATTTTGTATATACTATTACATAGCGAGATAGGCCTGAAGTCTTCAAAACTTTCCGGAACTTCCTTCTTTGGGATAAGGGCTATAAACGTGGCGTTGAAAGGACTATAGATTTCACCTTTTTTCCTGGCCTCCTCCACCACTTCTGTAATTTCTGATCCTATAGTTTCAAAAAAGTGGAGGAACAGTTCAATGGACCAACCATCTGGTCCAGGGCTTTTCTCTTTTGCCATGGACTTGATTGTGGCTTCCACTTCCTCCTTGGTAACCTCACTCATAAGGTCCTCCGCTTCCTCTTCCTCCAAGAATCTTGGGAAACATTGAGCTGTCCTTATAACCTCCGCAATAGTAGTTGCTCCTGGATCTGCAAAGAGGTTTTGGAAGTGTCTCTGGCCTAAGACTGACAGAGCTCGAAAAGTCTGCACTTCCCTACCTTCTTCATCTTTTAGTCCCCATATAGTATTTGCAGATTTTCTCCCTTTGGCGTAATTATGAAAGAACCTGGTATTTTCATCACCAGCTTTTAGCCAAAGTGCCCTACTCTTTAAGCGCCATTCTTCTTCTATGTCCAGGAGAAGCTTAGATTTGAGCTTCTCAAGATGGAGAATTTTTTCTTTTGAAACCTGTGTCAGATAGCCCTCCCCCTCCATACTTTCCAGCTTTTTAAGTTCTTCACTAATCTTTGTGAGTTCCTCTTTCTGAGCTTCCTTCCTATCCTTTGCCCAGCTTATAGTAGCTTTCTTCAGTCTTTTGAGATTTTCCATGAACCAGAACCCTTTATCCTCTGGAGCATTGTCTTCCTGGTGCTTCCAAGTTTGCTTGAAAAGATTTGAGAAAGACTCCTCTTTGAGCCAAGAAGAGTTGAACTTAAAAGGGGCAGGGGGCTTTAGAGGTGGGGATGAGAGTTCTAAGAAAATAGGAAAGTGATCAGATAGCCCTCCTTCTTCAATCCATTGTCTAAACATAGGGATTTTAATAGCCAGCTCCTCATTTATGAGAAACCGGTCAAGCCTTTTTGCCACTCTAGCCTCCCCAGTTCTCCTATTCCTCCAGGTGGGCTTTAACTTGAGTAAATTTATATCCAGGAGGTTATTGGACGAGAACATATTTAGGAAGAAGTCTGACAGGGGATCTTCTCTGGCTGAGGGACCCCAAGCCTCCGCTCTCCCTATAGAGAAATTTAAATCCCCTCCCAGCACCAAATTTGTGTCCTTTAAAAAGGATTTTGACATCAGATCATTCCAGAAAGCTACCCTTTCCTGGCAGGGCCCATACACGTTGCAAATGGTGAGAGGAAAGGAGAATTCTGTGGATTGAATTTCCATTCCCATGGCCTGTTTCATTCCCCACAAATTTCTGACCTTTATCCTTCCTTCCTTGTAGCCAATAGCCAAACCTCCAGAGCGACCTTCTGAATCTAGTGCTATGAACCTCCATCCAGGCATCAGGGCATTTAAGGCAGCTTCCACCTCTATCCCTCTGCCTAGAGTCTCTTGGAGGAAAAGGATATCAGATTTTGAGTTAAGGAACATCTCCCTAAGGACCAGTTTTTTGGGCTTACTGGCTAACCCCCTACAGTTCCATGACGACAAGATCATTTGATAACCTCTTCTGGGGGTTGCGCTGCTCTAAGTGCCCCTGGGATAGATTGCTGTTTCCCGTCTGCTACATCAAATTTTGCTTTAATCTGTGCCATGGATAAATTGGATTTCCTACCTCTTTTTTTCCTGGAATTGCTTTGGGAGGGGAGAGAGCCAATACCACCTACAGAAACAGGAATGGTTGGCTTTGGGTCATGGGAACGAAGATTATATGGGCAGGAGGGTGGGGGTTCCGAAGGCCCAGGTTCAAAGGAAGCACCTTCACTGTTCAGATCCAGGGTGGGAAGGGCGGCCGAGATATCATCTACACCAAGATCATCTTTAAATTCTTTACAATTTGAAGTATTTCCCTTTATATTTAAAGAAATAAAATTTTGCGATGGGGAAAGATCCATACAGACATCCATAGGTTCAGAATTATGAGACGAAGGAATACATGAATCAGCACACATACCCATTGTTTCTTCAGAAGGTTGCAGTGGCCCTTCAGCTGGCTGTTCCATTGCAGGTTCTTTCTCCGGGTCGATTTCTTTATCCAGCGGGGTGACCTGATTATCCAGCTGGTTATGTTCCGTCGTCGGCATTTCCATTTGGGCTTTTATCTCCGCGTCGACTCCATTCATCTCCGAAGAGAGGTTCTGACCTTGGAAGCGATGGTAAGGGCTATAAAAGTTCTCCCACTGTGCCGGCTCCTTTGGATATCTTCTCCTTCGCCTTCCAAGGGGACAATCCTTTGCCAGGTGCCCGTACTCGTGACACCTATGGCACCTGAAGGGCAGATATTCGTAATCTAATAACTGCTCAAAAACCATATCCTTGTATTGCAGGTTAATGCTCTTTGCAAGACCGTTGCCGGGGTTTAAGCTGACAAGGATTCGTGCCATGGCTTGGTCCCCAGTTTGAAGGAAGGACATGTCAGCTTCCAGAAATGTTCCCAATCTATCCCCTATGGCTTTGAAAACCGCTTCCGTCCATAGGAAAAAGGGCAAGCCCGGAGCCCTTACCCACACAGGGTATACATCTGTTCTTTCACGTCTTGCATCGAACAAAGGTGTCCATTTCTTTAAAAGGATTGGGATATTCCCAATCACCCAATTTCTAGCAATAACCCAGTCGGCCGCATCTTTGCTCTCGAACCTGAATAGAAACCATCCTTTTGCCAGGGTTGAAGCTTTGAAAATCCTTTCTTCTCCTGCCGACCAGTTCTTTTTTCCCCACTCTTGCAGAAAGCTAGAGGTGAACTTCTTCCCTCTAGCTCTTCCCACTACTGTGCAGTCCGCCACCTCCAGAGATGCTTCTATACTCACCTCCATTCCTAAAACCAAGTTACCTTCCAGCTCCTGTTCACCAATAGGCCTGTTTTTCTTGCGCTTTTCGCCCCTTTTTCTCCCACATAATATCTCCTCCCGGGCCTCTCTTTCTGCTTCTACCCTTTGTGAACTAGGGTTTGAAGGAAGAGTTGCTTGAGAGAGCAGAGGAAACTCGGACTCTTGAAAAGTAAAATCAGAAGGGGGAAGGGTTACCTGTACATCCGGGGACTCTGTATGGGTTCCCTCTTGAGACACTGAGGAACCTGCTTTCGCTTTATCCGGCCTTCCAGCATACCCTTTTGGGGTAACAAAATCTTTCCCGATTGAAGCCCTTGTTATAGCCGAAACTCTACCGGTCTTTTTCTCACCCGACCGCTCTGCACTTGTGATGAAGTTAACAATGTCTTCGAGACCCCCCGATAGAACTGGCTCTTCGAGGGTCGAGTTTCCTTTGCTACCATGGCTCAGATGGCCGATATTTGCATGTAGAGTACCTTCGCCCGGACAGGATGGATGCGGTGCGTCGAAAAGCCCTTGCTGTAGAAACTCGTTCTCTGGAAAACCTGAGGTCAGTTGATAGAACGATTGTTGAATCCTATGTGATTCTGGCGATAGGGCACCCGTTCTGCATGACCCCGACTCTCCGAAATACCTTTCAATGTTTTTTGCGGTCGGGTCTTTGCCCCAAACAGACAAAATGTCTTCCACAACCGGTTCCAAATCCACGAGCTCCTTGGGATTTACCATGGTTACTATGGCGGATTACAGTGAAAAACCGGAAATGTGTTGTCGCCAGCGCTATTGACAAAAAGGGTTTTAACCCTTGTTCCCTGCTGACCGCCCGATCCCAAGAGGGTTACCTACATCTGCCCGTCCGCCTTGACTGACTGCTGCAGAAGCCTGTGTGCGTTGTTTACTTCCTCCGGTCCTCGCGCCCAACGGTGGCCCATGCCCTGTTCAGTCAGGCCCCGGCTCTAACCAAACCCACGATCGAAACCTGCGCCTTCCCTCCATCGCCCATCCCTGAACTCCAACACCGCATAGTAATTCTATTGATATGTATTAAGAGTCTTAGTAA
Organism: Pinus tabuliformis; assembly: GCA_031772625.1. Taxonomy (NCBI): domain Eukaryota; kingdom Viridiplantae; phylum Streptophyta; class Pinopsida; order Pinales; family Pinaceae; genus Pinus; species Pinus tabuliformis. The sequence continues at coordinate 1,226,040,378 of CM062807.1, forward strand.
TAAATTTCCACTTAGTTTGAAAAAAATTAAACCCCCCTCAGTTGAGGAACCACTCGAATTTGGGTTGGTAACCATAGAAAGTAAACCCAGTAAAGACTTGCATAGACCATTGTAAAGTGCCATGTTGATGATCTAGATTTAAACATGAACACAACAAATTATAGATATAACCATAAATACAAAGATGCAGCAGAAATAACACTTCATTTCATTAATATCAAATACTGAAATATGCTTACAAACATAAATGGAAATAAACTAGCTAGGGCGATGGTAGCGTATCTTTGAGAAGAGATGTGACGGCTACATGCCTCTGAACTATTACAATGAGGCTCGAAGGCCTATTTATTGTTGATAAACAATGGAAAACCATAAACATCCAAAAACCTAACCATAGGAGATGAAGTGCCAAACTATGGGCCCCGTTTGGGTAAATTAGTACATCAAATTCCCAGGGACGTAACTTTGGCATACGAAATTCATTTGACGTGCACAATACCTCGTTAGAAAGATATATCTAAGGAATACAACTTTTTAATGGCCAACATTAATTAGTGTCCCATGTTGTTCCCATTTTTTCCAAAAAAATGTCATTTAGGGCTTCCACACGACTTCGGAAGTTCAAGACCTGAAAAAACTGCCAAAAATAGTAAATTGTGCTATGATTAAGGAAACTAAAACACTGAAAGAGACAGTTGTGGGGGTCCAAGTGGGATAGGAAAATGGACACCAACATCTACCTGGACCATTCCTCCCCCCTTAGGAAGTAATGGTCCCCATTGCGTTGAGTGCCTCCATGAGATGGGGAAACTTTTGCCAAATGTGTTCCCTGGTGAACTGTTCTGCAATCTTTGATGTGTCCAGTAATGGTGGGAAACATGGTTGAGGGTATTCCACATTGAACACTCGATGAAAGCCAAGGAATGACAGAATGTTGTGCTCCAAATCATTGTTTCCCACAACTTTGGTAATGGTGTAAGGACCATATTGGAGTGGTTTGAACTTTCAATGGGCTCTTGTAAGGCATTCTTTATGCAAATGCAATCAGATTTTGCAGCCCACATGAAGCTTGTGTGGCCCCTGATGTTGATACTGTCGTGTTTGTACTTGGCATTTTCCACAATGGAGTGGTGATATATCGGCCCGTTGGGTAGGGGTGCTCTGGGAGTCAGATCAAACAAATGCTTGACCTAACAGTGCAACGGTACCCCTATGGGTAAGGAGAAGATGTTCCTGTATTCTTTCATGACCGTATCGACCTGCTTTTGCTGTGTGGAGGAACCCTTCCGGGGGGCCATGGATGTGGCTACAATATTCTCCTTACTTAGAAAGTGAACCAGAAAGAAAATGATTTTCCTAGTCTAAGAGATGAGGTTATTGCATTTCTTAGTAGAGATCAAAGAGGTGGCGGTAGGTGGGGCTACCTTCAATATCATGTATAATGAATTACCCAAAGAAATAATAACAGCATGAGGTCTTGACTCATACACAACATGTCGCTTCCACAAGTATGGTTGGCCTAATAATACATCACAAACATAAAGAGGTGCAACATCACACAATACCTCATATATGAAGGGCTTGATGCTGTAGGGAAGGCGACATTGTTGGCGGACTCGGAGATCTCGTCCTTGGTGAAGCCACCCGATGTTGTACGGTTGCGAGTGTGGTATGGTCAGTAGGCACAGTCACTTCATGACCTCTACTAAAATGAGGTTCTTTTGGCTTCCACTGTCAACAATGAATTGTAGTGGCGAACCCTTCACCCACATTTGTGAGTGGAAAAGATGCTCCCCCTCCTCTGGATCTTCGGGCTCATTCTTCTAGATCTTGGTAGTGGAAATAGTGGCACTGGGCTTTGCATCAATGATCTGCTTCCCTTTGTAATTCCTCTTGTCAGGTTCTGACTCAGGGTCAGAACATGCATCTGATTCTGAAGCTTTCAACTCATCCACCAGTGACTGCTTGGCCTGACACTCACTTGTGTTATGAGTGGGGCTCTTATAGAACTCACACCACTTCCCTGTGTCCTTCATTGAATTCATGGTTTTGTTCTTTTCTTGCGGCTTCGAAGGGTTGTCTTGGGTCACACCATATTAGCTTTGTCCTTGGTTCTGTAGTTTGGGGAATCCTTTCCCTTGCTTCGGATTCACGAATCCAAAGTCTCGCTTCTTCTGTTTAAACTTATACTCGATCTTAATAGAGTATCGGTATGCTACGCCGAGTGAGGAGATGTCCAGGAACTCCATCTCATCGTTGATGTACCTATGTAGGCAGTTGCGGTATTTGAGTACCAAATGCCACTCAGAATCCTTGATACCCAACTTTGTGCGAAGGGTATGAAAAATGTTGGTAAACTCTGGCACGTCTTGGTGCCTTCCCTGCCGTAGTGTGGTCCACTTTATGTATTTATTCTCATAGCTTTTGACAGGGTAGTACTGCTCCTTGATGGCATCCCGAAATGAATTTCATGTGGGTGCGGTTGAAAACAGTGAGGCCATACTTTCATCCTTCTGCTCGTATTAGGTTTCCCACCAATCCTTAATGTGGGGGACTGCTTTGAGAAGTGAAAAATTGATACTTTCCCGGCTGGAAAAATCATGAACGGAAAAATATCCTTCTAACATATTTAACCATTTATCTACAGTGTCTGCATCTATCTGACCCTAAAATATGGGAATTTCAAAGTTAACTTGTACCTTAAAGGGTGTGGTGCTCCAGAGTAGTTGCTAGAAGTATATGTGTCGCCCCTAGGTAGTCATTGAAGGATCTGAGCAAAGTTGTCCATCATCGCGTTCCTTTGTCACTTGAGGGCTTCTTCGAGAAAGATTTTTATAGGATCTCATGCCCCCTCGTCTTTCTTTTCATCCACCATGGCAGGCCGTCAGGATTTGCGAGGCTGGTCTTATAAAGGTTTGACCAGTTCAAGCCCTAACTCCTTATATCCCGACCTCGTTGGGGACATGCAAATAAAAACAAAGAAATAGTAGATCGCTCTGATACCACTGATCCGGATTTAAACAAGAATGTAACAAATTACAGATATAACCATAAATATAGAGATGCAGTAGAAATAACACTTCATTTCATTAATATCAAATACTAAAATATACTTACAAACATAAATGGAAATAAATTAGTCAGGGTAATTGTAGCTTATATTTGAGAAGAGATGTGACAGCTACATGCCTCTGAACTGTGCTACAATGAGGTTCGAAGGCCTATTTATTGTTGAGAAACAATGGAAAACCCTAAACATCCAAAAACCTAACCCTAGGAGATGAAGCGCCAAACTATGGGCCCCGTTTGGGTAAATTGGTACATCAACTTCTTGGGGTCGTAACTTTGGCATACGATCTTCATTTGACACACACAATACCTCGTTAGAAAGAATTATTCAAGGAATACAACTTTTGAATGACCAACATCATTCAAAATTCCATGCTGGTCCCATTTTTCCAAAAACGTCGTTTAGGGCCTCGAAATGGCTCCGGAAGTTCACGACTCAAAAAAACTGCCAAAAGTAGTAAATTGTGCTACAATTAAGGAAACTGAAAAATTGAAAGAGACGGTTGTGGGGGTCCAAGTGGGATAGGCGGATGGCCACCAACATCCACCTAGATCATTTGAGACAGAGGAAAAGAGACCTGGCCAAAAGTGGTACCTAGTTATTAGTCTCAAGAATCGAACTCGTAATTGATCTCACTAAATGAAATTGAAATTGAAAAATAAAATTGAAACTGATAAATGAATAAATGAAATTGAAACTAATAAATTTCTTGCATATCTAAATCAAGTATTTAAACCCTATTTAAATTAATTTTTTACCAAATTGTGATTAAATATTTGTTGCACCTGTTGTTGGATGCATGAATTTGAAGCTAATTAGAGTGTTCACATTGCTTTGTCATATATTTTTGGGTCTTAATTTTAATGTTATTGGGTTGACTTGTTCTACGTTGATTTATCTCGTAGAACAACCTTGATGCTTCATGGTAACATACTTCCTTACTTTTGTTGTTATATGTTTATTTATGTTTCATTTTTCATTATGTGTGATTCACTTCAATCTTCCCTATTTTCTTGGAACATGGGTCTTATTAGCTCTCTAATATGAGGCAAAATACACTTAATTGAATGTTCTTGTACACTATTTTCAAGTAGTAGTTTCTTTTTTAGATACATCTTTTTCATTTATATTTTGTTGGGTGCATGAGATTGAGTCTAATTAGAGTGTTGGCATTGCTTTGTCATCTATTTTTTGTGTTTTAATTCTAATGTTACTGGATTGCTACTTAAAGTGTTGGAATTTCTCTTTCATCTATTTTTTTTGTTTTAATTTTAATGTTAATTGGTTTGACTTGTTTTATCTTGATCTATCTTGTAGAACAACCTTAATGCTTCTTGGTAACATACTTTCACTTCGTCTTATTATCACAAAATTTGACCCTGATAGGCTGCTAATCAAGTAGACTCTAAGTAACTCTTTCAAACCAATCTTTTGGTTGAGTCTTAGCCTGCTCAATCTGAGAGGGCTCTCTCAATAGGTTTAAGATTTTTGATTAATGATTAGATGGCTAACTCTATGAATAAAAATGGACACAAATGTATAACTGGTTGACTGGTTGAATCAAAGATTAGCAAACATCTATTGGGATATGGAGTCAAGATAGTCTTCAATAAAACATCATGATCAACAAAACATGGAAGTCAAGGCACTTGGAGTTTAAGTTTATAAGTAAAACAGTAACACAGTGAATCAACACAGTTTACAAGCATGTGAAGGAATTTAGAGCATTTTCCAATGAATTCTAAGTATCACAAGCTCATACCATTGCAAATAAGTAATTGAAAAAAGGCTATGAGAACATCAAACACATAAACCCCTTGTGAATCTTGAGTAGTAAAACTGATCTCTATATTAAGTTTGAAAAACCACAGTTTCTTACAATAACACAGCTTTCTTTTGTTAATAAAATTACCAACCCCGAGGAATTTGATTCTCATGCTTTATATAGAGTTTTTACAACCTTGGATTCTATGATCCCTCCTTAGGAGAATTTGAATTCCTAACATTGGCACCTATCTATTCATAAAACCAACTTCTTAATTACAAAATGACAGCTAACTGTCTTTAAGAGTCCTAATACAAATAGGAGTGAAACTCCTAAAACATGATTCAACAACCTTATCCATGACTTAAATACATTCTTTAATCAGCTGCTAATCCATGTCTTCTAGCTTTATGATGTCTCCAGTATGTTTGCAAACCCTGCTGATTCATGACCTAACTGTCCTAAAAACAAGGATACAGAGTTCCTCCTTTGAAGCCCTTAATCCCTTATGCTGATCTTCGAGCAGTTTTGCTGGTGTTGATGATTGTTTCATATATGTGGCATGTATTAGTAATCCATTAAGACTTCATTTCTCCACCTGTGAAAAAATGGGAACCTCGAACAAATGGAAAAGAGGATGAAACATGACTGTGCTACGAAGATAGTCTGTTTTTGTAGCACAACCTTTATATCACTTATGAAGTACTTCTTTGAACCATTCTTTCTGCATCAATTCCATTTGAACTTTATATATAATCCTCATTTGTCTACCAACAACATCAAAATTTGGAATTTATCAGACCTTACCTCCAAAATACATCTATAAAGTGTTAAAAGGTCACCTTCAGCAGTTTTGTAGCACACTACGAAACTGCTGTATGCTCTTTTTTCAACACGGCTTTAAAAAATCTGTAGTTTGGGAATTTTCAAAATTTCATAAAGACTGATATGATCACCAAAAATCAAAACAACTTAACCTTATAAGATGTTCTTCTTCACAGATGACCTTCCTTTTAATACCAAAATTATTTTAAGATATATCTTTTATTGCCCTTTTTCATCACCTTGTTTCATTATTGTTGTAGCCTTTCTTCAAATTTTGTTAATTGTATTTCTGGGTCTTCAATCTGTCTCTTCAATCTCCTGTTAGTAGCTCTCAACTGAGCATTCATCCTCCTTACAAATCTAGCTTCTTTGATTGTAGGAACAGTCCAAGTAAAGTACTGAGTTTCATTGGTGACTATTTTTGGTTTGGAAACTTTTTCAACTTCCTAGAGAGCCTTTATCCTTTTAAAATCTGTCTTTTCAGCAGTGTGCCTTCTTGCTCTCATCCTTAGTGTAGCAATTTCATTATTAGATTCTTTTCACTTTCCTTCCATTTCTTCGTAACTGGATTTTTCTGTTTGAGTGGAAAAAACTTTGTTTTTTTCACCTTCAGGCATTGGTGATGAAAGGTCTATCAACTCTTCCTGAACAGTGGAAGCTTCTTCTATTTTCCCTAGCTCATTATTGGACTCTTGCATCGTTTTGGATTGCCTGGTTAAGGGCTTTTTGGGCTTGAATACAAATGTTGTAACATCATCCTCAAATTCCAGTTTCTTAGAGGATTTCATTTCCTTCGACTTTCCTTTATCAAACTCTATGACATCTGCTTGCACCAAAGGGGATTCTGCAATATCAATGGCTTTTAAAATATCATTTAAATTACCCTTCAAGCTTGAACTTTCTCCCAAGATCACTGATTTACCCTTCTCCTTTGCAATTTGACTTCTAGTCAATCTCCTTTGAACTGGTTTGTTAGCTGGATGTTCTTGTGTCATTTCCTTAACTTCAGCAATATTTTCCTTTGTGGATTTAGGAGTCTCAGGAATAACTACTGATGTTTTGCTCACTTGCTTTTTCACTTGCTTTCTAGGTTTCAGCTTAGCAAATATTTTTGACCTGGACATTACAGGCTTGCTGGTTTCTGCTGATGGAGTTTCTTTAACTTTAGGGCTAATGCCTGTATCTTGATTTTCCACTATAAAATGACATAAAAATAAAAATGAATACCATTCTATGTTGATGCTTTTGAGTTCATGTAAAACTATCAGTTTAATTAGTCCATGATCAAAAAGGGAAGTTTCATATCCTTGATATTTCATTTGCACTTTATCTGCCATCTTAGCTATACTTCGATACATGAAGTAAGGAAAATCTAAAGAAATCATACCAGTAAAATGCAACAGGAGTTTAAAATGATATGAATAAACTTTTTGATATCTGCCCTCACAAGTAAAATAACGTTGAATGTTGAAGATCAAGTTGGCATAGATGTCTTTGATGTAGTTCCTTGGAATTTCCTTGGTTAAGTCTGTTTCCGCAAACTCTAGTTTTAGAAACACTTTACATGGTTCCATGTCGAATATGAAGTTTTTGAACCATATATTGTGCCCCCTAGGAATCTTTGTCACCAAAGCTATGATCTCTAGAGAAATTTGCAAGTTTAGGATTCCAACCTTTGTGTTTGAGCCAGTGAAATGTAGTGCAAACTCCTTTGTCACTTGAGTATGTCCTCCCTACAATTTTTTACAAAACTTCCAACATCCTGCTTTCTTGAAGGCTTCCACAACTGAGTTATCTCTAGCTAAGACCTCGGTGGTTTTAGGCTCTGTTCTTAAACAATGACCAGACCTGTGACTTTTCCTTTCTTTTGTCATCTTTGCATCTGAATTCCTGTAACAAACCAACCTTGCTTGAAATTCAGTTTATCAGCCTTGCTTGAATTATGGATGAGAGAAACCTTGGTAAGAAATTACCATAAGCTTACCATTCGAAAAATGATCTGTTTGAGGGTTTGCATGCAAACTGCAATAAGAAACTAGCCAACCCTTTCGAATTTGAAATTACCTATCATGATGACCCCTAAATTCAAAATGATGAATTTTGGATGGCTGCATGCTTAAGAACTGACTCCTAGCTGACACGTAATAATGAAAATTTAATGGAATCTTAATGGATTGATGTTTTGACAAGACTATCTACGAATATGTGCTTTCATAGTGCGTAGGGAAAAGTGATACGAAAAGAGCAACATTTTTGTAGTGCAAAACAAACATTTTACACTGTCTGCGCTACAAAAATGTGGTTTCGGGGCTAATTCTAAATTTTTTTCTAAATGGTTTAAGATATGAGTTTCTAGACAGAATATGAGACTTCTGAGACATAAAATAAGGTTGTTAAACTTTTTTTGGAAACAAAAATGAGACTTTTGAGACTTCTAACCTATCACCTACCCCTTAAAACATAAAATGACTTAACACTTATCTAAAACCATGATTACGAACAATGTAAACTGTTATTTTGGTGATAACACTTCTGTTGTTATATGTTCATTTATGTTTCCTTTTTCATTATGTGTAATTCAATTCAAACTTCCCTATTTGCTTGGAACGTGGGTCTTATTAGTTTTCTAAGATGAGGAAGAATGCACTTAATTGAAGGTTCTTGTACTTGCTCTTTTCAAGTAGTAGTTTCTTTTTTAGATACATCTTTTTCATTTCTATTTTGTTTGATGCATGAGATTGAAGCTAATTACAGCATTGGTATTGATTTGCCATCTATTTTTGGTGTTTTAATTTTAATTTTATTGGGTTGCTAATTAGAGTGTTGGCATTTCTTTTTCATCTATTTTTGATGTTTTAATTTTAATTTTATTTAGTTGACTTGTTCTACCTTGATTTATCTCATAGAACTATGGTCCAATCCAAATTCTCCAAAACACTTTGAAGAGAATTCCTATGATTATTAGGAGCCCCTACTCGATAAAAAGGTTCTATGATGAGAATATGGGCATATGATGCAGTGCCAAAGAACTAGAAATGATGCACCTATAATTAATACATGTATCATATCACCAACTTATAAGCACATAAGAAAATGAAAATTTTGACCAATGAAGAGGACGTCAATGAAAAAGAAGATGATATCATGGCCATCGAACAACCTTGATGCTTCTTGGTAACATATTTTCCATGCTTATGTTGTTATATGTTCATTTATGTTTCCTTTTTCATTATGTGTGATTCACATGGCTTCCCTATTTTCTTAGAACATGTGTCTTATTAGCTTCCTAAGGTGAGGTAAAATGCACCTAATTGAAGGTTCTTGTACTTTCTCTTTTCTAGTAGTAGTTTTATTTTTGAGACACATCTTTTAAATTTATATTTTGTTGGGTGAATGAGATTGAAGCTAATTAGGGCTTTTGCATTGCTTTGTCATATATTTTTTTGTGTTTTAATTTTAATATTATTAGGTTGCTAATTAGAGTGTTGACATTGCTTTGTCATCCATTTTTGGTTTTTTAATTTTAATGTTATTAGGTTGACTTGTTCTACCTTGATTTATCTCGTAGAACAACCTTGATGCTTCTTGGTAACATACTTTCCTTTTTTATGTTGTTATGTGTTCATTTATGTTTCCTTTTTAATTATATGTAATTCACTTTGTTTCCCTATTTGCTTGGAACATGGGTTTTATTATCTTCTTATGATGAAGTAGAATACACTTAATTGAAGGTTCTTGTAGTTGATATTTTCAAGTAGTAATTTCATTTTTAGATGCATATTTTTCATTTCTATTTTGTTGGGTGCATGAGATTGAAGCTCATTAGAGTGTTGGCATTGCTTTGTCATTTATTTTTGGTGTTTTAATTTTAATGTTATTGGGTTTCTAATTAGAGTGTTGGCATTTCTTTGTCATCTATTTTTGGTGTTTTAATTTTAATGTTATTGGGTTTCTAATTAGAGTGTTTCATTTTGGGTATTTTAATTTTAGTGTTAATGGGTTGACTTGTTATACCTTGATTTATGTCGTAGAGTTCAACCTTGATGCTTCTTGGTAACATACTTTCCTTGCCTTTGTTGTTATATGTTCATTTATGTTTCTTTTTCCATTATGTTTAATTCACTTTGCTTCCCTATTTGCTTGGAACATGGGTCTTATTAGCCTCCTAAGATGAGGCATAATACACTTAATCCAATGTTGTTGTACTTTCTCTTTTCAAGTAGTAGTTTCTTTTTGAGATACATCTTTTTCATTTCTATTTTATTGGGTGCATGAGATTGAAGCTAATTAGAGTGTTCGCATTTCTTTGTCATCTATTTTTTGTGCTTTAATTTTAATGTTATTGGGTTGATAATTAAAGTGTTTCCATTTCTTTGTCATCCATTTTTGGTGTTTTAATTTTAATGTGAATTGACTTGTTCTACCTTGATTTATCTTATAGAAAAACCTTGATGCTTCTTCGTAACATATTTTCCTTGCTTCTATTATTATATCTTCATTTCTTTTTTCTTTTTCATTATGTGTATTTAACTTTGCTTCCTATTTTCTTGGATCATGGGTCTTATCATCTTCCTAAGATGAGGTAGAATACATTTATTTGAAGGTTCTTATACTTGCTCTTTTCAAGTAGTAGTTTCTTTTTGAGATACATATTTTTCATTTATATTTTGTTGGGTGCATGATATTGAAGCTAATTAGAGTGTTGGCATTGCTTTGTCATTTGCTGGCGGTGTTTTAATTTTAATACTATTGGATTGCTAATTAGAGTGTTGGAATTGTTTTGTCATCTATTTTTGGTGTTTTAATTTTAATGTTATCAGATTAACTAATGCTATTGGGTTTCTAATTAAAGTGTTTCAATTGATTTGTCATCTATTTTTGGTGTTTTAATTTTAATGTTATTGGGTTGGCTTGTTCTACCTTGATTTATGCCATAGAGTTTCTTTTTTATGCTTCTTGGTAATACACTTTCCTTGCCTTTGTTGTTATATGTTCATTTATGTTTCTTTTTAAATTATGTTTAATTCACTTTGTTTCCCTATTTGCTTGGAACATGGGTCTTATCATCCTCCTAAGATGAGACATAATATACTTAATTGAATGTTCTTGTACTTTCTCTTTTCAAGTAACAGTTTCTTTCTAAGATAGATCTTTTTCATTTCTATTGTGTTGGGTGCATGAGATTGAAGCTAATTAGAGTGTTGGAAATTTCTTTTTCATCTATTTTTTGTGTTTTAATCTTAATTTTATTGGGTTTCTAATTAGAGTGTTGACATTTATTTGTAATTCATTTTTGGTGTTTTAATTTTAATGTTAATTGGGTTGACTTTTTCTACCTTGATTTATCTCGTAGAACAACCTTGATGCTTCTTGGTAACATACTTTCCTTGTTTTTGTTGTTATATGTTCATTTATGTTTCCTTTTTCATCATGTGTAATTCACTTTGCTTCCCTATTTTCTTGGAACATGATTCTATTAGCTTTCTAAGATGAGGTAGAATACACTCAATTGAAGATTCTTGTACTTTCTCTTTTCAACTAGTAGTTTCTTTTTTAGATGTACATATTTTTCATTTCTATTTTGTTCAGTGCATGAGATTGTAGCTAATTAGAGTGTTGGAATTGCTTTGTCATCTATTTTTGGTGTTTTAATTTTAATGTTACTGGTTGACTTGTTTTACCTTGATTTATCTTGTAGAACAACCTTGATGCTTCTTGGTAACATACTTTCCTTGTTTCTATTGTTATATGTTCATTTATGTTTATTTTTTCATTATGTGTAATTCACTTTGCTCCCCTATTTGCTTGGAACATGGATCTATTAGCTTCCTAATATGAGGTAGAATACACTCAATTGAAGGTTATTGTACTTGCTCTTTTCAAGTAGTAGTTTCTGTTTTAGATATACAACTTTTTCATTTCTACTTTGTTGGGTGCATGAGATTGAAACTAATTAGAGCGTTGGCATTGTTTTGTCCTATATTTTTGGTGTTTTAATTTTAATGTTAGTGTTTTAATTTTCAAAAGGCAACATAGATATTAAATTTACTAGAATAAGACTAGGCCAATCATTTTTCATTTTATTTTCTTTCCTCTTTCTTAATTATATTTTGAAAGAAGCATATATAAATTAACCCATTTAGGCCATATAAATAAACATGTATTATAGTTTTAGTAAGAAAATTTTATAACAATGTAATATATAAGTGTTAAATTTACTAGAATAAAATCGGTCTATCAATTTTCATTTTATTTATTTTTTCTTCTTTAACTATAGTTTTTAAAGAAGCATATAAATAGACCCATGTATGGAATATAAATAAACATGTATTATAGCTTTAATAAACAAATTTTATAACAAGACATGAATAAGTGTTAAATTTCCAAGAATGAAAATAAAAATAAATTAAGAAATACTTTCAAATTTGGATGATTTGAAGCTAAGTTGAATTAGAAAGATTTGTATCTGTGGAATGAACATAAAAATAAATTAGTAAATACTTTAAACCTTCAGTTGAGTTGAAGCTAAGTTGAATGAATTAGAGATTTGTAGTTGAGTTGAATTAGAGATCTCTAGTTGTTTTCTTCTTGCAATTCTCCAACCATCCAACCAAGTAGAAACAACCTTTCTTGCTACCTAGCCTTCAGACAGACTTGTAGAAATAGTAATATTTTGAACAACCTAACAATACTTGTATAAATATATTAAATTCATTTTATTGAATTTGTTTTTTTACATGGATCAGAAAACCCATTAAACATGGTTGAAAAATGGACATTATGCATATAAGTTTCTTGTTATCCCAATCTAGGGCAAGCAGTGATTACTTATGTGCTATGCAATATTGTGATGAGCAAATTCCTCCAAAGGAAAAGGAATATACCTGGAAGAAAAACAAGTAATGAAGCATAATATATTGCATTGATAGAAAGCTTAGGAAAAGCGAGGGAGTATGGATCCATTGGAATTGTATTCTTCACCAATTCTGAACTTGTGTGCAACTAGATGAAAGGTGTGTACCAAGTTAAAAAGGAGAGGTTAAAACAACTGCATGTAGAAGCAAAAAATATTGTCACTTAATTTCAATCATTTAGCATAAGACATTGTACAAATATTAATAAGATTTCTAGTGATATATTATATATGGCAATGTCATTTCAAGATTTGTGTGTGAAAGATGAATTACTGTTAAAACGTTCTCCATCAATATTTATTAATGGGCATTGTAAGATATCTTTGATATGTGTGTTTTTTAGTTATCAATGTGCCATTTTTAACGACCATGTGTTTGTTTTCAATTCTATACCAAGTATTCCCCGACTATGTAAGCACAACATGATGAACTTGACATGTTTTAGAAAATTTTGTATTTAATTTTCAAAATGTGCATGCTTCAACATTTGTGTTTTTAGTGTTGAGTATATTTTAAATGAAGAGCTTCAGATTGTTACATTAATTTTCGGAATTCCTTCAATGTTTTTAAATAGCAACTTTAAGAACTTAAAATGCATGATGTAATGTCGAAGGTTAAATCAATTAAATGCATGAGGTAACTTCAAGGGTTATGAATTTTTAAAATGAATTGTAAATCCATGAGGTAACTTTTTATATATCATGCATGTCTATATATATATATATATATATATATATATATATATATATATATATATCATGGATGAGCATTTTCCACATCATTCTTTGAGGCGAACATTAATAGTCTCATACATCTACTAGAGATGGAGGTCAACGATGTGGATCAAACAGAATATCACATGAATCAGGGGAGGTCCATCGTTCATATCGTGGTATATATATATATATATATATATATATATATATATATATATATATAGGATCATATGTATGTACACGTAAATATTGAAAATTGATTTTCTATTTTTTTAGATGATTTGCTTGCAATGTCATCATGCGAAGGTGGTTAACATTCTCCAAGTGGTCAACATCATTTTGGTAAATTATACATGTCTATATTGGATACATGTATGAATACATATGTTCACATGTATTTATATTTATGTAATTTTTATATTGATCTAGAGGGTGAAAATTTTGGTCCAAGTAGATGTAAGTGAAACCGAATGGTTCACGAAGAAGTTCAGACACCAACTAATTTTTATCCATTTGATATTCCGAATGAGCTTCCTTGGGAGACAAACCTCCAACAATGCACATTACAAAAGTGAAAAACTCATTATTCTAAATTGAGGAAAGATCTTGGGAGTTTGGAGCTCCTTGCAGAGAGTAGAGAAAGCTTAGAAATAGTTACACACTCTCTAAGCTCATTTCTTGATGTTTACAAGAATCTTGGGCCAACCACAGATTCATTTATAAATATGATGAGGCATAAAAAGGAAGCAGTGATGGGTCCTGATAAATGGGTCGAGGTTAATAAAAGGGTTACAAAAGAAGATGCAAAATCTATGTTTAATTTCAAAGAAGGGTTGAAAATAAAGATGTTCAAGGTGCAATATTTCAAGCACCCTGATATAGCTTTCCATTTGTATGATAGGTTCCTTGCAGCGTATGGAAAGATGCCATGGAATGATGAGGTTGTAGTTTATTTTGAAAAATTATTTTATGAAAAATACTTTTGGGTATGAAACCCGATTATAATGACCTTCCATTTGAGTATTATATTACTGGGAAATATCAGTTATATAATCATAAGGGAAGATTATGTGATACTAAATTTCCTCCCCCTCAGCCACCTTTGATATGTCAACCTCCTCTTTTGGTAACTTTGTGGTCATAGATGGATTCCACTTTTCAAATTAGTCGAGAAGGAAGGGATGCCATTATAGACAACATACAGGGTGCATTGACCAGAATTGATATCGGTCTAAATCGACAAAGAGAACGAGCTAATGAATGCACTAATTTTGTATATAAAACAGATGAGGAGATAGATAATATGAATATTGAGGATCTTAAATAATATGCAAAGGCTTGTCGTAATGGTTGGCAAGACCTAATTATTCACGAAGAAGAGGATGTGGGATCAGTATGTGTCAATGGTTAAGGTTGATATTTCAATGTAATTTGTACTGTATACATGTTAATGTCGATTCATGTACATTTTGTTATTTTTTTCAGATATAATATAACATAAATGTATCATATGTTCACCATTTGCAGTTAACTTGTTTTTTGAATGAAAATTTTGGTAATGTCTCGGTCCCAAGTTCAGGTTCCAATGAAGATATTTTGAGAGATGTTCATTTTTTTTAAGAGTTCATGTTGATACAATTATTATTATACTTTTATTATATCGGTATATTGTGACCTGACATATTTTTAAAAGAAATAATTATGTATATATAATTAAATGTTAATAGATTCTGATTCTGACCAATCTTTTGGACATAGTGCCACCCTCTTCCTCCCTATTAGGAGATGTGCCACAAGTATTGAATATTTCACTTATGTTTTGTTATAAATTGAAGTGCAAGTTTCATTAAAAAATTATTTATAGATTTATCTTATAATTTTAAAATTTTGGAATTTTAGGTCTTGTCCAGGGACTTTAGCGATGGAGTCGACAATGGGGATAGGATCATCTAAACAATTTGAAAAAGTCATGTAACGATTTTTTTAATATTGTGAGTTTATGCATTTTCATACATGCAATTTAAAATTTCTAATATATACATGTACATGTATTGTACAAGGTATCCAGGAGGGTGCAATGTAAGACGAACACCAAAAGGGCATAATGGAGGACGAACACCATGAGGTATTGAATGGAATTTGAATTTTTTTTATAATTTTGTTTTGATGATCTTACATTCTCATTTAATTTTAAAACATTAAAATTTAATTTTAAAGTACATAATCTTATGTATATATGCAATTACACATGTTGTGCAGGGCACCCATGATTCAGAGGAGAGCACGAGGAGGTTGATAGATCATATATTTGAGTGAGATTGTCTAAATTGATGCAACTTTTTATTTGACAATTTTTTAATGTTATATTTACTTTTATCATGATATAAATTTTGGAGATATTTAAAGTAAAACTCTTTATTATGAATTGATGCATCTTATTATTTGACAACTTTTTATTATATATTTTAAAATTGTAGACATATTTTAAATGTTGAACTCTTTATTATGATTTAATACATGTTCATTTTGGAGTTTATGTACATTTTGCATGGTACAATTTGCATGATGTATGGTTTGATGCTTAAAACTTGGTTTTACATATTTAAGTTCATGAATATGTAATGCAATGAAAGTAAATTTGCATTTACTTGGTACATTTTTAATTCAACCATTCCTATACCTATAATGTTAGTAGATGATTCTTAGGTTTTGTTTAAAGTTTTTTTTGTCTTGACTTATTTAAAATGAATCTATTAAAATTGCAAATTATAAAATGTGGTCTACATTTTGTATTTGAATGAATCAAGTATAATTCGAAGTAGATGTCTAAAACAATGATAACTTAAAATTGCATTATAAAATACAATACCTAATGAGTATCGTTTTCACATCATCACATTCTTAAGAATGTACAACTTAAGAGTGCACACAAAGAAATGTTGACAATGTACTTGAACTCTAAGTTCTCAAATATGAATCCAATTAGAAGAAACTTCTGGGCAGTTCAATTAAAAAAATTCTAATGAAATGCCTTATTCAATGATCCATTCATGGTCAACTTTTGACATTCTCCAATTTTTTACTTTCAATTGTTTTTTGGATTGAACTTCTCTCAACTTTATGTGCGCTGCACACACCAGGTGACTATATCGACAACTTATGAAATCGGGTTAATAGTATTGAAAATAAACATTACTCTCAGTTTGGTGAGTTTATTAGAAAAAATAACCTTTCAATATAATAGACTCTCTTTCATATATAAAATTGTTATCATCGTATTCTTCCAATAGCTTCATCTTTAGTTCAGTGCATCGCATCAAATAATACTTGACACTTTTATATGTTGTTAGTGGGTGCAACTACAGTGAAAACATCTCCTACACAATAAAATAAGTGTAAATTCAGATCATAATTTACATGAAATTAACTTTATCAATATCGACTTGATTTTATTATCTATTTCTATAGCTCTATATTTTAACTCTTATATAGATACTTCCACACATTGATTTTAAAAACATAAAACATATGTGTGTGTGTGTGTGTATTGAAATCAATTTAAATCATACCTTCTCTAACAAGATCAGGAACTTGATCACCTTAAGATGATACTATAGTCTCCTCTGATTCCATCTCTTCGAAGCTTGCAACTGACATTTTCCCCTGTGTATTTAGTTTTGTATGTTTCCAAGGTTTTACATACATATTGTTTTCACAAACATCATTGGATTCTGTGTCCTCTGTGCAAACAGGACAAAAATAAGAATAATTTATTTTATTTTAGTGCAACATCGCACCAATGACCAACTTGTTCAGTTGAGGAAAGTCTATCTGTAGAGTGGTCCATTTGATATCTTCGAAGTGCTTGTTTTATACATGCCCCTGCACCATCATGTTCTCCTTTTCCATGACCATTCTCAAAGAAATTCCAACGATGTTTAATACATAGAAAGCAAAAATTTACTGGTAATTGTTAATAAGGTTATAATTTATATATGTTATACCCTCTAAGAAAATATAGAATAACATAAATATGGTGATATTTAATGTAAATATTTTGGGCATTTTTTTACCCTCAAAAATTCTATGCAATTTTCTATCTACATCCCTTGTTTACTCGTGACTCAATTCTAAATAATATTCCAAACAAAACATCAACTTAAAATACCCCCAAGTTTTGTTCATGTTATTGATTACAATTGTAAATTGCAAAATCCCCTACGACATTTGAAATTTTTAGAGATCATCACATTGGTAGCATCTCTATATCAGAAAGTTGTCCCACAAAATAACATCACGATAAAGAAAACATTTTTGGAGTAAAACATGTATGTCCATCCTCACCCAAACACTTTTCTCTTCATTTAAGGAACTTACCTAATATTCAATGGCCAAATATAATGGCTACAAAGATTTTAAAATTTTAAATTTATGATCCACATGGTCTATGGTAGCGTGGAATGTGGAGAGATTTGTAACACGCTCCTCCCGCATCTACCCAAGTAATTGTCCAATCGGGGTAAACATGTGACCAGAGGTTACTATTATCTTATTCAATTCCCCATGTACAGTGAAGGAAGTGGAACCGACACAAAACGACCAATTGTACCTTCTACACATGCAATAGAACCCCTAGGAGCCATCCAACCCTTGAGACAACCTAGCATTCTCATGCATTAAAGCCTCATTCGCTCCCTTGACATGGGCATTCAAGCAACTTGGACCCTCTAGTCCCTCCCACAGAAAAGCATACGTGTGACTAGGGACGTTTCCAAGTATATTTGTGCTAGTGACTCCAGATTATGTGCCACTTTTTCAGGGCCAAGACTCAAGCCACTGCCCAGAACTCCGTGAAACTTCCAGAAATGAAAAGTAAAATCAAAACATTGATACATATTCAAAGACTTGAATAAGGACTTGAATGGACCCCTACTAGCCATGACAGGCATTTCATTAAACATGTCACAACTATGCATTCTATAGGTTTAAACAACATATTTAGGCATAGAAGTCTTATACTTATATGAGAATCGTAAAGAAGAATTGGTGCCTTATCACATTAGTTGCATTATCATCTATTAGGTCATATATTCATTACTCATTCATTTACAAATCAAAACGTGATGACAACCATACATTGTCATTGTCATAAAACATATTCATAACCAACATATAAACAATAGAAATAATGAGCATACAATAGCCATATATGCCACAAATGAACCAATACATTTACACCTAAAATACCAAGGAAAGGAACTCTTATTGATGAATGCATAAGCCAAATTGATATGGGACTACCATAGTCCACCCTACCATAGATTGGTTGAACCAAAAATCCCTTTATGCAATCACCCTCGTGCCATATTCCAAGCATGAATGTGGGACTCATAATCGAAAGAAGAATCGAATGATCATGGATTCCACTATATTTCTCAACTTACACTGCGAGGAATTTTACTTCCTCCCATTCCCTAGGTTTTACCACAATCCACAGCCTGATTTAGGGGTCAATAGACCATGATCGAGATGCCACCCTCCAAGCTTTACCGTATATCTCGTCATTCACCGACAAGGATTCCTAGGCCTGATCAAGGGAAACCACCTCTAGGATTTACCTTATATCCTTCCATTCACTGGTCGAGGATTCTTAGGCCCACAAAGGCACACAATACATGGATTTACCATAACCCACAACCTAGTTCAGGGGTTACTATGCTAGTAGCTTGACCACAACCCACAGTCTAGTTGAGGGATTGCTAGGCCATGTGCTTTTACTTTTATAGATCCACCTCACTAAGCTTCGAAACCATCCAGAAATCCAAATCCACCAAAACATGCGAACCCATCACCTCAAGTCTATCTAGAAATGGAAAGGAAAGACTGAAGAACACTATCACACCTAGCAAAATCCATGCCAATGACAGCAAGAGAACTAATAACACACATTCATAACCATGCATGCCAAATCTAGCAAGGAAATCACACATGCAAATCGATACTGTTATCAGGAAAACTAGTGTCCATTCAGAGCTGCTAGTCCTACTAAGACGGGTAGCTATTTTAGAAACAAACAAACCAAAGTTACTTGTGTTTTCCTTTATGAGAGATAGATGAGAGAGAAGTAGAGAGTACCAACCTCAGTATTTCACTTGGCTCCTTGCTTGTTTCTTCCCTCCTTTGATAGAGTTTCACCACTCCTTCCTCACTTTTCCTGCTTCAAAGAACACCTGTAGAGTCAAAGCAGCATAATACCATCAAAGCATAGAGATCTATAACCATAAACAATGTAGGATCAGATATACATTAACCAAACAAATGCATACACAAATACAAGATTCAAAAATATACAAGTCTATGGAGGAAAACTCAAATCTTTTTATTGATAGAAGTAGTAGAAGAGAGGACTACAACCAAGCTATCTGATCCAGTGCCATCCTCCCAGCATGAAAGCCCTCTTCACCTCATGAAAAGCTAGATCACCCAACAATACAATGTTTCACAGAGAAACCAACAACACTTCCTTACAAAATACAAAATTCCAGCCTTTGGATCTCTAGGATGAGGGATCCATATATAGATATTTGTAGGTGGGTGAGTTAGCTTTTGGGATTTTTATTAGTGTCATTTCATTGATAGTTCTTGGTTCCACTTGGAGATTTCATGATCTCTTACTCATCCCTGGGCGAATTCAGAGAGGCAAGTGTCAAATGAGCAGTTTCTAGAAGATTCTCTGGGTTTCCACCTAGCAAATTGCCTCTGCCATTTGTCTGCTCTCACTCATCGCACCCTACAGAAGGGCTTTTCAGTATGCATCGCACCCTTTGCATGTGACAGGTGAGATGCATTGCACCCTCAGCATGGAGCAGTCTGTATGGTCTAGTTTTGACCAGTTCTGAGCAGTTTTTTAGGGAGAACTTCTGGGAAATGATGTAATTAGTTGACCTTGTTCCTTTAGGGTATGAAACAACACTTTTAGGGGTTTAGAAGCCTTTGGTTTATGGACATATGTGATTGGGGTTGCAACGCCCAAATATGTCTATAACAGTTGCCCCCTAAAGCATGAGGTCGTAAATCTTTTGATGTCGGGTGAAATGCTTTATCATGAGGATCCAAGGTTTTTCGAACTGGAAGGTGACCTGTAATAAGATACAATACAATACATTATCTTCATAATATTTTCATGATCTAGTTGAGGCGGGCATTCCCATGCTTAGCTTTACAAATTCATTTTCATGTACATAGGACAGACAACCGTCTATGTGGCAGACTGATGATTCTGGTAGAGCCATCATCCCTTGGCTTGGATGATTATCTGTGCAGCTATGATGTAAATTTGATGTCTTTATTTTCCTGAATATATCACAACTCGGATGGATGAAACTAGATCCACGGTCTTCAAACTCGTTCAATCTTCACCCGGAGTACAAGTCGATCCATGTGTAAAGATATTCTGGTGTGAACATGGAAAGACATCGCCTGATTACCAGCCAATGATGTAAGCTATTAACAGGCACGATAGGAATCACCAATAATGATAATGACCCTCAAGGTATTGTAGTAAAATTCACGTGGTGTGAATACATGAGTTGATGTCGAACACCATGCAAAATATTTTGGTCGAAGGCCATTGATGTAAACCTGTCACCTGAAGTGAGAAACTTGCCATGAGGCATGCAAGCTTCAAAGCACTGAAAGGGTTGTTCCTAAGTCAACTTCTTGGATAATGAGCTGATGTTGACAAGAAGTGACCCGTCATAGGAGGGCCTTAATGAATCCCACATCTACGACACGGAAAGAAGCAAATGATTTTGTGGAGGTGAAAACGATCTGATGATACAAGGTTCAGGGTGGCAATCATGAAAAATGGAGAGCGAAGGTATTACAGCAGATGAGGCCTAAGCTGGGTTGGTGAATTCTTTGAGCGACTTCTCTTGAACATATCGGTGACACTAAAAATTTATTGGTAGTGTTAACCCCAAAAATGGATGTACATAGGACCAATGGTGATATGACTGGTGAACGGAATAACCCAACCCAACTCAATCATGGTGATAGAGTGAAAGTGTCATGTTCAAGAGTGACCTGCTACCAATGAAGTTCTTCAAGTTTTCTTCCCAATTTTTCCCCAGTCATTGCTGACCAGTACCGCTTTATTTTTGTCAAGCTTGAGGAGGATAACATATGCTTGTTCTATAATTTTCCCTTTGGGCAAACCTATCGCTATGTTTTAGCGAGCCCAGTGACAGTGAAACTCACTCTTGTCTGTAATGGACAAGTTTGTCGCTATTGTTTTAATGAGTTTAACGACAAAGATAACTAGGTCCTTTTCAGTTTTACAAAGTGTAAAAAGAGACGGAAAGGAAACTCCAGTAATCATGTTTCGTAGTATAATCCCTTAAGTCCGAAAAAGTATAAAATAATATGAAAGGGATGACTTATCCAATCACTTTAGCGAGCTGAAAAAGACAAGCACTCGATCTTTTCATGTAATGATCCCTCCGGTCCAAAAATATTAAAATAAAAGAGGGATGGAACTTCCAATCACTTTAATGAGCTGGAGAGGCCAATTTCTCGGCAATCTTTTTATATTTTACAAGTCTAAAAAGAGCTTTAAAGAGACTCGTTTCTGAGGAACGAGTGATATTTTCAGGTAGCAACTGGTTCCAGGTAAGCTTGGAACTTCTCGAACATGGCAGTGTAAAGAGGGTGCCTAACAGAATCAGTCATCGCAATTATTCCTCAAAAGGGTAAATAATCAAGTGGAGGCGTATGATCGGCTAAAAAGTGGAGGTGATGGTAAGAACACGACCAAGGCTAAAAAGCTTATAGCAATTTAATCACAAAGGTTATTTATTGAAGGTGGGTTCATTTTTTAATGAGCTTGAACTTGGGGGGAACATATGCTCATTGCTAGGTTTATTTTTTAACAAGCTTGAACTTCGTGTAAACCTGCTCGTGTTCAGTTTCATGTTTACACAAGCTTAAAACAAAAAACTATGCTTGTTATAAGTTCGCATGCCCCCAGCATAATGACACAAATCGAGGTGCATGCCCACCGAGCTTCATTGCATTCAATGCAGTGGTTGGAATGAAGGTTTACCTTCGAGATCTTTGAAAGACTCGACTTGGATTTTACGAGATCGTAATTACAGAATCGATTTGGAAAGGGAGTTGTTTCATTTTTTAATGAGGTTGACATAGGATAGGAACCATCCTAGGAATCCACCGTATTTACAGTATTTGATAGAAAGTCAAAAACTGAAGGATGATTAAGGTCGTTTGAATAATCTTTGTGGTTATCCGGAAGATGGGAACGATGGTGGTAATCTTCCCATGGTGCCTCTCCTATCATCATTGACTTAATGATTCCTTCGTCTGTAGAATGTACATGCAACCAAGGATCTGAAGAGGTGCCATATTCCTTAGACCTATCTATCCAAACACTCGATGAGCGTTGATTTGGGTTTGCCTTCCAGGCCAAGAAAATTGATTGCTACAATATTTCTATTGGGCTTGGAGGCAATACCTGGCGATGATCCATGCTAACAAAATTTTCGGAAATCTTCTAAATCCTTGTAGATATAGAAGATATCATATTGCAGGTCTCCACTGTGACCACTTCCACCAGATTATTCGGTGGCGGTAGGGCAAAAGTACCCATTAAGGTAGGGTCTTTTAGGAGGCCTACTCTGATATTTTGAAGCGAATGAGAGCTTCCATGGATCATTGGAATGCTTCTCGTAGCTTGTGAACTGTTGGGGAGGAAGGTTTTTTGATCAACGATTGTAATTCCTCTCTGAAAGGGAAATGAAATATTTCTAAAGTATGTTGACACAACAGCAGCCATAGCATAAATCCAAGGCCTTCCTAGTAGGATATTTTAATCGAGGTTTCCATCAATAACTTCGATGTCAATTTCTACTATCTTGTTCCCCAGTTCAACTTGCAAGTTACTTAAAATCCCATACGGGGTGTATGTTCATCCATGATCAATTGGATCTCGACAAGGGTGGTGAGCCTAAAGTTTTCTAGAAACTCATTGACATAATGCAGGTAGATGCCCCCTCATCAATTATTGTTCGATGAACAATTTTGTTGAGCGATTTCACTTGTATGAGGAAAGCGAGTTGAGATGGTAACTGAAGTTCGTATCCTTTATGATTAAAGGCCACAAGATTGGAATCCGCTGGGTCAATCCCACCTATTGCTGATAATAGAGCTTGCTTTTGGGAGGGGCAATTTTGCAGTACTGCAAGTGTCGACATAGCGGACGACGATTGGGCTAGATCCTCTACTATATTATAATTTTGTGCTGCTCAAGCACGAGGATTAAATGTCGATTTGTGTACTACTCCCTTTGGTGGCTGTCATGTTAGTTCATGAATGATGGGTGGCACAACTTCGGTCAAAGTTGTTGTCGAACTACTAGGTTGATCTGTAGCCTTGTTGTTTGACAGCTGTGGATTCTCGTAATCTTTATTCCTTGTCGATATCAAAGCATCATTTTGTTGTTTCGAAATGGACAACATAAGCACTTGGGATGGGGAAGCATTGTCGTTAGCAACCAGACTGGTTTTTGGGTTTGGAAACGGATCAGTTAAGGCCGCTGAGGTATTTGAAATCTTAAAGAAATTCTTGATCTCAGCTTTATGCAGACAATCTTTCATCCAATGGTCCTCATTGCATATAAAACATGGATGACTAGGTTTCTTTTGCCCATAAGGGTTTCCAGAAGATTTTTCAGGAGACAAATCATCCTGTTTCTTCTTTTTTCTTTTCCCTTTCTTCTTGCCCCCTGGTTGCTTCGGTTCTTTGCCTTTGTCGGTTGACACGACATTAACCTACGAGGTAGGAAGTTTGTCATTTTCCTTTTTACTGGAAACTGCAAAGGCTTTACCAAATGGGGCCTTTGTAGTTTGTGTACTTGAGGTACCAATCACGCCATCACTGGCATGAGAGTCCCTGTTCGATTTAGGAGGAGGAGGAACGAAAAACTCTGGTCTAGGAGCATCAGGAATTTTGTCATAGAGTGTGCCAGACTGAGTATAGATCAAGTCTAGATATTGTGCACAATAAATGACTTGCTCTTCAGTGACAACTCCTCCCTTAGCCACATCTTCTGTAATAGAAGGTAACAATGACTTAATAAACCATTCAGCTAGAAGCTGATCAGGAACATATGTCTTTACCATTCGACGACGACACCACCACTCATGAATATGATCAGATATGTGAGTGGCTATTGTCTACTTAAAATTGGTAAGGAGCTCCGTTCCTGTTTCATACCTTATGGGTAACTGAAAATGGGTTAAAACGGTGGTGGCGAGGGCGGTGAAGTTATCGAATGAAGCTCTAGGCAATTTAATGTGCCATTTCGCTACCGGACCAGTTAGCATTCGCTAAAAAAGGTGAAGCCTAATCGAATCATCATTGAGAGTGTTGGACGAACACCACAGATGAAAGGTCATCACATGATTCAACAGATCTTCACCCGGATTTCCATTGAATTTAGGAATATCTGATGGAAGTTTATGAGGAATCGCCAGCCACCAAGGGGCGTAAGCAATTGGATCATTTGTTAGCTGATTCAGATTTGGTAATTCTAAAGTTGCAACGAAAGGCAACTGTTGATTCAGTTTTAGCGAAGCATACCCAGGATAAGATGGTATCGCCTGAGCAGTGGGTCTTTGCATACCAGCATAATGTAATTGATGTTGATAACTTTGATAAGGTTGATGGGCATAACCATTATAATATGATTCTTGATAACCATTTTGAATGTACGACTGCCTATTACCCGCAAAGCTTTGTTGCTCAGGTCCTCGATAAGCTTGTTGGAATTGCGGTTGTTGATATTGCACCAGCCATGGCTGTGAGACCATTTGTTGTTGTCCAATACTAGATGTTTGACCAAGATGAGGGGTGATAGTACCTGTTTGAGCTTGAGTCGCTTCAGTTAAGGAGCCACTAATCGGTGGTTGTGATTGAGCCGCGAAGACACGAGGCTATTGTATTACGACCTGAGATACTTGAGGTCTACATACAATGGGCAGTGCTTGTACTTGCGACACCATCACAATAGTTGGTGTAGTGGGAATGTTCGACACAGGTTAATTTTGTTGCATTTAATATACAAATCTTGGCTACTGAGGCAGTATTGGTATCCAATCACTTGATGCAATTCCATCTTGACCTGAATTTTGTTGTGAACTCTCATATGGTTTCTCTCCTAGAGGGAACAATGATAAGGCATACTGCCCCACATATGGTGGCAATCTAGTGTTCAAAGGGTAAAACGGTCTTTGGAGA
Organism: Pinus tabuliformis; assembly: GCA_031772625.1. Lineage (NCBI taxonomy): Eukaryota > Viridiplantae > Streptophyta > Pinopsida > Pinales > Pinaceae > Pinus > Pinus tabuliformis. The sequence goes on from CM062807.1 coordinate 1,226,065,980, forward strand.
TTGGAATGCCCAAATTGATGCTATTGTGAAGGATCAACTTGCTGAGACTCAACATAAGATATTCCAGATATGATTCGGGACGAACAAATAGGGACAGACCATGCTGTCGAAACAGTCACTGGGTGGTCTCCATCTAGCTGTTGAGAGCTAGTTGGGACAGATGGTATACCAACGAACATTGTTGGAGTAGTAACAAGAAGTTCTGTTACTACTGTATCAGATGACATAGTCTTAGATGTCGATGGTTGTTCAGACATATCGAGTCTATCCAAAAGATTTCCTAGCGATTCTACAGGAACTTGTGGTGAAGGGTGACTAACTTCTGTAGTAGAAGGATATAGGTGGATCCCAGTTCCAAAATGCAATGGGGTACTGAATGGAAGATCCTACACAATCTCTTCTATAGCAATCAGTTTGGGTGGAAGAGGTAGATCGTCAGGTCCGTAAAATATTTCTGGTGCCGAAGAAGGTATAGACTTTGCAGCGATAGATGTTGGAGGGGTGATGTTATAGACATTTTTGGGCACTGCAACCCCAAGAATAAATGTCCATAAACCAAGGGCTCCTAAGTCCCTAAAGGTGTTGTTCCAACCCCTCAAAGAACAAGTTCAACTGATTACGACATCTCCCAAAAGTTCTCCATGAAAAACTACTCATAACTGGTCAAAAATGGACCATTTCATCTTCTCCATAGGCAAAGTGCATTGCATCCCACCTAAATACACACAGTAGGTGCGTTGAATTTCAAAAAGCTCTTCTATGGGGTGCGATGGGTGAGAAGGGACAAATGGCAGGGTCAATCCGCAAGGTGGAGAAGCATGGAATCTTCTAGAAACTTCTCTTGTGACACTTGCCTCTCTGAATTCGACCAAGGATGAGTAAGAGATCATCAATCTCCAAGTGGAAGCAAGAACTATCAGAGGGAAGACACTAATCAAATCTCAAAAGCTGACTCACCTTCCTTGCAGACATCTATATATGGATCCCTCATCCCAGAGATCCGGAGGCTAGAATTTTGTATCTTGTAAGGAAGTGCTGCTGGTTTATTGGTGCAATATCATAGTGTTGGGTGATCTAAGCTTTTCATGGGGTGAAGAAGGGCTTCTTGCTGAGAGGATGATGTTGGGTCAGAACAATTGGTTGTAATTCTCTTGGCTCTCTCTTGATTATCAATAAAGCTATTCAAGTTTTCCTCCATACTTTTGTGTGATTTATGTTTTATGCATTTGTATGGTCAATATACATCTGATCCTATATTGCTTAGGATAATAGATCTATGTTCTCGTATAGTGTTATGCTGCTTTGATTCTACAGGTACTCTGTGAAGCTGGGTACACAAGAAAGCGAGTAGCAAAGGACTATCAGAAGAGAGAGGAATCGAGCAAGGAACCAAGTGCAAGACAGAGGTTGGTCTCCTTTATTCTTCTCTCATCTATCTCTCATAAAGGAAAATGAAAGTAGTTTTAATTTTGTTTGTTTCTAAGGTAGCTACCAGCCTTAGTGGGATTAGCAGCTCTGCATAGACACTTTTCCCTGTAACAAAATGGTGACTCCACTGGGGAGCGAGTAGATTGTTTGTTCATCTACATTTGTTTACTTTATAAACTTACAGACGGAGCCTGAAGTCAAGCCAGCTAGCCTTCGAACTGCATTTGCTATGCGAGTGCAAAGTAGATCAACGCTACTTCAATCAATCCCTGGGTTTTGTTTATGAATTAAACAATTGATTTACAAGCTCTCTAATTGCCCTTGTGGTGGCTCTAGTAACCCCCTCAGATCTACCCATGTGATTGATTTACTGATTACCACTTGCTTGGCCAAAATCCCTAAACTGAACTACAAATTGTGACCCGGAACCCAATCAAAGTCTCATCCCTGGTCCAGCGCACTGTTTTTTTTGTGAACTTCAAATGCAACGCACTTCCCGAGTGTAGTAGGTGATTGCATTTCGGTTTCACTGTGTTACAGGTGCGCTGATTAGACAAGGCCTTCTTCCTAAATTTTGGTTTCTCTATTCACTCTTTTCAGATCTATTGAGGAGTTTTGCTGCCTGTAGTCAGTACACCTCTGTTTGAAACCCTTTTCCTTGCTGATTATTCCGCCTCCATTGTGCAAAGAACTGTAAATGTTTTTATGTATTTTTTTGAGAAATTTTCAGTTCTCCTTTACAAAGAAGTAGCGTAATTGTACTGTCGTTTCTTGATTTGAAAGTGTCACAAGTGTCTTTTTCATTCATAGAAGAGAATCTGATTGTTCTTGATAGTCGATTACATTGTTACTCCTATATTTGATCTGAATTACTAGTTTTTTAAGTGTCGAAAGCAAGTTTTCATTTCCAAATCACAAAGTGTTGTCATTGTCTTCATTTTGATTTTGAAAAGAAGCTTGTTAGTAATTGTTGCTTTGAAAAATAATTCAGATTTGCGCATTAGCTTTCTTTTTATCATTCACATCTTAAGAAGGCTGAAAACAAATACGTGCATGTGCATTTGCATTTAGACTGTTTGATTGGTTTGATTTAGGACAATGCATATAGTGTGTGCTCTTTGCTCTTTGTTGAAAGAATACTGTCTCTCTTTCCTTAGTAGCTAGGATTTTCATTGCACAAAGAAGATAAAACGATTATTTGTCATCTTAGATTGCATTTTAGGAATTTTACATCTACATCATGCGGTGGACCTGAAAGGCAAATTTCTTAAGCAAGATCAACTATAAAATAAATTTAATGAATCTAACAATGCTTTGGAACCTAACGCACAACATCTAGAAGTCTAGGCTAGAGACGTATTCGAGCGTCGTAAAGCCTGGTAACTATTTTTTTCACTGTTGGTTGGGTGATTCCTCCACTTTGAGATGATAAGTGCCAATACGGACTTGTGCTCCCACGTACCGTCGAGTATATTTTGGGAGACCTCAATAAGCTTAATCCTTTATCCATAGGAGCTGTGTCTGCCTCCCTATCGATTGCAATGCACTGAACACAGCATTCAGGAAGATTAACTGCCGCACCGTAAAAAGTATTCTGTAGTTTTGCGATTGGTTTGGTAATCCCTCTGTCTAGATTTCCAGAGCAGTCCCTTTCGTTCCTTTTCAGAATCCTTAACGGAAAAGGTCCATCTGAGCACTTGTCACTTCAGGCTCATTAAAAATCGAAGGTGACTAGAGTCATCTTTTGTTTTTTCTCGACTCTTAAAAATTGAAAAAACAAGTTGTGTCAAAGCGTCTAAAATTCATCTAATTCGGAAACATACTTCCCCTTTATTTTTAGTTGATCGAGTAATCCACAATCATGGAAGAAAGTCAATTGAAACCCCGTCGTTCGCGGAGGCTTACGAGTCAACCGTCTTTGTCTCCGGAATCGAAACTGTTACTATTACGCAGTAATTTGTCACTGTCTCCCTGTCAGTCACCCTGCTGTGTCAAGAATTCACAATAATCGAGTTCATGCCTTCTGAACTGGCCAAAAACCCACTTTTCCCATAGTTTTCCTCATCAGCGCGTCTGTTTCTAAAATACCCGCGCTGACTGGCGCTTCATAACAAACCACGCGCGCTGCCAGCGCGGAAGCACACGGCTTTTCCGCGCTGATCGAATTTCATGACCAGCGCAGCCTATGTTTGTATCAACCCGCACTGACCACAACTTGACCGTTATTACCTTGCGATGTCAGCGCGCCAGCCCAGTTATGCACCCGCGCTGATCCAGTTTGGGCGAATTTGTTCCAACAGCCAGCCTTCCAGATAACTACAGGCTTGGTTGTTGGCCTTGTGAATGTCGCCTCCCTTCTATGGCATGTCTTTTCGACCCTTTGCAACCACTTCCTTTGGAGACAAGCTCATCCTTCCACTATTCAAGGAGACTCCTCCTATATAAACTTCTACCTTTGCCTTGAGCAGCTAGTTTTTTTCAGTTGGATATAGTGTGGAATAGCTTGGGTTGTGTGGAGCTTATAGTGCTCTGATTGCTGCTACTATAGGTAGTTGGTGTGATAAGTGTGGAAGTGCTTGATAGCTTAAGGAAGGTTGTGTTTTGTTGCTTGTGTGAGAGAGAGAGTTTCTTGTCTTGGGAGAATCATTTCCAAAGGTGAATGCTTAAGAGACTTGCTGACTGGCCCCTCCTGAGAAGGATTCGACGTCAGAACATTTGGTTGTACTCTTCTCTGTATTTATCATTAATAATAGATGACTACTATTATGGTTCCATTCTCATTTGTCTCTGCAATGGTTAATGTGAATTACATCCTTTCTGACTGATGTATAGTTGCTTTTATTAGATTTCACGCTTGTGTTTGTCTTCTCTTCGTGTGTGCAGGTATCTATTCGCGGAGATCGCGGAGGATCGTGACCAGCCAGGGCGAAGGAGCGAAGGTGGCATCTCTTCATCAAACAACAGCGCTGGAAGTAGGGATCGCCTCTATCCGTAGAGGGGATTTACCTCTCCAACAATTACGAACAAAGCGAACTCGTTTAACCGGTTCCAAATCTCCTGGTAAAGTTAGAACAAGTGTTCCGACACCTTCGGAGGTTCTAGTTACTCCAAAAATTTCTGGTATCCCTGCCTTTACAGAAGAAGTTCAGCAGCCACCGAGGGACAGTAGCACTGATCCTAGTTTGAGGGTAAACACTTGTGTTACTGAACTAGTTTCATCTACAACTGGTTCGGAGGGTGTTATTCCCCAAACATCTGTCACTAAAGATTCCCTACCTTCTTCGGCACCAGAAATATTTTACGGACTTGACGGTCTACCTCTTTCACCTGGTCTGATTGCTATAGAAGAGATTGTGGAGGATCCTCCATCTAGTACTCCATCGCAATTTTGAGTCGGGATCACTCTGTATCCTTCTTCATCAGAAATTAGTCTACCGCAATCGGAAGCTCCTGTAGAATCACTAGGCAATCTTTTGGATAGACTAGAAATGTCTGAACAACCGTCGACATCTAGGACTGTGTCGTCCGACACAGCGACGACAAAACTTCCTGTCGCCACTCCAACAATGTTCGTCGGTATACCATCTGTCCCAACTAGCTCTCAATCGCTAGAAAGGGCCCACTCAGGGGCTATTTCAACAGTATGGTCCGTTCATATTTGTTCATCCAGAATGGTATCCGGGAACTCTTATGTTGAGTCTCAGCAAATTGATCCTTCAGGGTGTCAATTTGGGCAGTCCGGTCCTCAAGGGCAAACAATTCCTCTAAGTACTAGATTACCGCCGTATGGGGGGCAGTATACCCTTTCATTGTCTCCTCTGGGAGGACAACCATACGGGAGTTCACAACAAAATTCAGGTTATGTTGGAGTTACATCTAGCGGTTGGGTGCCGATACTGCCTTAATAACCAAGAGTTGTGTATTCAATGCAACACTGTTTACCTATGTCAAATATACCAACTACGCCAGCTATTGTGACAGTGTCGCAAGTACAAGCGTTTCCTATTGTATGTCAACCTCAGGTTTCTTAGGTTGTAATGCAATAGCCCCTTGTCCCTGCAACTCAACCACAATCGCTAACTAGTGGAATGACACAGGCCCAAACGGGTACAATTACCCCACATCTTGGTCAAACGGTCAGTACTAGACAACAAAACATGGCTTCGCAACCATGGCTGGTGCAATACCAACAACCGCAATTCCAACAAGTATACCAAGGATCTGAGCAACAAATCTTTGCAAATAGTGGGCAACCGTATATTCAAAATGGTCAAAATCAACCATTCTATAATGGTTATGCCCACCAACCTTACCAAAGTTACCAGCATCAAATGCATTATGCTGGTGTGCAAAGACCAACTGCTCAGGCGATTCCATCTTATCCTGGATATGCTTCGCCTAACCTGAATCAACAGTTACCCTTCGTGGCGACTTTAGAGTTACCGGACCTAAATCGGCTAACAAATGATCCAATTGCTTACGCCCCTTGGTGGCCAGCGATTCCGCATAAACTTTCGTCATATATTCCTAAATTTAATGGAAAGCCGGGTGAAGATCCATGGAATCATGTGATGACCTTTCATCTGTGGTGTTCATCAAACACCCTAAACGATGATTCGATTAGGCTTCGCCTTTTTCAGAGGATGTTAACTAGTCCGGCAGCAAAATGGTATATCGAATTGCCTAGAGCTTCGTTTGACAACTTCAGTACCCTAGCCACAACCTTTTTAACCCATTTTCAATTACCGATAAGGTACGAAACGGGAACAGAACTTCTTACCAATTTCAAGCAAACAACGGCCACTCACATATCCGATCATATTCATGAGTGGCGACGTCATCGTAGAATGGTAAAAACGTATTTTCCTGATTAGCTTTTAGCTGAATGGTTTATTAAGTCTTTGTTACCTTCCATTACAGAAGATGTGGCAAAAGGAGGAGTCGTCACCGAAGAGTAAGTTATTGCTCGTGCGCAATATTTAGACTTGATTTATACTCAGTCTGGCACGCTCTACGATAAAATCCCTGACGCTCCCAGACCGGAATTTTTGGTCCCTCCTCCTCCTAAATTGAACAATGACTCTCATGCCGGCGATGGCATGATTGGCGCGACGGACACGAAATCGAAAAAGGCTACATCTAAAAAGGCCCGTAAGATTTCCAGTCAAAATGCGAAAGAAGAAATTCTCACCTCGGAAGTAAATGCCATCTCGACTGATAAAGGCAAAGAAACCAAGCAACCAAGAGGCAAGAAGAAAAACAAAGGGAAGAAGAAGAAACAGGAGGAAGCATCACCTGAAAAATCTTCTGCAAACCCTCCTGGAGATAGGAAACCAAGAAATCCATGCTTAATATGTGATGAGGATCATTGGATGAAAAACTATCCATTTAAAGCTGAGCTTATAAAATTCTGCAAGAATTCGAAAACCTCAGCAGTATTAACTGATCTGTTCCCAAATCCATGAACAAATCTGGTTAACAGTGGAAATGCTTCCCCGTCTCAAGTGCTGATGTTGTCGGTTTCGAAACAGCAAAATGATGCTTTGATATCGACAAGGAATAAAGATTATGGGAATCCACAGCTGTCGAATAACAAGGATAAAGATCAACCTAGTAGTTCGACAACAACTTCGACAGAAGTTGTGCCACCCATCATTCCTGAACTGACAATAAAACCGCCAAAGGGAGTAGTACACAAGTTGACATTTAATCCTCGTGCCAGAGTGGCACAACATTATAATATAGTGGAAGATATGGCCCAATCGCCCTCCGCTATATCGACGCTCGAGGTACTACAAAATTGCCCATCCCAAAAGCAGGCTTTATTATCAACTATCGGTGGGATAGACGCAAAGGATTCTAATCTTGTGTCCTTTAATCATAAATGATACGATCCTCAATTACCAGCTCAACTAGCTTTCCTCATTCAAGTGAAAGCCCTCAACAAAACTGTTCATCGAACGATTATTGATGCGGGGGCATCTACATGTATTATGTCGATGAGTTGCTGGAAAACTTTGGGATCTCCACCCTTGTCGAGATCTTCAACAACATTAAAAGCATTTGACGGATGAACATATACCCCATACGATATTCTAAGTAACTTGCAAGTTGAACTAGGAGGGAAAACAGTAGAAATAGATGTCGAAGTAATCGACGGAAACCTCGATTACAACATCGTACTGGGAAGACCATGGATATATGCTATGGCTGCTATTGTGTCGACCTACTTTAGGAAGATTGCATTTCCCTTTCAAGGAGGGATTACAATCATCGATCAACAAACTTTTCTCCCCAATGGTTCCCAAGTTACGGGAAGCATTCTGATGATCCATGGAAGCCCCCATTCGCTTCAAAATATCGGAGTAGGCCTACTAAAAGACCCTATATTAATGGGGACTTTTTCCCTTCTGCCTCCAATCAATCTGGCGGAAGTAGCGTCGGTAGGAACCTACAATATGATATCTTCGATTGAAAAGATCTCAGAAAACGATATAAACATGGATCATACGTAGGTATTGCCTCTAAGCCCAATAGAAATATTGTAGCAATCAATGTTTCTAGCATGGGAGGCAAACCCAAACCAACACTCATCAAGCGTTTGGATAGATAGGTCTAAGGAATATGGTACCCCTTCAGATCCTTGGTCGCAAGTGCATTGCACTGACAAAGGAATTGTTCAATCAATGGTAATTGAAGGGGCACCATGGGAAGATTACCACCATCGTTCCCATATTCTGGATTGTAAAGAAGATACTCCTGATGACCTTCATCATCCTTCAGTTTTTTATTTCCTATCAAATACTGTAAACACGGTGGATTTCGAGTGAAACTTGTCCAACATTGAAGAGACTATCGCCATAAATATCTCGACCAAAATAGATGTTGTAGAGAATGTTTATGTTGGAAAATGTTGTTCTCCTTCAAAACTGGAAATATATAACGCTCTTTTTCACGAATTCAGAGATGTCTTTGCTTGGTCATATGATGAAATGCCAGGCATTGACTCGAGTATAGTTGAAAACGAAATTAAGATGTATCCAGATGTCAAACCAGTACGACAGCGGCTACGGTAGGTGCACCCAAAGAAAGCCGTTGCCATCAAGGCAGAAGTTGAAAAGCTTCTCCATTGTGGTTTTATTTACCCGGTTCCTCTAACCGATTGGGTATCGAACATTGTTCCTGTTATGAAAAAACAAGGGACGATTATAGTGTGCGTCGATTATAGGGATGTAAATCAAGCTTGTCCAAAAGACAACTACCCTACACCCTTTATTGACCAGATAATTGATGAATGTGCCAGATGTGAAATATTTTCATTTATGGATGGATTCTTCGGGTATAATCAAATAAATATCCGTCCACAGGACTAGTCAAAGACTGCATTTATTTGTCCGTGGGGCACATTCGCATATCGCAAATTACCCTTTGGTTTAAAGAACGCAGGGGCAACATTTCAGAGGGAAATGAATTATGCCTTCCATGGCATCAAAAACATTTTTCAACCATATCTCGACAACCTTCTGGCTCATTCGCGAAAGCGGACTGATCATCCGCAGCATTTGAGAGCGATATTTCTACGTTGCTGAAACTACAAGATACGACTCAATCCACACAAATGTGTGTTCTGTGCCAGTTCTGGCCGTTTACTTGGCTTTGTAGTCTCAAAGGACAGGATTCGTCTCGACCCATGTAAGGTTCAGGCAATCATAAATTTGCCTCCACCTTCAAATTTGCTTCAGATTCAGAAACTCCAAGGGAAAGCAAACTTTCTGAGGAGGTTCATTCCAAATTACGCCGAACTTGCTAAAGGTTATACACGTCTATTGAAAAAGGAAGTGCCCTTCATCTGGGATTAGGTCGCGCAAGCTTCCTTTGATGCTTTAAAAGACTCCATAATAAAAGCATCATTAATGTACGCTCCTGATTATCAAAAAGACTTTAACCTGTATCTGGCTACAGCGGATACAACCATCGCAATGGTTTTAGTTCAAGAAGACAACGGAATTGAACATCCTATATATTATTTAAGTAGGAACTTAAATGATACAGAAAGCAAATATTCTTATGTTGAAAAGCTAGCGCTCGCAGCTGTTCAAGTGATACAGAGATTTCGACATTATGTCCTCTTTCGAAAAACTACCATTCTGTCATATTGAAACCCCATGACTTATATATTGTCGCGACAGTTGCTGGGGGGCAAATATTCAAAATGGATAGCAATTCTACAAGAGTTTGATCTGGAATTTGTAAAATCCAAGTCAAAGAAAGCACTGGTTTTCGCAGAATTATTATGCGATCTCCCATCGTCGTCCAACGATGAAACATCCGAAGAAACAATCATGGATGAATCTTTGTTTCTGATATCTTCAAGCAATCCATGGTATGGAGATATAATAATCTATCTCCAAACCCAAAAATATAGGCCTAATACCTCCCGCTCCGAACAAAAACGTATTCGATACCAATCAAAAGACTACATGATCGTCGGTGATACACTTTACCGTCGTGGTGTCGACATAGTTCTGAGGAGGTGCCTCACCCATGAGGAAGCCGAAAAAGTCCTGAATGATTGCCATTTAGGTGCGTGTGGGGGGCATCAATCTGGTTACGCTACAGCACAAAAAAGTTTATGAGCAGGATACTTCTAGCCAACAATGTTCAAAGATTGCATAACCGCAGTCAGAAGTTGCCATGCATGTCAAATTTTTGATAGCAAAACCAGAAGACCACCCGCACCTCTGCAGCCAATTGTTGCTGCTGGGCCATTCGCCAAATGGGGCATTGATTTCATGACATGTAACCCCACCTCGACTGGGGGGGCATGGGTACATCATAGTCGCAGTAGACTATTTTACCAAATGGGCCGAGGCGATGCCTACATTAAACAATACTGGCGAAATAGCTGCCCTTTCCTTTTTCAATCATGTAGTCGCCAGATTCGGCGTTCCACAGGCTATAGTCACAGATCATGGATCGCATTTTTGCAATCACATGATGGTTGAATTGGCTGCCAAATTGGGGTTGTCCCATGACAGCTCTACTCCATATTATTCGCAGGCCAACTGACAAGTTGAAGCAATCAACAAGGTCCTGAGGCGGATGTTGCAAAGGATGATTGGAGTCCACAAAATGAGTTGGCACCTGATCCTGTACTCAGCCTTGTGGGTATACTGAACGTTGGTAAGGAATGCAACCGGGTTTACACCCTTCCAACTGGTGTATGGCCTAGAAGCAATCTTACCAGTTCAGTGTGAAATCTCATCCCTCAAACTCGCAATCGACCTTCTCCCTAGAACTTCAGAAGAGGAGGATCGTTTCTTGGAACTAATCCAATTGGATGAAACCCGTTGTGATGCCACTTTGGATAACGAAGCCCATAAGAAACGAGTCAAGGCGCAGTTCGACAAGAATGTCAAACCCTGTGTCTTCTCAGAAAGTGACCTGGTCTTACTTTACGACCAAGAATCCGATAAATTGGGAGTAGGTAAATTCAAGTCTTTATGGATGGGCCCCTATATTGTTAAAAGAGTGTTAGCAAAAGGAGCCTATGAGTTGATGGATTACAACGGGATCCCACTGTCGCAACCTCATAACGGGTTGTACCTTAAGCGTTACTATGCATGATTCAGCGTAGTAACCCATATTCTTTTGTTACATTTTTGTTTTCGCTAAGAGTAATTATTTTGGTCAAGTAATCCACTTTTTACATTTATTGCAGATGTCAAACCTATTGGAGTCATTTGTTGGATATGCCGACAGAGGAGTCATAGTTCGCGGAACCTATCTTTTGCGGCCTGGGCCATTTTTGATCCAAGCGACGAGTTAGTAAGTTTCAGAGGGGTATGTATTGGTCGATCAACGAATAACATCAATGAATATAGCGCGTTGATAGAACTTCTCTCTGATACCATCACACATGGCATACACTGACTGATCGTCAGGCTAGACTCACAACTCGTCATACTACAACTCACTGGTATCTACTCTGTCCAAAATCCAGCTATTTATCACATGTTCCTAAGGGTCAAGATTTTGGAAAGGAAATTTGATTATATTCAATATCAGCATATTTCCAGAAACTTAAACACATTAACTGACTCATTGGAAAATTATGTGTTAGATAGACATTTGCAACATTTATAAAAAGAAGCATTTCATCAATATTTGCATTCGGATCATGTAACTTAACCAAAATAAAACTCCGAAAATAAAAAATATATATATAACTGTTTATGGTTTACACATAATGTTCTGTAACCAAGACAAAATTGGTCAAATGACCCAAAACTCAAAACGCTAGGGGGCACCCTAGTCTAATGATGTTGGTGATAACAAGTCACCGTCTGTGCAATCATGCGTAAAAGCCTAGTCCATCGACTCGGCACGCCGGTAGTATGTCATTGCAATCTTAGAGGCAGCTCGTCATTCCTCACATCTGGAATACCGAGAGTGAGGCCCTCGACCTGATCCTCTAATGTTGAAAGAGTCTCGGCTACATCAAGGTCACGAAGGATAGCCCTTCCCACAACTTCTCCTGTTGGAGCGGCAGCTGGCACTCTCAGGCATACTACTGGCCAAACGGGACCAACATCTACATGAGCACATGAGTTCTGATTAGTCTTGACAGAATAAAGCACAAGGACATTATAAAAGAGTAACGATAAATAGAAAATGGTCAAAGAATTTACCAATTTACCAATGGCAGTACCAAATCCGGGTCACCCCGGAAGTCCATACTAGCATATGGATACTCGGAAGAAACCATCTCCTGACGATCGAACCACCCGAAGAAGGTATCAGAAAAGGAAATCTAAGACTGTCAGCATGTCTGGACATATGGGCAACCCATCTCTGCATCTGTGGTTCAGTCGGTGGAGGTAAACCAAGTGAAATATACTACGGTTGCATCAACGGGATCTTTTCCAAGGCAAAGGCAGTCAAAATAGAACCATATCCAAAGTTCTTCAACCTTCCGTTCTTCACCTTGGTCAACTATTCTTTCATCACAAGGAGTACTGCATCACACTAGTTGAACACTTTCAGTTTGAGACAGTCTAAGGCATACTGCATATAAGACCAGTTGGCCACATGAAGAGCTGCACCACCAGCCATCCTACCAAAAGTAAACAGAATGGTCTTCAGGGACCTATCAGTGACATCTCGGATGATGATCTTGCCGTCTTTACTCGGCTGAGATCCCTCTCTGCAATACCTGCGAATGTAATCTCCCACAGATTCACCCCCACGGGCCGAACCTGATAAAGAGATAGGGGCACCCCGCCTCGATAAGCCGGTTAAAAAATAGATGTCCACGACAGTCAAGGGGGTAGATTTGCCCCTAATCTGGAACACCTGGCTGGTAGGATCCCATGCATTGAGAAAATATTGCAACAAGTTGATCTGTTGCCTCATGCTAGAGATGCGAAAAAACTTCAGTAGGCCACAATTCCATAGTGCTGTTACCGTAGCCGGATCATGTAAAGCAAGCATGTCCTCTTCTTCATGCTCACGTTCTCACCATGTAACAGGCATTTTTCTCCAATGAATCTCTGAAAACAAACAAGAGAAGGGTTAGATCCTGATTTGGTAAAAAACAGGCAAAAATTTCCATTGAAATCTGTGCATAAATTTCCCTCCTTGCGCTCATCGCACCTACAGCAATGTTCTGGGTGCGTTGCATGTCAACTGGCCAGTAGACAGGCCAACATGCAACGCACTTTTCGATGAAGAAAGGGTGCGATGGGGCCAGGGCGAGTTTTTCAAACCCCAGAGGCTCAGAAAAACCAGAAATCAGGCTCAGAATGCAAAATGGAAAGGATGAAATGAAAGAGCTCAGGTTTAGCTCCTACCTGGTCCAGACGGCGCCAAAAATCGTCCACAGAATCTCCCGGAATCAGCTGGTGAAAATCAAGGGGGAAAGCACCTCCAAAGCTCCAACAAGCCAAAGTTCAAATGAGATGGTAAAATGAGAGGTAAAAGCACTTTTAAATTACTTTTTACGTAATTCAAGTAAAATATTAGTGTCTTAACTCATTTTTCAAAAATATATTGTTCATTTCTAACTAGTTTGATGAAGCAATTGAGCATGCAGTACAATCTTTGAAGGAACAAAGTCATTAATGGTAAAATCAAGAAAAGCAATGACCATTGTATCGAGCAGTTTTAACGCGGACTTCATGCTCGTTAAAAAATAAACATAAGCAATGAGCAAGTGTTTCCCCCAGCATTTAAGCTCATTTTAAAATAAAAAATGAACCAATTTTCCAGTAAATAATTGTTGTGAATGTAGTACTTCAGCCTTTAAAGCCTTGGTCGTGTTCTCATCATCACCTCCACTCTATATTGGCTGATCATTCACCTCCACTTGATTGTTTACCCCTTTTGAGGAACAGCTGCGAAGAGTGATCCTGTTAGCCATCCTTGTAACACTACCGTGATTGGAAAATTCCAAACCTTACCTGGAATCAGTTGCTACCCGAATTTATCACTCGTCCCTCAAAGATGAGTCTTCTTTAAGCTCTTTTCAACTGACTCGTAAAATATGAAAATATTGTCAAGCCATTGGCCTCTCCAGCTTGTTCAAGTGACCGGAAGTGCTATCCCTCCTTTAGATTTTAATCTTTTTGGACCTGAGGGATTATTACACAAAAAGATCGAGCGCTTGTTTTGTTCGGCTCGTTAAAAGTACTGAAAATTCATCCCTTCTGTATTATTTTATACTTTTTCGGACTTAAGGGATTAGATGATGAAAAAGGATTTTTGGAGTTTCCTTTACGTCCCTTTTCAGACTCTCTAAAATTGAAAAGGACCGAGTTATCTTTGTCATTAAACTCATTAAAACCTAATAGTGACAAACTTGTCCATAACAGACAAGAACGAGTTTCACTATCGCTAGGATCGTTAAAACATAGCGATGGGTTTGCCCGAAGGGCAAATTATAGAACAAGCATATGTTATCCTCCTCAAGCTTGACAAAAATAAAGAGGTACTGGTCAGCAATGATTGGGGAAAAATTGGGAAGAAAACTTGAAGAAACTTTGTTGGTAGCAAGTCACTCTTGAACATGAAACTTTCACTCCACATCCTAATCGGGTTGGGTTGTTCCATTCACTGGTCACATCACCATGGTTCCATCACACCATCCACATTTGGGGTTAATGCTACCGATCCATCATGTCATTTTCACCGATATGTTCAAGAGAAGTCACTCAGAGAATTCACCTGTGTCTCACCCACTGCAATACATTTACGCTCCATTATTTCATGACCACCACCCTGAACCTTATATCACTAGATTGTTTTCACCTCCATTAAAATCATTTGCTCTGTTCCATGTCATTGATGTGGGATTCATTAAGGCCCTCCTATGGCAGATCGCTTCTTGTCGACATCAACTCATTATCCAAGAAGTCGATCTAGGAACAACCCTTTCAGTACTTTGAAGCTTGCATGCCTCAATGGCAAGTTTCTCACTTCCGGCGACAGGTTTACATCAATGGCCTTTGACCAAAAGATTTTTCATGGTGTTTGACGCCAAGTCCTTTATTCACACCACGTGAATTGTACTGTAGTACCTTGAGGGTCATCATCATTATCGGTGATTCCTCTCGCGCCTGTTAACGGCTTACATCATTGGCTGGTAATCAGGTGATGTCTTTCCATGTTCGACTCCAGAACATCTCTCACATGGATCGACTTGTACTTTGAGTGAAGATCGAACGAGATTGAAGACCCTGGATCTAGTTTCATCCATCCGGGCTGTGATATATATTCAGGAAAATAAATACATCAAATGTACATCATTGCTGCACAGATAATCATCCAATCTAAGGGATGATGGCTCTACCAGAATCATCAGTCTACACTCAGACGATTGTCTGTCTCATGTACATGAAAAATGAATTTATAAAACTGAGCATGGGAATGCTTGCCTCAGCTAGATCATGAAAATATTATGAAGATAATGTATTGTATTGTATCTTATTACAGGTCTCCTTCCAGCTTGAAAGAACTTCGGATCCTCATGATAAAGCATTTCACCCGACATCAAAAAGATTAACGACCTCATGCTTTACGGGGCAACTGTTATAGACATTTTTGGGCACTGCAACCCCAAGAATAAATGTCCATAAACCAAGGGCTCCTAAGTCCCTAAAGGTGTTGTTCCAACCCCTAAAAGAACAAGGTCAACTGATTACGGCATCTCCCAGAAGTTCTCCATGAAAAACTATTCATAACTGGCCAAAACTGGACCATTTCACCTGCTCCATAGGCAAAGTGCGTTGCATCCCACCTAAATACACACAGTAGGTGCGTTGCATTTCAAAAATCTCTTCTATGGGGTGCGATGGGCGAGAAGGGACAAATGGCATGGTCAATCTGCAAGGTGGAGAAGCATGGAATCTTCCAGAAACTTCTCCTGTGAAACTTGCCTCTCTGAATTCGACCAAGGATGAGTAAGAGATCATCAATCTCCAAGTGGAAGCAAGAACTATCAGAGGGAAGACACTAATCAAATCTCAAAATCAAACTCACCTCCCTTGCAGACATCTATATATGGATCCCTCGTCCCAGAGATCCAGAGGCTGGAATTTTGTATCTTGTAAGGAAGTGCTGCTGGTTTATTGGTGCAATATCATAGTGTTGGGTGATCTAAGCTTTTCATGAGGTGAAGAAGGGCTTCTTGCTGAGAGGATGATGCTGGGTCAGAATAATTGGTTGTAATTCTCTTGGCTCTCTCTTGATTATCAATAAATCTATTCAAGTTTTCCTCCATACTTTTGTGTGATTTATGTTTTATGCATTTGTATGGTCAATATACATCTGATCCTATATTGCTTATGATAATAGATCTATGTTCTCGTATAGTGTTATGCTGCTTTGATTCTACAGGTACTCTGTGAAGCTAGGTACACAAGAAAGCAAGTAGCAAAGGACTATCAGAAGAGATAGGAATCGAGCAAGGAACCAACCACAAGACAGAGGTTGGTCTCCTTCTTCTCTCATCTATCTCTCATAAAGGAAAACGAAAGTAGTTTTAAGTTTGTTTGTTTCTAAGGTAGCTACCAGCCTTAGTGGGATTAGCAGCTCTGCATAGACACTTTTCCCTGTAACAGGTGACACCTTTCAAATCAGCCCTAGATGGATCTGGTTCAGGAATAGAAGTGTTTACCGTTACACTAGGATCAGTTCTAATGTCCTCTTGTAACTGTGGAACTTCTTCTGTAGAGGCAGGGATACCAGAAATAGTTGGAGTAACTGGAGTCTCGAGGATGTTGAAACACAAGCTTCAAATAAACCAGGAGACTTTGACCCCGTTAAACGAGATTTCTTGGCCCAGAATGGTTTCGTTTCCAGAGTCAAAGACGGTTGACTCATTAGTCTCTGTGAACGACGGGGTTTTGATTGACTTTCTTCCACAATTGCAGATTACTTGATCAACTCAAAATTAAAAGAGGAAAATGTTATTCCGAATTAAATGAATTTTGTGACGCTTTGACACAACTTGCTTTTTCAATTTTTAAGAGTTAAGAAAAAGCCAAAGATGACTCTAGTCGCCTTCGATTTTTAATGAGCCTGAAGTGACAAGTGCTCAAATGGACCTTTTCTTTTAAGGAGTCTGAAAAGGAACGAAAGTGACTACCTTGGAAATCTAGACAGGGGGATTACCAAACCAATCGCAAAACTGCAGAATACTTTTTACGTACGACAGTCAATCTTCCTGAATGCTGTGTTCAGTGGATTGCGATCGATAAGGCGGCAGACACGACTTCCTAAGGATAAAGGATATAGCCTATTGTGGTCTCCCAATATAAACTCGATGGTACGTGGGAGCACAATTCTGTACTAGCACTTGTCATATAAAAGAGGAGGAATCACCCAACCTACGATGAATACGATAGTTACCAGGTTTTACGACGTCGGAATACGTCTCTAGCCTAGACTTCTAGATGTTGTGCGTTAGGTTCCAAAGTGTTTTTATGTTAATTGAGGTTTATTTTACAGTTGATCTTTCTTAAGAAGTTTGCCTTTAAGATTCACCACGTGATGTAGATATACAACTCCTAAATATGCAATCTAAGATGATAAACAGTTGTTTATTTTCTTTTAGCAATGAAAATCCTAGCTACTAAGGAAAGAGGAGTAATATTCTTTCAACATAGAGCAGAGAGACTAGATGCACTTTTCATAAATCAATTTCTGCATGCAATCTAAATGCAAATGCACATGCATGTATTTGTTTTTCAGTTTCCTTAATGTGTGAATGACAAAAAACAAACTAAGTACAGATCTGAGTTACTTTTCTTGAAAGCGACACTCTAGCAATTTCTTTTCCAAAACGAAAGGAAGACTATGACAACACTTTCAATTTCGACTTGAAAACTGCTTTTGACACTTCAAAGAATTGATGATTCAAATCAAATACAATGGCAAAAGTGTAATTGACTATCTAAAAGAGGAAGACTTTACGACACTCTTTTCTTGACTGAAAACGATAGTTGCGACACTTTCAAATCAAAAGACGACAGTTTGATTAAGTTACTTTTTGCAAAGGAGGACTGTAAATGATGAAAAATACATTTAAAACATTTACAATTCCTTATCAGTGGATGGTGAATAATGTAAAGGAAGAGAGTTTCAACAGTGATATACTGATCATAGACAGCAAAACTACTGAATAGAGTTGAAAACAATGAAGAAAAAACCAAAATCTGGAGGCAGAAACAGTCTCACTCAATCATCGCACCTGTTCTTAAGGGAAATAGGGATGCATCTCACCTACAACACACGGAAGGTGCGATGCATCTAGGTTGCCAATGAGAGACAGTGCGATGGTCCAGGAACGAGACTGAGCTTGGTTTTCACTCACAGTTTGCAGCTAATTTTAGGGTTTTAGGCTGAGCTAATGATAGACAGTAAACAAAATGTACAGGGGTTGATCTAATGAGGTTATTTGAGCTACCACCAGGGCACTTAGGATGTTTTCAAGTTAGATGTTTAGTTCATAAACTAACTCGGAGATTGACTAAAGCAGCGTTGATCTACTTTGCAGTTGCATAGAAAAAGCAGTTCGAAGGCTAGCTGGTTTAACTTTAGGCTCCGTCTGTAGTTTATAAAGAAAACAACAGTAACTAACAATCAAGCTATTTGTTCCCTAGTGGAGTCGCCATTTTGTTATCAGGAAAACTAGTGTCCATTTAGAGCTGCTAGTCCCACGAAGACGGGTAGCTATCTTAGAAACAAACAAACCAAAGTTACTTGTGTTTTCCTTTAGGAGAGATAGATGAGAGAGAAGCAGAGAGTACCAACCTCAGTCTTTTGCTTGGCTCCTTTCTTGTTTCTTCCCTCCTTTGATAGAGTTTCACCACTCCTTCCTCACTTGTCCCGCTTCAAAGAACACCTGTAGAGTCAAAGCAGCATAATACCATCAAAGCATAGAGATCTATAACCATAAACAATGTAGGATTAGATATACATTATTCATACAAATGCATACACAAATATAAGATTCAGAAATATACAAGTATATGGAGGAAAACTCAAATAGCTTTATTGATAGAAGTAGTAGAAGAGAGGATTACAACCAAGCTGTCTGATCTAGCGCCATCCTCCCAGCATGAAAGACCTCTTCACCTCATGAAAATCTATATCACCCATCAATACAATGTTTCACAGAGAAACCAACAACACTTCCTTACAAAATACAAAATTCCAGCTTCTGGATCTCTAGGATGAGGGATCCATATATAGATATTTTCAGGTGGGTGAGTCAGCTTCTGGGATTTTGATTAATGTCATTTCACTGATAGTTCTTGGTTCCACTTGGAGATTTCATGATCTCTTACTCATCCCTAGGCGAATTCAGAGAGGCAAGTGTCAGATGAGCAGTTTCTAGAAGTTTCTTTGGATTTCCACCTAGAAAACTGCCTCTGCCATTTGTCTTCTCTCGCTCATCACACCCTATAGAAGGACTTTTCAGTATGCATCGCACCCTTTGCATGTGACAGGTGAGATGCATCGCACCCTCAGCATGGAGTAGTCGGTATGGTCCAATTTTGACCAGTTCTGAGCAGTTGTTTAGGGAGAAATTCTAGGAAATGATGTAATCAGTTGACCTTGTTCCTTTAGGGTATGAAACAACACTTTTAGGGGTTTAGAAGCCCTTGGTTTATGGACATATGTGATTGGGGTTGCAATGCCCAAATATGTCTATAAAAATACCTGCAAGTAAACCTGATGTAGTTTCTTTATCCTGCTCTTCCTTGCTTGATCTTTTCTTCCTCTTTGCCTTATTTCCCCCCTTGATCCAATGTTGAAGTGCTCCAAGAAAACTCTAAGTTTCCAAGAGTGTGTGAGAGAGAGAATGGAGAGTGTAAAGTGTCCAAATTGTGTTCAAAATATCATCCACATTTACCTTTATTGCCAGCATTTCACTCACATGTCACAAATCCATGACCATATAAACTTTAATTAGTCTCCATTTTCATAATTATAAGGGTTCCATTTGTGTTTTCCAAAAGCTAATGATTTCTAGTATTTTAAGTGAATTTATGGTTAAAACTTAGAAAAATGACATATACTTGCTAATACTTAAAAGTGGCTTGAGTTTCATGACATTTGTAGGTCATTTGGAACCTTCCAAGGCACCCTTATGTGGCCTCCAATGCTCAAATTCGAATTCCTTTCAAGATGTGAAAGAAGATTTGGATAAAGGTAAAAGAGGATATGTGTCTCATCATTACCTATTTGAGTTGTAACTCTATGATATTTTCTAGGGATCTAGGGAGAGAATAATGGACCCCCATTAATGAGGTAGCTTCTTATGTTTTTGTATAAATAGGAGAGACTTCTCCTTTCAAAGGCATGTGTAAAGTTGGATATACTCAGGTGGAAAGTTAAGATTACTTATGTTTTAAATGGAATTTAGATTTAGCACCATGCTCATGAGTGATGTTCACCTTAATTGGTAATGCTTGCACTAGGAGCCTCTCAACTTGCCATCTCTCATACTTTTGGATTGGCCACCTACAATGTGTGAGATTTATTGTTTTTCATAGATTAAGATTTATTTCTTTCATTTTTATTTCATATCTTTTCCTATGTGAGAGGTTAAGAGTGATTGTTTTTGTTTGCTTTCAAATCTAGAGGTTAAGAATGATTGTTTTTGCTTTCATTTTATGTCATGTGGTTTTGATTATTCGTTTCATACGATCCTGATTTGATAATGCACACATGATCCCTTAGAGTAGATTTCATTTCATGCAATTTCATCTCTGAAAGTGTAGTAGATTAAGATTTCAATTCCTGCAAGTGTGGTAGATTAAGATTTCAATTCCCGCGAGTGTGAAAGATTAAGATTTCAATTCCGCACACTATACTATAATTTCTTTTGAATTGATTGTTGAATTAGAATAGGTGAATTTGTTTTGTCATTATTTGGTTTCATAGTTAGATTGATTTAAATTGAAAGTTAATTTCTAGCAGATACAGTGCACGCACACTTCGCAAGTTTTACGAAACCTCCTAGCTGACAATTAAATCATAGGCAATTAATTTGTCTCAACAAAGAGAGAGCTCCAAACATGAATATATATATATATATATATATATATATATATATAGATATATATATATATATCTATATCTATATATATATATATATATATATATATATATATATATATATATATATATATATATATATATATATATATATATATATATATATATATATATATATATATATATATATATATATATATATATATATATTCGAACTGATCCTTAGAAGCCTTTTTATTAATGTGGCCACTATTTTCTTCATTTTCCATTATTTTCATAAATAAATTGCCCAAAATTCCATTTTGCCTTTCCAAGTCCTCTGCCATTTCCTTTGCCAATTTCCTTACCCATAATAACTGAAATGAACACCCACACTATGATGTTTTTCCCAACATTCAACTTGGAATAAATGTCCCATAACCATGGTTATTATTTTTCCTGTATTAACTTTCATTACATGGAAATTTAACCAGGGCTATTACAGAACCCTCCCGCTTGGGGGAACATTGTCCTCAGTATTCAATGACACCTATAACCAACAATACTTTTGAAATAAAAACATACTACCCATGGATATTTATAACTTATCTCATTGCAATATTTTTAATGACGAACTTGTTGAGAAGCAAACCAACATGACAACCACAATGACATGACACATATACCGCTTATTGGAGCTTTCTAACACATCTCATGGTGGTATTTACATCCATATAACTATGTACATCTACAAAAAAAGCATACCAAATCATATACCAAAACATATATCAAGGACATTCGCTCAACCAACAAATAGAGAAGGATACATAGCCCACATTTGATCTGCCATCTCCCATGTAGCTCCATCAGGCACAAAATGTTTCAATTGCACTTTAACCTACTCAATTTCTCAGTTCTGGAGCATGAGCACCTTTCTCTGCAATATACATTGAGGTTCTAGTTGGACTTCTCCATCTGACTCCACCTACAATACAGACTAGTCAATCACATGATCAACATCTTCAACATACTTATTAAGCAATGATGCATCGAAAACATCATGGAATTTTACTTTCAGAGCAAGAGAAATTCAATAGGCTACTGGTGATCCGAGTTGAATCAACTCCCAGATTTAACCAAGATCTTTTACTTCCGTGATGTTGTTAGAATTGCATTTAAAATAGCATAAATGAACATAGATGCATTATATAAAGAAGAAGGAACATGACAATCATCAGCCACATAAAATAACAACAAAGGGATCTCAAACAAAACATGACGAATTAGGACAACGAGTACATCCCACATATGATTCCGCATCACATGAAGTAGGAATCATGACACACGTAAGAAAACAAGATCCCACATCAAACATCAAACATGGATCTGTGCAACACATTGCATCTCATAGCAAAAAGAAGATTGATGGTACTGCCAGCTTCAGCAGTATGACATCCTTTTCTTTAGATGGCCCTAAGATGTGAGGTATATATAGTGTGTTCATGTACTTCTTTTTGCTCTGAGTTGCATTGTGTTGCACAGATCCCTGTTTGATGTTTGATGTGGGATCTTGTTTTCTTGTTTCATGATTCCTACTTGATGTGATGCGGAATCATCTGTGGGATGTACTCATTGTCCTAATTCGTCATTTTTTGTTTGAGATCCCTTTGTTGTTATTTTGATGGGATACTCATGTGTCGCCATGTATTTTTGCATTGATATCCCTTTTATGCCATGTTGGCAGGATGCTCATTATCATCATGCATGAGTTTAGGCCATACTGATAGGAGTCCTTTCTGAATGAGAGTTCTTGCAGCAGAACATCTCTTGGAGCCACTACTCTGTGAGGGCATTTTCCTTGTATGATAGCGACATCACCTCTTATGTACATCATCACTATTGAAAACACTTAATGCACCAGCCTACACCATCTTAACACTGGGGCCCGATGACGTAGTCCCTCCTGGACAAACTCCGTTATCAACGTCTTGTTATTTTATGTTGTTGATGATTGTCATGTTCCTTCTTCTTTACAGCATGCATCTATGTTCATTTATGCTATTTTAAAAGCAATTCTAACAACATCATGGAAGTAAAAGATCTTGGTTAAATCCGGGAGTTGAGTCAACTCGAATCAAGTTTGGTATCAAGTTTTTTTTAATTAACAATTATTTTATATCTTTATTTAAAATTTACATCATTTTAAAAATAAAAAATAAAAATATTATTTATGTATAACCAAATTCAAAAAAATAAATTATTAGTATTAATATTTTGTTAATATAAATCAGATCAATATCTCAGAGGGTTTTACTAAGGAAAGAAAAATTCAGGTTGACTCTCTACATAATGAATGGGAAGATCAGTGTATACAAGAGGAGATTTTATGGAGACAGAAATCGAGGGTGCAGTGGATTAGAGAAGGAGAAAGAAACACGAAGTTTTTTCATAGATCAACCTTGGATCACAGATCCCATAACAGAATTTCCAAACTTAAAGATTCTCATGGGAGAGAGCTTGTCTCACACATAGAAATAGAATTTGTCCTAGTTCAACACTTTCTGAGCATAGCAGAGGAGCCTCTTGTAGACAGATCACGGTTCATCAACAAATTCACAAAGTTCATTCCTAAGCTTGTAACTAGGGAAGACAACCTCAATCTTAACAGGCCAGTGTCAAAGGAGGAGGTTAGTAAAGTTATCAATGAGATGCAAAATGGGAAAGCTCTGGGCCCTGATGGTTTCAATGTGGATTTCTTCAAAGCTTGCTAGAAAATAGTCAAACAAGATATCCTTGAAGTTGTGGAAGACTCTAGGAGATCAAAAACTGTTTTGAAAGCTCTTAATGCCTCTTTCATAGCTTTGATTCCAAAGTAGGAAAAAGCTATGATACCGAACAGATTCAGACCCATAGCCTTATTGTAATGTGGTGTACAAATTTATCTCCAAAGTGATCACTAACAGACTCAAGCCTCTTCTTCCTGATCCTGTTTTAGAGGAGCAAACTGGTTTTTTAGAAGGAAGATAGATTCTTAACAACATCATACAAGCTCACAAGGTGGTAAACTCTCTTAAGAGAAATAAGCAAGCTGGTATGATCATGCAATTGGACCTAGCGAAGGCTTATGATAAGCTAAGTTGGGCATACATTAAGGAAGTGTTAAGAGCTTATGGCTTTGACCACAACTAGATAAGATGGGCTATGGCCCTTGTATCCACGACTAGCTTCTCAATATTTCTTAATGGCTCTCCATCTAGAACCTTTATTCTCTCTAGGGGTTTCAAACAAGGGGATTCGATCTCCCCCTTCCTCTTTGTTCTCATGATGGAAGGACTTGGCAGAGTGATCAAAATGAAAAATGCTAAAGGAAGAATCCAGGGCCTGAAACTTACCCCGGAAGGGGATGCCTCCACTCACCAACAATTTGTGGATGATACAATGCTGCATGGGATTCCTACAGTTAAGGAAGCCAAAGCTTTCAAACAAATCCTGAACGACTTTGCTTTGGCAGCTGGTACAGAGGTAAGCCTTGACAAATCAAAGGTTTTTTTTTTCAATACTGACATTGCTATTCAGAGGAACCTCACCAGAATTCTTGGGTTTCAAAGGGCTCAGTTACCTTCCAAGTACCTTGGAATGCCTCTTACTGACAAACCTCTGAGTAAGGGAGTGTGGGAACCGGTCACCAATAAACTGCAGGTCTTTGAACTTGGGGGGGCGCCTTGTTCTTATAAAGGTTGTCCTACAAGCTATACCCATATTCATGTTTTCATCTCTCCCTGCTCCTAAAGGTGTCCTACAACAAATCAAAAGTATTTAGAGATATTTTCTTTGGGGCAAATGGGAAGAGAAAAAGAAGTGGGTGTTGGTAGCATGGGACAAGCTCTGCAAACCTAAGGCACATGGAGGTTTGGGGCTTCATGACCTTGAAATCCTAAGCAGAGTTTCGGGAGCAAAACTGTGGTGGAGGTGGCTCAAGGAATCGACAACTCCTTGGGCCAGGTTTTGGAAGCAGAAATATGCAAGCAATTGGCAGGAGAAGGATCATATCAGAATGTCAGGGCTCATCAAGGGCTCCCACATTTGGAACCTTGCTTGGGAGAATATAGGTATGGTACAACATCATAGTTTCTGGGAGATCAGAGCTGGTAACCTTGCTCAGTTTTGGGAGGACAACTGGCAACAAGAACCAAATTTGTTTAGAGAAGAACTAACTGCTCTAAAAAATGACACTGATAACAAAGGTTTACTCATGGTCAGTGACTTCTGGGATCAGGTAAGGGACAATGAAAAATGGCGAAAGTGGAAGAATCTTGGTTACAGTGAAGAGAGTCCTTTGAAAGCCCAGGCGGCTTCCCTTGCACTTGACTTGGAGAAGAGGAAGATTTTAGTGTCTTCCTCGTCTGACCAACTGAGATGGGGTAGAAACATTGAAGGCACTTTCAACCTCAAAGAAGCTAAATGCAAGGCCCTTGGTTTCAATTATCCAAACCCTGACTAGGTTTGGAATAACCTTTGGAGGAACCCGCAGTGGATGAAAGTCAAGTTATTCATGTGGTTAGTGCACCATAAGAAAATTCTCACCTGGGAGAATCTTCGGAAAAGGGGATTTGTTGGCCCATCCAAATGCCATCTCTATGGCTTACAGGAAGAAACGATGGAGCATTTACTAAACCTATGCCCCTTCACCTCTACCTTGTGGGATTGGGTGGCCTCAGTCTTCAGGCAAACTGACAGAGACAGACTCAGCATCACCAACACCTTGAAGAATTGGAGGAAAGACCTTTCCGGTAATGAAATCATTAACAAGGCTTGGACCCTAGTTCCGGGCTTTATTATATGGGATGTTTGGAAAGAACGCAATGGCAGGATTTTCAAGAATAAAACAGGCTCGACCCAGAATATCATAGTCCAAATTCTAAGACAGATCAAAGATACAGTAAGAGCCCTTACGTGGAAAATTCCTGAGGACCCCCCTTCGGCCCAGGAGGCTCACATCTTGAGGCAGTTGGATCTCCACTCTTTGGTTCCCCTCGGAACTATTAAGGGAATGAGCAAACCAACTACTGGTAAAGATTTCTGGCAGCCTCCTCCTCATGGATTTTTGAAGATCAATATTGAAGGGGCTTCTAAGGGCAACCCAGGGATGGCAGGATTTGGAGGTGTCATAAGAGATGAATAGGGGAGCATAAAGGATATCTTCCATAGTCATTTGGGGATAGCCACTAACAACATGGTGGAGCTAATGGCCTTAGAACAGTGCCTGGAAATCCTGATTAAGTTAAATTTACACAATGCCATCATTGAAGCTGACTCAGAATTGGTCATTAATGTGGCCAAGAAAATGTGTAATGGAACGACACCTGAAAAAGTGTCGAAACACTAGAGGCTCTCGCAAGTCTTTCAGCATATTCACTCCCACTTGTGGATCCTGAGGACCGTCAGTTTTGTTCATGTGCGAAGGGAAGCAAATTTTTTAGCTGATCGTCTGGCGAATGAAGGCGTGATGTGCAAGGAGAGCTATATCTGGTATGACTGGGATTCTACACCCTCGGGTAAACTGAGGGACGATTGTCATCGACAGGCGGCAAAAGACATGGAGTACTTCCAGATCATGGAAAATAAGCAGGAGGGAGACTAGCAGAAGTCTTGGAGCTTGGTTGAAGAGCTAGCGGGTTTCCTTTCCGTCAATCCTACTGTTACTGCTTTCGCCTTAGCCAACTAACAGAGTAGAGGATGTGTTAAACATCGTGCTTGTTGAAGGGCAGCAGACCACAGGTTTTGAGGGCCTTCGATATCGTATGGATATCGGGTTTCTTTTTGATCGGAGGTTAAGGGGTTGAGCGGACCCGATATTTTTTTAGACCAAGGTTATAATCTAGATCGGGTCCATTTAGCAGATAATTACCGCGTATGTTTCCGAAGCGATATCCTGTGGACCGTCAGATCAAAAGGGTGTTGATCAATGGCACAGGATCAACATGCATCTTGGTTGATCGGAGGGAGTATCTACCGTCCAATTAAGGTTAGCTCGACGGTGGATCTCGGGAGTTTCTCGGTTGTTCGGAGTGAGTATCTACCGTCTGTTTGTAGGCTAGATCGACGGTGGATCTCGGGAGATCTCGATTGATCAGAGTATCTATCGTCTGATTGAAAGGTAGATCGATGGTGGATTTTGATGGATAGAATTGGGGAGATTGAGTGGAAAGACTTGACGGAGAAGAGTTGCAGAGTGATCAACAGTTTGCTCACTTAGGATTTATGCCCAGGGGGCTTTTGTGGTTTTGTATGCAAGGTTTTGGGTTCTGTTAACCTGGTTGTTTGCTGGTTTTTCAACCGGTTTGTCTTTTGTTGGTCTTTGCACTTGTAAAAATTTGTACCATATGTAATCTTTGTTTGGTTAATTGAAGGTTCCACTCTCACTTACCCAAAAAAAAAAAATAATGTTAATATAAATATTATTTTAATATTTTTAAATATAACTTTATGATACAACATTTCTCCCACTCAAGCGTAAAGCAACCCTAAATGCCACTAAAATATTCAACCATATATATTAATATAACATTTCAAAATAAAATGTTATATTTACCATAACCATTTATTATATTTAAATTGTTTCTTAGTGTTAGTCATGTTCATTACAACTTGATTAATCTTGTTTATTGCAACTTGGCTGGTTAAATTATTATTGTTCAATGCAGACCAATTCTCCGTGCATGCAAACTCTTTGCTCTTTCAATGAGAAAAACAAAAAAAAACTCAATTACCACGATTCATTATTAAAATTACTATTATAAAAAAGCATCAAATGCTTTGCAATTTAGTGCGAAGGATTCTCTCTATGGATTTGACCTAATGTTAATCTAGATGCCAGTTATTGAAGCTTCAGGCCAGAAAGTCAATAACCCAGTTATGGGAGCTTCAAGCCTGAAAATCCTTAAGCTTACGCACCCAACCTAAACAGGCTACCTTCAAAACATTCAGCATTCTGCGGCATTCCGAGATGGCCCAAATTTTGCCAGGAATGACGTGACATATCATAAACCCACCTTTTTATCGTCCGATTCCACTGTTGAAACCAGAAGAATCCCTGACCTCCCCACACACGGTAATATGTTTCAACCGTACAGGGAGGGCGGATGAACTCTACCAGTCCCCAAACTCTATGTTCCATATCAAGCTTCCATACCCCAAATTTCATCTTTTGTTCCTCGTATGTTTTGCTTAGCACACATAGCTGTTTTTCATGTGTACCGATGCAAACAAAATACCCGTTACCCAAAGGAATTGGGTCCTTCCACGTCTCTTCTTCCACATCAAACACCAACACCGTGTTTACGGAAATCAAGTCAGTGCAGAGCCAGCACAGGAAGCGCTCGTTCAGAAGCTGAGCAGAGCGCCAAATAACGTATTTTGTACTACTAATTCCATTGCATTCTGCTATCGTTTTCCATGCACCTTTTTTGAAGTTATAAACACAAGTGATAATTCTGGAGTCTGGAAGCTTTTGCCAGAGGATGAGCTTGCAGACGTCATTTTTCCGGTCGAATGCGATTGCTGTATACAAGTTACTCCCGGAATCGGATTCAGCGGGAAGGGTCAAAATCTTGGACTCTTGGGGAAAGAGAGGGTTAAACACCAATAACTTCAACTTCTCGACGTTGCCACGCAAAGGCGTTAAGAGCCCTTGGAAACACACGAACCCATCGCCGTAACAAGATGACCACCAGTGGAATCCCTGCAAATGATCGAACAACGAGCTTTGCCACGGAAACACGACATTGCTTCCTTGCTGCCAAATAACGGAGTTTAAAACCATCTTCTCCATGTGTTGCTCAAGGCGAAGTGAAGCAACAAGGAAAGTAGCATCGGTGACGCGGTGTCGGTCATAGTGAATAACAAAGGATGGATCTGATAATAATGAGTGGAAATACTTGGAAGTTAATGAAAGCCTGAGTAAATCCAATGGGGACAACCGTAAGAGCACCAGAATTTGCAGATCAACCGGCAGCTTATCCCACAGAGTACTTTCCATAGTTTTCTTGAATGAAGTTAGAGAAGCTAGCAAATTTTGATCCAGCAGCATTGAACTATGATACAGGATCACTTAAGCCACTGAAAAAAACACAGAATGGATATGAGCTATACTTTGTCTATATGGAATAGACACGAAAATAAGACAAATAGACAGCCGAAAACAAGAAAAATCTTAAATGTGCGTTCAAAGGAACTTCTATTCGGAGTATTCCCAACGAGTTTATTTTATAGATAGTTATGTGTGAGATTTTTTTTGTTTTAGGGTTTGATAGATCACTGGTTTAGATGAATTTAAATCGGAATAATAATTGAAAAAATAATAAGTTTCTTAATTAGTAAAAGTTGGTAGGACTTTTTGTAAATAGCTTCCAAACACCAAAATTCCAGAGTCTCTAATTATAAGTAAAATATTGAGTAAAAGGCAAATCAATAAAACAAAAATATATTTTACAAAAATATACCTTTTGTTGCAAAAGTATAAATCAGCATTTGATGTCATTGAAGATAATGCTCAGCACTCCAAACTGGTAAGGCTTTGTTGCAAAAGTATAAATCAGCATTTGACCTTGTTGAATATAATGCTCAGCACTTTAAATTGGTAAGGTTGAAGATAATGCTCAGCACTTTAAACTGGTAAGGTTATGCAAGGGCTTATCCAAGTTGGTTTAATTTTCCCCTTTAAATAGGCTATATTTCACATGAAAACCATGGGTCAATACCATGGTTTCTCAAGGCCTTGGGTCAATACCATGAGTTCTCAATACCTTGGATTCTGGATACCTTGGGTCGGAGTTCTCAATACCTTGGATTCTGGATGCCTTGGGTCGGAGTTCTCAATACCATGGGTCATTTTTATTTTTATTATTATTTTAATTTTATTTCCTTATTTTAATTTTTATTTCATTTCATTTTTAACGAGTTAAAATGTTTACATTACATTAGTTTACTTCACTTTGATTTAAAATGTTTACACTAGTCTCGGTCCATCTTAATTCTGATCTATTAAGAATTGAGAAATCAAATATTATAATTTATTTATTTTTAATTTAATTTTTATTCAGAAAACTGTTAGGATGAAAATGTGTAGAGGATCTCCACCCATAATCAAGTCAAAATGTTTTAATTAATAATTTTATAAATAAAAAATTTATTATATTATAATTATATTATATCATACTGATATAATTTCTAAATAAAATAAATAACACAATAACCTAGTCAAATTCCCACAATAAACCTGCCCGACAAAATTAATAATCCATTCCTTGTTTTTGGAAATAAATTTTCTTTATTAATAATTCAAGTGAACACTTTGCATTAAAACACAATCACATTCATTACTTTCACCAAACTTAATAATCTATTCCTTATTTTTAGAAATAAAATTTCTTTACTTTCATTCAATCAAACCATAATCACATTCATTACTTTTTTTTTTTGAGTGATGGGAGACTTATACAGTTAATGATATTGTCAGATATTTCCCGAATTTCACTGTGTAATATGGTTGATACGTGAATCATATTGTCAAATATTTTTGGAATTTCACTATGTAATATGGCTGATCAGTCCAAAGTTTCGGATAGTGACTCCATCCATCATGAAACTTTTTATACAAAAAACTATTGAATTATGTGGAATTTGACATAACGGTCAATTTTAAATTGAATAAATAATATATTTGACCAATTATACTTTATTAATAAAATAATATTTGACCACCAAAAAATGATTAGAATGAGATATGTTACCAAAATTAAGAGGTTAATGAAACCATAAAAATAATAAAATACAATAACAATAAGAATTTTAATTAATAAAATATGAATTAGATTGTTGATTTTAGAAATTAACCTTATGAGATTAAGAATTAGTTGAGAAAGTAACTATTTTAAAATTAATAATAACAAACTAATGAAATAATAAAATTTAATTAATAAAAGGCATTAGATTTTTGAAAAGGGAATTTGATCTTAAATTAGTTTAGAAATTAAACTTATTAATTTTAAAATTAATAATAACAACCATAGATTCTATATTTTATCATAAAGTTAAATTTGATAAATGACAAATTTAGTTGAATTGGATCAACATATTGGGGATTATTAAGATGAAGGGGATTTAATAAGTCAACAGGCATTTATAGATAAAGGTCAAAATAGCAGAATAAAGAGGCTAAGATTTAAAGCAAAATGTAAAAAATGTAAAAATATTTTAATATTAAAAGATTAAGAAGATTAATAAAAACTTAGATGTCCAAGAATATCTATATTATTGTTAATAGTTAATAAATAGGAATTCTATAAGATGACCAAAAACTGAACAGAGGGAAGTAAATCAAAGGAAAGAAAAAAATGTTTTTTTTTTTTTTTAAAGAGGCACTTGGAAGGAGGAGAAGCTAATTAGGGGCGGGTCAAGGGTAATTGGGTGAGATGGTGGATGACTAATTTTATTTCAAGGTTTTTCAAATAATGGAGAGTTCTAGAATGATGCAAAGGCTATGATTTTAGCTTGATTGAATGTATCCTTCTTATTAAAGTTATTAGGGTTTTTCTTTATTTAAAGGTTTCTCCAATAATGTGAGAGTTGGAAAATAATGAAAAGGCTGATCTATCAAGAGCCCAAAGGGATCAAATTTCAAACTTGAAAAAAAAAATTACAAGTCAACAGATTTAATCCCTTCTATTACTTAGTAAATATGTGATTAAGATAGATCTATAGTGATAAATTTTCATTGTTTATATTGTATTTTTGAATATTTTATCATTGTTAATAGTTTATACTAAAAAATGAATGATTAATTTTAATTGTTTATTTATATGATTATTTATTTTTTTGTGTTGGTTTGGTTGACATCAGCCAAAATTATTTTTATTATTTTTTAAGGACTTGACATAATTACACATGTCCCTTATAAGTGACATACTTACACATGTCTCAAATACTGAATTGTAAAATAAACCTTTGGTCTCAATAAAAAATATATATATTTCAACAAAGTATATATTTTTAAAAATAAATTTACTTTCGGTTAAGATTAATTGACATGCACACTTTAAATCCATGAAAACTCGAGATAAGTTGAGTATAAATAGTTTAACGAAAAACTTGTGGAGTTTTCAATACTGTCCATCTTGCATACATACAGTATTCTAGTATTAACTGCTAACACATATACATATAGGATTCTTGTATTGGAGGCCACCACAACATGGGTGCTGCAACACTTTCACGACACCGACTAATTCCTTCACCCTAGCTTGTGGGAAGTTGAATTGGAAGGGATTAGGTTGTGGCACTAAGGAATATCACCACATAAATAATAAAATTTTGCATTCAATCAAAAGCTATGGCCTCTATGGAGATCCAGAGAGTTGTAAGTATAAATATTTACCATTAATGAATTATGTAATTGCAACCAGGACATGTGTTGATCCAAAATGGATCCAAATACCCTCTAAGTATTTAAAAATCATTCAAAAGATCAAAATAATCGCACGAGAAAACAATCATAAAACAACAGAAAACACTATTGGGACTGAAAAACACTGAGAAACAGTGGAAAATAGGCTTATCGGCAGTCAAAGGAGTGATGCATAGGAGCCATCGGATCTGGCCTATCAACGGTCTAGATCTGATCGACAAATCGTAATCGGCAAAGGTTATCGAAGGTTATCGGAAGAGACCATATGGAACTTACGATAGCGATCCACGGAGTCAACGAGAACCGTTGATCAAGCGCGCAGATCGATGGCCCAACTTGCATCATAGAATCGCAATCGCAAATACAAAGGAGCGCTTACAATGGCCCGGGGTATGAGCGATATGCGATTGCAATCAATCACATCGCAATATCGTAATCGGCAAACACAAGGAGCGGGCCATATATATATGCGATGAGATAGCTGGACCCGATGGAAATATAGATGATATCTTATATTATTTCAAATCCAAAAAGTGGCAATTCCCTTTGTATTTCGCATTTCCACCAAATGAATGGATTACAAAGGATAAAGCGTTGATGCGATGAATCGGACCTGAAAGGGTTTGTTAATGCACACATATAATATTTCATGTCCGGATAAAGCCATTTTTGTGGGATTTTCCAATGTTTTCATGTATTTTTAAATACAAAGGGGAAGCCATGGAGCAGGCATTTGTGACATGCGATAACGACTTACAGGTGGACCTGATAGGAGTTATAAGGCAAGATTTATATTATTTCAAATCCGATAAAGCGATAGTTTGGCGAATTTTCACAGTTTTGAATGTGTTTCTTTGTGTAAACAGAGAACAGCTAATTTGGGGATTTCAATGGCCCGATGCACTATTCTGTTGTGGAACAGGTGGCCACCTCCCCTAAAGACATTATGCAATGATTGTTAATGCTCAAAAGGGGGATTTGAGCCGACAAAGGCTGGGAGACAGAAAGACGAGAAGAGGAAATGAACAGGCAGTGCCGATTGGCTTTAAAGCCATAGAAAATAGAAGACAGAGGCAAGCAATGCTGAGACAGAGAGAAAACAGAGACAGAGAGTGAGTGAGGAGAGTCTGTGTACTTAGAAAGACTTAGGGGGATCCAAGCAAAACTCTTGCTGTTTTATTTGTTGTGTGTTGAGACTCAAATTGAGCTCATACTTTTGTAAAAATCTATTTTGAAGACATAATAGAGAGGTCACCACTGAAGGCTGGACTAGGAGACGTAGCCCAGGAGTGTTGGGTGAACTCCTTATTAGACTTGTTGTGTTGTCTATTATGTTCCTTAACTGCTTCATTGTCTATGTATTTTGCAATCTTATCGATCCATTGCACAAAGTAACATAGGCATATCCATGCACATGAGTCTATAGTACCTTAATAATTGTCTAAGATCTCATTTTCAGATGTGTTAGAGTTCCAGGGGAGTGGCCGGTTTCTTTCAGACTCAGCTTTGATGAAGTTGAATTGGAAGAAACCTGAATGTCTTCTTCTTAAATATTATGACTAAACTATTCCAGCTATGGCTTTTTCGATCACCCCATTTTTAGCACTCCACGAGAGGGCTTTTAAGTTATGTGACTCGCCCACATTTTGCTAATATTATATACTACAATTTGTTTCTCTACAGGAAATGGATATTTAGTTCTTTTATACTTTCGTTGCTTCTCTAGAGGAAACTAATAATCAGTACTTCTAGACTATAATTTCTTATGTGGGGATCATAACCATAGATACTATGGAGCATTGAAAACATTTCACTAATTTGTGTATGTATCGGGCATGGAATTATATGTAGCATGCGATGGAATGTTTATTTATTTAATTATGTTTTAATTTGATATATATGTTTCTCACTGATTTGTGGACATGAATGGATTTCTTAGTTACTTGTGCATAAATTGTTGGTATTGGTCTTCATTTCCATCTTTCATGTCAATTTTGAAAAGTATTTCTTAATACGAGTAACAAATTGGTTCATTCTATTTGAATAGGTTGTATGTAGCATTGATGGGTCAAAAAGAAAAGGAATGAATACAATATACCTATGATTAACATTACAAACTAATGTTACGCATCTTACCACTAACTAATCAAAATTAATGTTTGCATTAAGCAACAGATATTGATAAAAATGGAAATGTTTGTATTAAAATAAAACCCACTGGTCAGCTCTACGAAAGAGAGTCTGAACCAGGAGATTGTGGCTCTGCAGAACTCTCTACATTGTTCATGCACATTACACATTAAATAGAAAACATGGTTTTAGGGAAGTTAGAACAACATCCCAAGAAATAGAAACTAATTCCTATCCTGTGGTTACGTGAACCAATTCTACCTATTCTAGGATATTCTCCATTATCTTCAACACTCCCCCTTAATGGAGAATGGGTTCACCAATATGCCTAACATCTCCCTAAACATTTGAAACTTAACTTTTCAAAGAGGCTTAGTGAA
Source organism: Pinus tabuliformis (assembly GCA_031772625.1). Taxonomy (NCBI): domain Eukaryota; kingdom Viridiplantae; phylum Streptophyta; class Pinopsida; order Pinales; family Pinaceae; genus Pinus; species Pinus tabuliformis. The sequence goes on from CM062807.1 coordinate 1,226,100,927, forward strand.
AATGTATGCAACATTATCACATGTATTACAATATTCCAAATGGATTTCTTTAGATTGCACTTTCTCCCTGACAAAGTGGAATTGTGTATCAATATGTTTAGTGTTTTTGTGAAACACCAGATTATTTGTAAGTTTGATGTAACTCTGATTGTCACATCTGATTGTTGTTGCATCTTTCTGTTCTTCTCCAATATCCTAGAGAAGTCTCCACAACCAAACTACCTCACACATTGTTGAACACATGGCTTGATAATCTGCTTCCACTGAGGACAAGGAGACTGTGTTTTGCTTCTTGCTGCTCCATGTGATCACCCTGGATCCAAGGCTGAATGCATAACCTGTTATAGATTTGCGATCATCTACATTTCCAGCCCAATCTGAATCTGCAAATCCTACCAATCTAACATCAGAAGAGTCAGTGTAAATAATACCATAATCTACAGTACCTTGTAGATACCTCAAAACACTCTTCACTGCATTCCAGTGGCTTTCAAGTGGCTTAGACATAAATTGACTTAGCACACTGACTGCATAAGCCAAATCAGGTCTAGTGGTGGTTAGGTAGATTAGACTCCCAACCAGCTGTCTGTAAAGTGTTGCATCTGCCGCTTTTGAGCCATCCTCACACTGCAATTTGATGTTTTGTTGCAATGGTACCAGTGCAGGCTTACACTGATCCATCCTAAACTTTTCTAACAGGCCTTTGACATACTTTGCTTGGGATAGAAATGTTTGACTTGAATCTCTCCAGATATCAAGACCTAAATAGTATCTGAGTTCACCGAGGTGCTTCATTTCAAACACCTGTGACATATGTTGCTTGATTTCATTGATTAGATATGTAGCATCACCTGTAATTATCAAATCATCTACATATAATGAAATCAACACTACACACTCTTGTTCATCTTTCATGGTGTAAAGATTAGGGTCATTCTTACTTCTATTATAGCTAGCTTGCAGAGAAAATGAATCAATTTTTTCACATCACGACCTGGGAGCTTGTTTTAGTCCATAAAGTGCTTTTTTCAATCTACAAACTAAATGTTCTTTTCCTTTATGGACAAACCCTTCCAATTTCTCTAGATAAACCTCCTCTTTTAGTTCTCCATTCAAAAATGTAGACTTTACATCTAGTTGGTGCATCATCCAATTTTTCTTAGTAGCTAAAGTGATTAACATTCTGATAGTGTTCAATTTAGCTACAGGGTCGAAGGTTTCTTCATAGTCTATCCCTTATTTTTGTGAGTACCCCTTTGATACCAACCTAGATTTTAGTTTTTCTATAGTTCCATCTGCATTAATCTTCGGTTTATATAACCATTTACAACCTATGGCTTGTTTTCCTCTAGGAAGTTCAACCAATTCCCAAGTGTTGTTTCTGATTATTGAATCATATTCCTGTTCCATGGCTGTTTTCCATTCACTACATTCATTTTCTTCTTTATAAATAGATGGTTCAACCACATTCATCATACTAGTTATAAAAGCATTTTCCCTATATCTTGTAGGCATTTGAGCTTTCCTACCTGATCTCCTGGGTGGTGGGGTGGTGGTTTCAAACCTTATTTGATCATCATTTATTTCTTCCTCATGATGTTGTTGTTGTTTCTGTTGTTGTTCATCCTCTGCCTTTGTCTGTTGCTGACCTTGATTGTTCTCTGCTTCTTCTTCCACAAAGTATGAAATGTCCCATTCCTCATAGTGCTCATCAGGTTCTTCATTATCTTGCTCATGGAATTAACATCTCTATTAACAAAAATCTTGTGAGTAGAGGGATTAAATAATCTGTATGATTTATATGATGAACAATACCCTATAAAAGTACGTATGATGGCTTTTGAGTCTAATTTTCTTTTATCTTCCTTTGGAATGTGGGAAAATTATTTAGATCCAAATATTCTCAAGTGTTTTACTGCAAGCTTATATCCATATAATGCTTCAAAAGGAGTTTTAGACTCAAGACTTCTTGTAGGACTCCTATTTTTCAAATAAACTGCAGTATTGACTGCTTCAGCCCAAAAACCATTCAAAAGATTCTTACCTTTAAGCATACTTCTAGCACATTCCAATAGTGTTTTGTTTTTTCTTTATGTTACTCCATTCTGCTATGGAGTATGTGGTACTATAAACTGCTGCAAAATTCCATGATCTTCACAATATCTGATGAGCTCATCCTTCCTGTATTCTTCCCCTTGATCAGAGTGAAGAATTTTTATCTGTTTCCCTGTTTGTCTTTCAATCATATTTTTAAACTGTTTAAAATATTCAAATGTATGGCTCTTCTTACTTAAGAAATACACCCAAGAAAAACTCGTATAATCATCAATAAACAATAGGAAATACAGTTCACCTCCTAATAATTTTGTTTGCATGGGTCCACAAAGATCTGTGTGCACTAATTCAAGTATATCCCTCTGTTTCTTTTCTACACAAACATGCAGTTATTCTTTATGGATTTTTCCTAATGTGCAGGCATCACAATCATTATGTACTTGCTTTAGCATAGGAAGATCTCTTACCATTTCCTTCTTTTGTAGTAACACCAAATCATTGTAGTTCATGTGGCCAAATCTCTGATGCCAAAGCTCTTCTGTAGTCAAGCTCGTCGCTGTCAATGCTCGAACCAGTGCAGGTCTCACATCCAACTTGTACAGACCTCCTGTTCAGATTCTTGTAGCAATTGTCTTCATGCCATCTAGCAGATCTTTTATATAACAGTTAGATTTAAAGAATTCAACTTTCAGATCTTGATTTGTAATCATGGATACATAAATCAAGTTCTTTGTTATACCAGGCACATACATAACATTATAATTTTGTTTAATATTACCATTAGGTAGAATGACAGAAACTTTCCCACATCCTTTGATTTGATGACTGCTATCATCGCCTAGGTAAATCTGTGTGCCTTCGTTGATTTCTTTAAAATATTCAAGCCAATGCTTGTTCCCTGTCATGTGTGTTGACACTCCTAAATCTACATACCAGATGTCAACATCAACATTTTCATCACGATCTGCCATAAACAATCTGAAATTTTACACCTAATCACCATTTGTGAGATGACCTGCATGTCTTTTCTACTTCTGTTGTTCTTCATGATATTTCTTTTTCCTGTACTCCTTGGAAATATGATCCAATTTTCCACAATAGAAGCATTTAGTTTCAGAGTAGTTCTTATTTGGATGCATACCTTGGGTCTGATTTAGTCTTTTGTGTGAGTTTGCTCCATTTTGCTGTTGTGGACTTCCTTTCCCTTTCAAGAAGTTTTTCTTCACCATTAATGCAAGATCGGCACTCTGGGGCTTCAGAGATGATCTTCTTTCTTCTTCCTGCATCAGTATTCCTGTCAGTGCTTCAAATTTCGGGATTTTATCTCTGGCATTGATCCCAGTGATGAACATTTGGTAATCATCAGTGACACCATTCACTGTAATAGTTACAAGATCTGTATCGTTAACTCTATGACCAATATCTGACAATTTGTTTTTCAGATCCTTGATCCTTGCTACGAATGAAGCAATTGTTTCATTCTCCTCCATCTTTAGGGATAGGATCTTACTCTTGAGGAATAGAAGACAATTTGAATTCCTAATCTCATACAACTCCTTCAAGATTCCCCAGATCATGTTAGCTGTCTTACATTCTCTAATGTGAGGTATGATGTAGTCTTTCACTGACATCTTCAACAGTGTCCTTGCTCTACCTTCTCGCTTCTCACAATATGCGATAAATGTTGATCCATCCATGAGCCTCAGCTCATCCCCATTCGTGATCGACCAAGCACTCTGCACTTCTAGCGGATTTTTCATCTTCAATTTAAATTTGCATAATTGGAACCATCGAGCTTGTTATGCTCATTCAAGCATGCTTCAAACATATTGTTATTCATCTTGGCAATTTCAAAAAAAAAAACAAAAATTCGACAGGTAAAAGATGTTAACTTTACCCCAAATCTATGATAGAGACAGATCACTGTTCTTCGCAGCACACCCGCAGATCACCGTGGCTTCTCAGCCTCCAGACAACCTTCTGTTGTCAGCTACAGCCTTGTTCTTGGCTTGCCTACGTGGCTTCTCTGACAGCTACAGCCTTGTTCTTGGCTTCCCCATGTAGCTTATATGATTTACACGATCATCGCAGATATGCCTATCTTTTCTGTGACATCGTCATAGCTGTACACAAAATTCTTGCGACGAAAATGTTAAAAAATATCTACGAAGGAGCTACAGTGCACTCGTTGTAGAGGTGCACTCATAACCAGTGACGATTTCGGATTCGTCGCATTTATCCTCCTCACAATTGCGATGATCTCGGTTCAAAGAACCACCCACCAACTAGCATACAGGTTCCTCAGCCCTGACGCTCTAATACCATGATAAAAATAGCAATGTTTGTATTAAAATAAAACCCACTGGTCAGCTCTACGAAAGTCTAGCTCTGTAGAAAGCTCTACATTGTTCATGCACATTATACATTAAATAGAAAACATGGTTTTATCGAAGTTAAAACAACATCCTAAGAAATAGAAACTAATCCCTATCCTGAGGTTACGTGAACCAATTCTACCTATTCTAGGATATTCTCCATTATCTTCAACAGATATAGGGAATCACATCATGAATGTGAATTTTTCGTTGTAGCAATAGTATTTGAACTTGTGCTAATTTGCATAGTTTCAAGTGCAACTTGAGTTGCAATGTAGGGTCACTGAGGCACCCCTTCCCTTTACCTCTCCATCACACTACATTCTTTTTTTACCTCTAATTCCATTGGGTGTATACGTTGAATCGGTCGTGAAAAAATAGTATGAAAATTCCCTGTCCAAATCTATGGTTAAGAAGGGGTTTCAAAGTTTAATTTGTGTGCATCACGTGGATAAAGGTAAAAGGGACATGTGTTGAGGACAATGAATATTCAATAGTGTCTTCACAAAAAACTTTATAAAATAACAAGGGACATGTTTTGAGTATGATGAATCTTCAATAGTGTCTTAACTAAAAACTTCATAAAATAACGCGTAATTATATGACTTGTCATGCCTCTTTTGAATCACATGGGTTACCTATAAAGTAAAATCATTTTAATCATATTTATGATTTCCTACAAAGATAATTTACAATTTTTAGTAAAGAAGATTAAAGATCGCATGAAGATAAAAGAAATCTCAAAACCACTATAGTACATAATTTACTACTAATAAAGAAAATTACACATCTTGTGAACATAAATGAGTCCTCAAAATAACTCTAGAAAATAGAAGAAGAAAATGGAAAAATTTATTGAATGAGTTGATCATGTTCATATGAAATTTATATTATGAAAGTAATAAGAATATTAGAAGAGAGATGAAGACTATGGCAATGGGAAATTCATTACTTCACGCCTGCCATCTAATGCCAAAAATAAGTTAGTAATGGAGGAGTCATGAGCTATTTGTTAAGGTTACTATTAAGGTGTTTATGGACCAAACCTATAATATAATAGATTGAATGAAAAATGTAATTAAATACAAGATGTAAAGGTGGATGTCTTATTTAATACTATATGTTATTTGGGAATGAAATGGATTAGATTAAAAGATTATCTTAAAGGCAAGTACACTCTTTATCAAATTCTTGAAACAATGTCTTATTGAGCATTCTATATTGTAATTAAGAATTTGATATAGAATGTGTCTACTATGTAGGGTGAAAATGTGAAGCTATGTTACACTTTTGTGAGAAACGCCTCTAAAAATTTCACATTCGCAATTTTTCAACCCAACAAAATTTGTTTTCAGCTGAACTTTTTTTTTTTTTTAGACTAACATTGATTGTTAAACATAACTTTTGCTGGAGTTGAAAAAATTGACAAAAGGATATTTCGGTTGAACCAATAATTTGGCCGAATAATTGAATTAGTTGAACTATTTGTTCAGCCTAACTATTTTTTTAATCGAACTATTAGTTCGATCGAAAAAATGTTTTATATATACGACGGGTCAGACCATGCCGCGGAGTTTTCGACATTGTTGATTTGTCATGCGCTGTGAGTTTCGTTGATTTTCAGTTGTGTTGTCCAGCACTATGAGGTCTGTTGATTTGAGTCGAAGTCCTGCTAAGCATTGTGAACTTGGTTTGAGTCGAAGCCCTATCGAGCGATGTGAGGTAAGTTAATTCAAGTTTTTTTTAATTTAAATTTTTTATTTACACTTTTTATTGGAATTTTTAATGACAATTTTAGTTTTTTTGCAACTTGGAGCCAGAGGAATTGGTTGGTTGCACTTGGCGTTGGCAACTTTCTTAGCCTCCTCATCTAGCCTCCTTGTCTGGACCAGGTAAGTCTCTTGGACCAGTTTAGACTATGCTATGTTTAAAGTGTAACCAGTTTAGAGTGTTCTTTGTTTTTTGAAAAATATTAAACCCCCCCAGAGAATTCCAGTGGGTTTTTTTATTGTTCTTGGCCCAGTGTCTTTGGCACAAATGGCGTCTCTGTCATGATTTTCGTTATTTCTGGTTATGTTTATATTAACTATTTTACCAAATGGATATTACTAGAATATTTCTCCTGCATGGAGCTTACTAAGGCTAATAGTAGTTCATTGGTCTAGTTATCGACTGAAAATTGGCTTGTCATGACTTGAAACTGATCTTGAGCTCCCAACACTAGTAGGTCCCCTTCATGTTCTCTCTAAGTATGGAAAAAAGCTTCTCATACCTTATTCTCTTTATAATTTCAACCTGATGAAGATAATTGAACTATTTCTCTGCCCTACCAGCCTGATATTTGAATTTGATATTTGAATGTAATGAAAATCAAGAAAGAGTAACTTTCATTTTTTCCATCTAGTACATGAAAAGAAGATTTGGATAAGGGACTGGCCTGGCCCTTTGGCACCATGAAGCGAAAAATAATAAGTGCATAGCCAACATCATATCCAACAACATAATCAACACAAATCCAAACAAATCACTGCCAAACATATTACTACCATTTTCTTGTTTTTTCATAATGTAATACTTTTCCCCCATGATTTCTTTCTTTCGGCTATTGAATTGAATTTGTTCTAAGGTTTATCTCCAATTTGTGTCTCCATGAGAGCCATGTGATTATAAGTTTTAGGGGAATTCTACTGAGTGTTTTTACTATTCTTAGCCCAGTGTCTCTTGATCTAGATTTAAACAGGAACGCAATAAAGTATATAAATAACCATAAATACAGAGATGCAACGGAAATAATACTTCATTTCATTAATGTAAAATATTGAAATATGCTTACAAACAGAAATGGAAATAAACCAGCTAGGGAAATGGTAGCTTATCTCTGAGAAGAGATGTGGTGGCTACATGCCTCTAAACTGTGTTACAATGAGGTTTGAATGCCTATTTATTGTTGAGAAATAATGGAAAACCCTAAACATCCAAAAACCTAACCCTAGGAGATGAAATGCCAAACTGTGGGCCCCGTTTCGGGTAAATTGGTACATCAACTTCTCGAGCTCATAACTTTGGCATACGATCTCCGTTTGATGCACACAATAGCTCGTTAGAAAGATCTATCCGACTACAACTTTAAGAAGAGAAACATTGGTGCATGGACCCATGTTGCTCCCAGTTTTCCCAAAAAATGTCATTTAGGGCCTCAAAACGGCTTTGTAAGTTCATGACTCGAAAAACTACTGAAAATAGTAAATTGTGCTATAAATAAGGAAACTGAAAAACTGAAAGGGACAGTCATGGGGGTCCAAGTGGGATAGGTGGGTGGCCACCAACATCCACCTAGATCATTCCTCCGGTCCCCATTGCATTGAGTTCCTCCATCTGCTGAACTTGGTCCCTGGTGAGCTGTTTTGCAATCTTTGATGTGTCCAATAATGGTGGGAAGCATGGTAAAGGGCAGTTCACATTGAACACTCGGTGCAAACGAAGGAATTGGGGAATGTTGTGCTCCAAAGCATTGTTCCCCACAACCTCGGTACTAGTGTAAGGACCATGTCGCTTCTTGTACTTGTCATTTTCAGAATGGAGCGGTGATATATCGGCCCGTTGGGTAGAGGTGCCCTAGGAATCAGATCAAATGAATGCTTGACCTGACAGTGAAACGGTACCCCTGTGGTCGGGGAGAAGATGTTCCAGTGTTCTTTCATGGCCGTATCCATCTGCTACTACTGCTGCGTAAAGGAACCCTTCCCGGGGGTCATGGATGTGGCGATGATCTCCTCCTTACTTTGGAAGTGAACCAAACAAAAAATGAATTTCCTAGTCTGGGAGATGAGCTTGCTGCATTTCTTAGTAGTGATCAAAGAGGCAGCGGTAGGTGGGGCTAGGTCTGGTATCCTGTATAATGAATTACCCAAAGAAATAATAACAGCACGAGGCCTTGACTCATACATAGCAGGTCACCTACATAAGTATCATTGGCCTAATAGTACATCACAAACATCAAGAGGTGCAACATCACACAATACCTCATATATGAAGGGCTTGATGCTATAGGGAAGGCGGCATTGCTGGCGGACTCAGAAATCTTGTCCTTGGTGAAGCCACCTGATACTATACAGTTGTGGGTGTGGTGTAGTCGGTAGGCCCAACCACTTCATGACCTCTGCTGAAATGAGGTTCTTTTGGCTCCCACTATCAGTAATGAATCGTAGTGGGGAACCCTTCACCCACATCTGTGAGTGGAAAAGATGCTCCCCCTCCTCTGGATGTTTGAGCTCATTCTTTTGAATCTTAGAGATGGGAACAGTGGCACTGGGCTTCGCGTCAATGATCTAATTCCCTTTGTCAGTCCCCTTGTCGGGTTCTAACTCAGGGTCAGAACATGCATCTAATTCTGAAGCCTTCAACTCGGCCACTAGCAACTACTTGGTCTGACACTCACTTGTGTTGTGAGTGGCGCTCTTATGGAACTTGCACCACATTCCTGTTTCCTTCTTTGACTTTGCGGTGTTGTTATTTTCTTGTGGCTTCGATGGGTTGTCTTGGGTCACCCAGCCTTGGCTTTGTCCTTTATTCTTTGGATTCGCAAATCCAAATTCTCGCTTCATTTGTTTAAACTTTTGCTCGATTTTGACAGCACATCGGTACGTCGTGCCAAATGAGGAGATGTTCAAGAACTCCATCTCGTCTTGGATGTATTTGTGTAGGCAGTCGCGGTATTTGAGTACCAAATGTAGCTCAGAGTCCTTGATACCCAACTGTGTGCAAAGGGTATGAAAAATGTTTGTGAACTTCGGCACATCTTGGTCCCTTCCCTGCCGCAGCGTGGTCCACTTTATGTATTTGTCCTCATAGCTTTTGACAGGGTAGTACTGCTCCTTGATGGCATCCCGGAATGAATTCCAAGTGGGTGTGGCTAAAAATAGTGAGCCCGTACTTTCATCCTTCTGCTCGCAGTAGGTTTCCCACCAGTCCTTGATGTGGGGGGCTGCTTTGAGAAGAGTGAAAATAATATTTTCTCGACTAGAAAAATCATGAACAGAAAAATACCCTTCTAGTAGATTTAACCATTTATCTATGGCATCTGCATCTATCTAACCCTCAAATATGGGGATTTCAAAGTTAACTTGTACCTTAAAGGGTGTGGCATTTCCAGAGTAGCTGTTGGAAGCCAATGCGTCGCCTCGGGTAGGGCTGAAGGATTTGGGCAAAGTTTTCCATCATCGCGTTCCTTTGTTGCTCGAGGGCTTCTTCGAGCAAGATTTTGATAGGATCTCCTGCCCCCTTGTCTCTCTTTCCATTCTCATGGGAAGCCGTCGGGATTTGTGAGGTTAATCTTGCAAAGGTTCAACCAGATCGAGCCCTAGCTCCTTATAGCCCGACATCGTTGGGGACATGCAAAGAAAAACAAAGAAAAAGCAGACCCCTCTGATACCAGTGATCTAGATTTAAACAGGAACGCAATAAAGTATAGAAATAACCATAAATATAGAGATGCAACAGAAATAATACTTCATCACTAATGTAAAATACTGAAATATGCTTAGAAACAGAAACAGAAATAGACCAGCTAGGGAAATGGTGGTTTATCTCTGAGAAGAGATGTGGCGACTACATGCCTTTGAACTGTGTTACAATAAGGCTTGAAGGCCTATTTATTGTTGATGAACAATGGAAAACCCTAAACATCCAAAAACCTAACCCTAGGAGATGAAACGCCAAACTGTGGGTCTCGTTTCGGGTAAATTGGTACATCAACTTCCCGGGGTCGTAACTTTGGCATATGATCTTCGTTTGACGTGAAAAATAGCTCGTTAGAAAGATCTATCTGAGGACTACAACTTTAGGGAGGGAAAAGTTGGTCCATAGACCCATTTTGTTTCCAGTTTGCCCAAAAAATGTCATTTAGGGCCTCAAAGCGGCTTCGAAAGTTTAGGAGTCGAAAAACTGCTAAAAATAGTAAATTGTGCTACAAATAAGGAAACTGAAAAACTGAAAGAGACAGTTGTGAGGGTCCAAGTGGGATAGGTGGGTGGCCACCAACATCCACATGGATCATCTCTGGCCCAAATGACATCTCTACCATGATTTTTGTTATTTCTGGTTATGTTTATATTAACTATTTTAGTAAATGGATATTAATAGAATTTCAATGTTCTAGTTTTTTTTCCCTTTCCAATTCAGCGAATTTTTATATTTTAATTTAAAAATGGATTTTTTTTAATGAATTCAGACACTTGAAAAGCTAGGACTGTGAAGTGATTTCAAGAAATTTGATTCCACTTATAATGGATCTAGACTATCAGTAATTGTGTTGATGTGTATTAAGAGTCTTATTAATAAATTTCCACATAGTTTGAAAAACATTAAACCCCCCTCAGTTGAGGCACCACTTGAATTTGGGTTGGTAACTTGTTGATGGTGTTGAACTCGTCAACATGTAAGGTGATCTCCGTGGTAAGAAGTCCCAATTAGACCTCAAACTATTTGGTGTAGGAGTCCTAGTAGTGTGTCGTACGGTAATGGCTTGATCACAATTTCGCATAGAGGCATGTAAGATGTCTTTGTTGGTAGCAAGTGTGTGATGGTTGCAGCAAGCCAAGGAAGGTGAATGAGAGGTTCTAACGCATGTGGGTTGAGATGTGTGCACCCCTTGGAAACTTGTGATAGCACGAGGTTAAGAAGGGAACACACGAGCAAAGATGCATCAAAACATGGAAGGCAAGTTAGCTAGAAATCCAAAGTGATGGTTAAACCAAAAACACATTTTAGAAAGCTTCATACATACTTATACAGAATAGTCCATACATGCATGTGTAAGCAACAAATACATATATCATTTAGAGTAAACCAGATAGCATAGAATACAATACAACATATGCATGAAATGTGTTGGTTTGTTATATTAAGAAGTATAAGTTCCAGTCATACAATAGATCCATGTCTAACCACTAGTTCTGATAGCGGAACGTTACAGCCACAACCACCTGCTCCTCCAAAGAGATATACTAGCTCTACGCAGTGGAGAAGCTAAGGCTCGTTACAATACTATCCAAGCTCTCTCTAAGAAAGTCATATCGGAAACTTGGCTGAACAAAAGCCTTTACAACGAGTTATGAGGTTCTATTTATAGCAAAGTGTGGGGTGACCCTTGACATTCCCCTTTGGGACAGTTTATCTACCCTCATGAGTCTTCATCTACTCTATGAATGTTACATCCAACCATCAACACTTGAACTTCCACTTGACGAGACATTACATTACAATGCACATGTACCCATGTGAGACAAAATGGCTTGAGCAAGCCATGCAAGACATCACTGACACTTGGTCCATTGTGGTGAGACCAACTCTTTGACATGCTTATGATGGTGAAGGTGGTGAATTGATGCCAAGCTTGGTCATCAGTGATGGTGTGCATGCACTCCATGGTGACATCTTGTTCAAGAGAACTCTTTCCTCCATTGCATTCGGGTGCATTGGTATGGCTCCTCCATCCAACTCATCTGCTAGCTTGTGCATGGTTTCCTTGGGTGTGGTCGAACTGGAAACACACTAATGCATAGTGTCTATGTTGATCTTCCAATGTGTGTTGGTGGTCATGTGCATCAACTGTCAACTACATGTTCAGCTCCAGATGGACTTGATTCTTGTATTTACCTCAATGAGTGTGCCAAATGGGCTAGATCACATGCGTGCGCACAATGACATGCATGCTGCTGAATTCCCTTGCATGCGATCAAAAACACCACTCACCATGTTTGTTCTGTGCCAGCTACTGGCATGAATCTATAACTTGTACAGGCACAATTTCATTCGTTTGTGTATGTTGCACCCCCTAATGTACCTGTTCCTATTGCCACTCATTCTCTCATTTGCGCAACTCTTTTTCTTCCTTGAGTTGTTGCTTGAGCAGATGCAACTCCTTCTCTGTTCCGTTCTCTACCTTTGCATGATCTTCATGTCATGTCGTCACCTTGTAGCCTGAGTCTCCAAAGTTGTTTTCACCACAAGTAGATCTTCTTGAGCTTGCAACTTTGTTCCACCTTTGTGTTGTCAACAAACTTCCTCTTGCATTCATTGTATCTGGTATGCTGCCTTCAGTTGTTGTTCATGGTGTTTCTTGTTGTGATGTTGTTGCCATCATATCTTGATGTCCTTGTCTATGAACAACTTGATTTCTTCATGGGTAGGCAAGTTTATATACACTTGGTCGACTACATCTCGAAGTGTGCTCTGAACGTTTTCTTCCACTCTTCTCTCCTGGAAACCATTGCACCTGTGCTGCTAAGAGGCAGATGAACACCTGTGATACCTGGAGACATGGAAACACTCATGGTAAACAATCTTTTAGTTGAAAACTAAAATGAACTTGAGAATTGACTTTCAACATACCTGTGTGACTAATCATGAAGGTTTCACATTTTCCACCGGGAGGTTGGGAGATTGACTTCCAAGACTGCGCAAGGCATAGTCTAGGCTGTCATGAGGCTAACTGGCTGCTTGAACTACATAATGCACAGTCTATCCCGGCTACTGACTACTGGAATTACACAATGCACAATCTCAGCTAGCATTAGCTACAGGCCCAATGATAGCATTTTTCAATTTTCTGGGCCAACAGTCACTGCCCATTAGAATTGCGCAATGCAAGACTGGACGAAAGTCACTGGGTAGAAATGTGCATTTCTTGAGAGGAAGACAGAGCCTTCCCTTTCAGGATTGTGCAATGTTGTCTGGGTCAAGGCTGCCTAGACCTGCCGATGGGCAAATGAAAGCGAATGTGAATGTGAATGCATGGCAATACTGAGTGTAAGCATAAGTGAATGATCGTGCATGTTGTTATCACTCTAAACTTTCGCTAGAGTTGTTATCTTGTGTTAAAAGAAATATTAGAGGTAACCACAAACCTACATTTGAGATCAGGATTTAGCCTTTCTAATGCTCAGAGAGGACTCTCTATTTATGATTTAACTTTGTTGAATTAATTGACTTTAGGCTAGTTGTTTAAGCTTTGATTGGGTTTTGATTTTGATTTGGTGGCAGAATCACTAAGTTAGATGGATAGAGGGATGTCTTTTAGAATTGGGCTAAGGGGTCAAGTGTCAAGAAAACAGGACTGAATCAAGTTCTAAAGATAGTGTTTATAGGGCAAGGTAGCTGAGTAAATTAAGATCTTTTAGGCTAGATGGTGAAGTGGTTTTCAATCAGGGTCAACGAGCAGTTAATGGTTCCTCAAACTGAATAATGAGGGAAATGGTAGGGGTCAATCGAAACTAGGGAGAAATGAAGGATTCCCTACTCTAGATATCAGAAGAAAACATTAAATTGATTAAATGTTCAAGACAGAGTGTACTTAAACAAATTTTGTAATAATTTTCCAGTTATTTCATTCAATTTAGATAACATGCAAGTATGTGAAACACTGAAGAAGATAACAATTTGACAAATAGAAAATACTTCACTAAAGTGGCCTAACACATGAATCATGTAATGCAATGTCTTTATTACTCAGTCGAGTCTGCTGACTTGAAAAATTGGTACAATGAACCCTCAGGTTTAATATCAATACAACTATAGTAATGTCAAGCGATCCACACTCTATACTTCGAATTATGACGTATTTATACAAAAAATTATTACAAAATATCCCAAACTGTTTTGGGAATTATTCAAGGAAAAAGAAATATCTTCATGCAAGAAGATAACTGCTGCAAGTTGTCCATGTTTATCTGATACTCTTTGACTAGGCTAATCTACTGCTTTTCTTTCATTGTTCTGTATCGACTTTTACCTTGCAATTTCATAGTAAATCATTTAACTTTTCTCAATTCTCCGTGTTTGGTAATACCATTCTTCTGTAGACTTCATCTGCTTCTTTGTATTTTGCAAAGGTGGGCTTGTTTACAAAAAGGTGTTTTACCTCATGCTGGAGGTAAAAGAGGTTCTCAAAAGTCTGGTACAAAACCTTTCCTGTAGGCATCCCTTTCATAGAGGAACTATTGGCTTTCTCCCTTGCCACTTCTCTGATTTTCTTGTTATAGTCTTCATGTGGCATTAACATGTCATTTATTACCAAGGGATTTTGTAGGCCTTTTTGCCTCAAAGCATCAAGTTTAACCATGAAGCTGGCTATAGCCAACTCCATGGTTTGGCATTTGTCCTCAAGCTGCATCATTAAGTTCCTCTTGGTGAGCACTTTCTTCACCTCTAGTATAGTGCTAGTTCTGTCAGCTATGTCAAGCTCCTACAATTCATATTTATTTTTAGAGTTAAGGAATTGGATTATTCTTGAGGCTTCTTCTGGCATATTTCCAAGTTCAGCCTCAACTCTTTGAATTACTTTAGTATCCTCTTTGACTAAATCATTTTGTTCAAAGATGACTTGTATAGATGGCCAAATATAATTGACAAAGCCAATGATATTGACCCACAACTGTTCTTTTGCTTGGGCAAGTGGCTCCTTCAATGTTAATTCTTTTTCCAAGTTTTTTATTCTCTCAGTCAACCTGTTTGACTTATGTACTTCATTTTTATGCATAATCTGAGCCAGTTTCTTCTCATCCTCTAGACTTCTTATATGTTCTTTAAGTTTGTTTATTTCAGTGGTCTGAATGGACATGTCCTCCATGGATTTGACCAGTTTACTTGCCTCATCACTTGGATGAGCTGTTGCTGTTGTTGAACCTATTTTTAATGTAGTTGTTGTTGCAAATGGAAGTGTTGTAGCTAGTGGAGCTGTTGGAGCCAATGAAGCTACCAAAGTTGAAGGAACTATTGTAGTAACTGTGGGAATAGCAGTGGCAGTGGCTGTCTTAAGGCGGGCTTGTTTCAAATATATTAAATTGTCCAATTCATTATCCATTTCTTTCATTTGAGCATTTAATTGAAGAATGAGATCCATCATTTCCTCTAGCTGGCTTTAGCTCTCTATGACCTCCTTGGTTTGTGGATGTTCAGAGGGAGGAAACTTCAATTGTTTCTTCAAAGCAACAATATCCTCATTCTTCTTTATGAGGTTTTCTATTGCCTTGATATCACTTTGATTATATCCAATCTCAATCACCAAGTCTTATAGTGACTTTATTATGTTATCCCTGGCCTATGAGGATGCCTTTTTCCAGCTTAAGCTGTGTTGTGATGTTATCCAATGAGCTTTGAAGTTTCTGCACAGTCAATACTTTGTTAGTCATTATGGAGTAAATCATTTCACCTGCCTGCTTATGGAATTCAATTTGGTCAATGGGGTGAACATCCTTGGCCAAAACTTTGAACTCTGTCTTCTTGTTGTCTGCTAAAGATCTAGGCTATTGGACTGTAGGCCACACAAAGGTCATTTGCATCTTACCAGTCTTAATGTCAAAGGCTGACATTAATCTATTCTTATTGGCAGGTGTTTGTTTGAGGAAATTTCAATTGTTTCTTCAAAGCATCAATATCCTCATTCCTCAACTTGATTTCCTTATACTTCTCTTTTATATCTTTCTCTTTATCCACTGGCTTGTTGGATGAAGAGACTTCAATACTACTCTGCTTTTCAATGATTTGAATATTTGAGGTAGAAGGTTGATGCGTTTCTTCTAAAACTTCTGGACCTTTACATTTTCCATCAATTGTGTTAGTATTAGTGATTTCAACTGTCTCAATGGTGTCTTCTTGCTCAGTTACAGGATTAAGCTTGGGCCTCTTCCTGTAACCGATTTCAAACCTGTCATGTGTAGTGTCCATCCCATAGCTAGAACCTTCTTCCCTGGTTATTTTTACATTTCTATCCTCATTGGCTGTAGTTATTAGAATGGGAGTAACACCCATCTGTTCCTGTACGGCTGGAACCTACAGAAAGGAACTAGTATCAATCTGCTTTTCCACATCTATTGAAGTATTCTCCAACCATTCTGACTGGTTGGCATATCTTTCAATATCTAGCCTGGGCTCATGTATGAAAGGACTTAACTTGAATTTGAGCCTTAGTTTGTTTATGACTCCATTAGGGTCATACTACCACATGAAACTACATTTGAAGTTCATTTGTTGTAATATTTTCTCTACCTCTTGTCCATCTTCCCTATTATTACAAATAAAAGGGCCCAATTGGTTTTTGATCCTAAACCGAGTTTTCTTTCTAGATGACAGAAAATTAACTTCATTAGAGTTTATGATCTGCTTCAAATATTCTAATGCAAATATCCTCATGGGGAGGTATTTGGGCAGCTTGTAGGGAATGAGTTGGCATCCATATATCCTGATTTCTATGTGGTCCTGGTATAGATACTACTCTCCCACTCTACTATTATTAGCCAACTATAAAACTCTCTTAATCTCCTCATTGATCCTAGGTTGATAGCTACTGGTTAGAATGTTTATAACTAGATGAACAAATGAATCAATGAACTCTTTATAACTAAAAATAGTGGAATATATTTGGATCAGTGGTGTCCAAAATATGACAGATCTTGGATAGCCCTTAGTGTCTAATTTTCGATGCTGACTGGAAACTTGTCTGACTGAAAATAAAGGAACATGTGAAACAATATTGATGAATATTTGAATACTCTCTCATTTGGCAATCTAATAAACTGTTCATGAATTCTGTTTGCCAAGAACTGAGAAAAGTTGTAAACTGTAGCTAGAGGCTTGCGTGGGAAAAAAAATAGATAGGAAAGTCAGTATAACTTCATACACATGCTCATTAGTGGTGTATCCTAGAATACAAGAGAGAATGGTTATAATTTGTTTAGCTCTCTCAGAGAAAATGATGGCAGCATATGGAGGTCTATCTATAGGAGTATGAGACTCTTCAATGATGAAATTATGAAATATCTGAGCTTTATTAGGAATGTTTAGCTTTGTGTAGAGTTCAAGTAAGCCTTCAATTAAAAGTGGGGTCTCATTTGGGCTTGGTTGGATTTGCAACATTTGATTTATTGACTCTACTGTTATGGTGAATAAAACATGTTGGTCAGGGGAGACTATGGCTCTTTGACTTGGGACATAGCAAGCTTGCCAGAAGTGGATGATTTTTGGGAATAGGTGTACCTGTGGGAACAAGTACTTGGACAAATTTGATTCCCATAGGTGAATGTCATCATTTTGGTTCAGGAACTTATCTTTACTTCAGCAGTGGTGTTTCAGTAGGTGGCTAGGGGAAGCCGTATATTTAATTTGAAATTATATGTTGGCTAATGGTAGGTGGTCAATATCCAGGTGAGGGGTTTGCAGGGGTCTTACATCCAGAGTTCATTAGGAAGCCATAAGTTGGTTTATTAAACTGAATTACTTTTTTTGTGGCTTTAGGGGTAAGGTCAGAAGGGTCTGGAATAGTGGAGAGGGTAATTATAGTCTATAGAAAAAGGGATTTTGGATGCATAGTAGGGTTTTCTTAAGTGTGGCAAGGTTCTTTAATTAATTTAATTAGTTAACCCTTTAATAATTATTGTGCATAACTTAAATTACAGGGTCATTCTGGTTCTTTCAAGAATACCTGGAAATTGATGATTTGGTGCGCAGACAAGGCTCTGTAGTGGTAGCAGAGGTTTATGAGGCTTCAATTTTCTATTTGTTGCTTCAATTTGGTGTCTCCAACATCTTCTAGTTGCAAAAGGTAGTTAAAATGGTTGCACAAAGGTTCAAGGTTTCATAATTGGTTAACAGAGGTTTGTAGTGAAAATGAGTGAAAAGAGAAAAATGGGGCTTTTTCGGCCTTTTAACCAACAACGGTTACATTTTAGCGCGAGAATTTGGCAAATGAACAGTGAGTAGTTTTCTTTTAGGCAAGGAGGAAATTTTATGCCATATCACACGCTTTTGGGTGGAGGGAGGTATTTTTCATGAGGATGCGATATAACCTGGTGCCGCCACGTAGCGGAACAGCGCTCGGCCAAAACCTCGAATCTCGCATGCTTTTGGACCTTTAATTGTTGGATGATGAAACTGTGCAGTATGGATATGCGCCATTGGATCTGGAAGTGGGAGATCAGAGGGATATCGCACAACGAAGTTGAACATATAGAGTTGGGATGTGGTTGGCCAGGCCTGGGGTTTAATTACAATGAATTTTAATTAATTACAAAGTAATCACGGGATGCTAATATAAGCGATGGGTTAATAAAAGTTGGGGACCATGGGTTATATGGCAGAGGTTTTAACTATACACCAAGGTTTGGTGAGTTAAAAAGGGTGTCAAGGAATTATAACATGGGGGACTTTAATTACATAAAGCGAGGGTATAGTCTAGGAAATAAATTTAGGATAAAAGGGGTTTAGTGGGTGTTTAAGGGAAAAAGGGGAAATTAATAAGGGGGGAATGTATTATTTATGATGGCAATGTGTTTCACACTAGGGAAAGGGGTTTTGGGAAGGGGGAATGATTTTTGAAGGGTAATGTCTAGGGAAATGTGTGAAACAAAAGGATAAAAGGTAAAAATGAGGGGAAAGGGTTTTTACAAGTAATGAAGGGATAATGAGGGGAAATTAATAAACTAAGTATGTGGGGGGTCTAGTGAGATGAGGGAAAATTAGTAAATAAGCTTTAATGAATGTCCTTTCTCTTTGACAGTTCCTCATGCACATGAAACATAGCATTAAGCATGATGAAGGTGCTTTTGACTTAGCAACCTTGTGCACTTCCAAAACTTCTTATACCTACCCTTTATCTACCCCAGCATTTTCTCTTCATTCATTGGGTGCATTTGAGCTTGCTGACCCTTCATTTCTTTTTCTTTGATAAACATACTATCTAATTCTAACCTTCTAACTTCCAATGGCTTAGATTAAATGGATGAGCTCATTATTATTCTCTACCTAACTACTGATTTACCAAGATTAAATAGTTTGGCTAGATCTTTATTCTCTATCTATCAACATGAAATTTAAAGCATGAATGAATCAAGATTAAACTATTTGACCATCATGGATTGTGGCATTTTTAACAAGCTGCACACTACATTATTTTGCAAATGAAATTAAAAGGTATTGGCATTTGAATTTGCACACTTTCATGATCTATTCTTATCTCTTTTTGGAGTTCATATTTTTTACCTTTTTTTATCTTTTTATTTCTTTTAGTCCTTTGATTATTCTTTTGGGACTCACCCTCTTGACATTTTTTATTTTTAATATGGGAAAACATTTTGCAGAAAGAAAAAGTATGTATAATATTATAAGACTAACCATAGCCAATTCAAAATTATGAATCCTATTATTATAGCACCCTAATAGTGGCTCCACATGGGAATGGAAATTCCTGGTGAAATGTCAAGAACTTTGAGATCAGTAGCCTTTGAAACTTTGAATGTGGTTGCCTTGTAACTACTCCTCCTTGATCTTCTTTATTCTTACATATGATGGTACACCTTTCAAAGCTCAGGCCTTCTCTTCGGAATTCAACCTCAAAATATTACCATCCAATCCAATCTAAACTTTGCAATGTTATATACAATGAGCAAAGTAAACAAATGAGCTAATGTTAATCTGTGGACAAGTAATGCTTTAGCATTCTACCATTAACTGGTCCTCCTGGCAGATCTGTTCCATCTAACTGTCTCATGAAAAATGCATTCTTACCTCTGTAACCATAAAATATATAAGGACCTTTCCATAGGAAATCAAATTTACCATGTTTCCCTTTTCTTCTCTTCTAGAATCCCATTTGAGTACTTTTTCACCTATGTAAAAACCATCAGCTTTGGTTTTCTTGTCAAAAATATATTTGATTTTATCCTGGACCACTTGTGATTTTACATAGACTTCTTCTCTGGTTTGTTGCAAATGTATTGTCTAATTTATCCTCCTTCGGATATCATTTGGTTCTACTTGTAACTCTTGAATCATTTTCATCATTGGTACTCCTAAAGAGGATGGAAAAAAAACATCCATTCCATATACTAGTTGGTAAGGAGATGTACCAATGGATTTTTTGGTAGTTAGTCTATCTGCCCATAAGGCATTAACCAACTTTTTGTTCCAGGTCTTCTTGTTGTCTTCTAGCAGTTTCTTGATGATATTAACAAGGCTTTTGTTTGAGAATTTTGCAAGTCCATTACCTTAAGGGTAATAGGTAGTGGAATGGCCAAGGGTAATGTGATATCTATTACCAAAGTCTACCATTTTCTTGGATTTGAAAGTAGCTGCATTATCAGTAATGAGCTTTTGGGGGCATCCAAATCTAGAAAGCATGTTGTTCTCAAGGAATGAAATGATGATTGAGTATGTGGTTTATCTAGAAGGGACGACTTCTATCCATTTAGTAAAGTAATCAGTGCCTGTCAAAATCCATTTATGTTGGGCTTAGGAGGATGGGCGAATTTCCCCAATGAATTCGAAACCCCATTATTGAAAAGGCATTTTTGTGGAGATGGGTTTGAGAGGTAATCGTAAGAGTTTCTTTTTGCCTTCTAATATTTGGCACTTGTGACAGGAGGTCACATATTTCTTGACATCTGCAAAAAGGGTGGGCCAGTAAAAACCTAATCTTAAATTCCTATCAGCAGTTGTTTTCCAGTATAGGTGTCCTCCACAATCTCCTGCATGAAATTCTTGTATAACTTTGTCATCTTCATCTTTTAATAAACAATTTAATAAAATGCCACCATTATCTTTCCAAAATAAAGCATTGTCTATGATACAATATTCCATTGATTTCATTTTCAAAAGTCTACTTTTATTTCTAGATAAACTAGGAGGAGCTTGTAGGTTTAGTCAAATAAATATGATATTTGCATACCAAGGCGAATCTATGAAAGCTTCACTGATCTCTGGAGTCACCATCTCTTCTTGATCATCTAGGACACCAATGAAATTTATATCTAAGGCCTAACAATTCGATTCAGCCATGATTTTAGCTAAACCTTGGCCTTTGATAATTTTTCTAAGCTTTATCTCTATGTCATATTCCAAAATGGTGGCAATCCATTTGCCTCTCTTTCCTTCAGGCCCATTCTGTGTTAAAATGTCCTTTACTACTGAATTTGGCACATATGCAATGATGTGAGATTAATAGACGTAGACTTTGAAATCTTTAATAGCCTTCACTAAAGCAAGTGCTTGTCTTTCCATTATTTTGTACTTTAGTGTAGCATCTCTCAAATATTTGCTGAAAAATGCAATAGGCTGCTCATAACCTTGATCATTCTTTTGCAACAAGACTGTTACAATAGTATGTTAAGAAGCAAAAGAAAAAAATATAAAATATTTTTTGAAATCAGGACTTATGAGGTCTGTTGTATTAGCAAGGGCTTCTTTGATTGCCTCAAAAAACTATTTAGCCTCTACTATCCACTTAAGTGTTGAATCTTTCTTTAACATGTTATTTAATTCTCTGATTAATTCTGCCAAGTTAGAAATGAATCTTCTAAGAAAATTTATTTTACTTAAGAATGATTGCAATTCTTTGATGTGTCTAGGATGAATGATGTTTAGGATTGCCTCTATTCTAGCTGGATATATCTAATTCCATCTTTTGATATTATGTGTCCTAAGAGTTTACCTTCTTCTAGCCCAAAGAGTGTCTTTTTGGGATCCAATGAAATGCCAAATTTTCTATATTTAATGAAAACTCTTATTAGGTGATCTAGATTTTCATTATCTAATTTGGAAAACACAGTGATGTCATCTTGGTAAACAACTAGAAAGTCATGGATTTATTTTGCAAAATCTATGTCCATTAATCTTTGGAATGTCACTCCAGCATTCATTAATCCAAAAGGAATATCTAAATACATGAAAGTACCATAGGGAGTGGTAAATGCAGTCTTTGCTTGATCTTTTAGTTGAACTAAGATTTGGTTGTATCCAGAGAATCCATCAAGCAATGAAATTATGTCTAAGCCTACTACCCTCTGGAGAATGTGGTCCATTTTAGGGAGGGGATAGTTATATTTCAGCGATACTTTGTTCATGTTCCTGAAATCAACACAGAGTCTGATTTCTCCTGTTTTCTTTCTAGTAGTGACTAAATTAGAGAACTAATCTGAATATCTAATTGGTGTTATGATTTGTGCATCATACATCCCTTTTACTTCTTTTTCAATTAATGGCATGAGAACTGGTTTAATTCTCCTAAGCTTTTGTTTAAAGGGTTTCTGATCTTCTTTGATGGGTATCTTATATTGAATAATGTTGGTATCATAAGACTTAAGGTATTTATAACTCTAGGAAAAGACCTATTGAAACTCTTTGAACAGACTTATGTATTTCAGCTTTTCATCTAGAGGTAATGCTTTGGATATTTTGATAAGCTTGGGTTTTTCTTTTGTTCCTATATTACATTCTTCTATGTCTGCTCTTAAAGGCTCCGTTTTTGGTTTTATGACTACATCATTTGAATCAAACAAATCTTCTAATGGGACTAATACCTTAGGCAAAAAGTTATTTTTAAGGTTCAAAATCTCAGAATCATCATTGATTATTTCTTCTATTTCTAATTTTTCTAAGTTATCTATTTCTACTTTAGTGAATTTAGTGGGTTTATCTACATCTAAAGCATTTATATCCATTTCACTATTTATGATGTTAATTACTATATAATCAATATCTATGTTACAGTTTTGAAATTCTCCTTCAACATTCATGAAATCGTAGATTTGAGAATCTTGTGAAAAAATCTGCCAATATTTTAGATTATCAGGTATAACAGGTCTATCTTACTTTTGCTATGTACTGGCGGTTGGGCTGAAAAGGTAATTTGAAAGTGCTAGCAAAAGTTCCCAAACTGTGAATTTGCATGTTCTGTTTCCTAGGAATAGCAGCAAAATCAGTTTCAAGAAGTTCCTTAATCAGGTCTAGAACAATTTCTCTGTATTGGCTAAGTCTATGATTATTCACAGAATATTCTCCTTTAATTTTTTTTATGATCAATTTTGAGTCTCCTATGATAGAAACTCTCTTGGCTCCAAGTTTTCTTACAATTTGCAGTCCTAAGATTAAAGCTTCATATTCTGCCATGTTGTTTGTGCATTTAAAGTTTAATCTAAAGGCATGACATTCAGAAAGATTATTTTCCATGTTATGAATCCAAACTCCTGCACCTGCTCCTGATCTATTTACAGAGCCATCAAAATCTAAATACCATAGAGACTCATGTGTTATGTTTTCACTATCAGGTGCTTTGTATTTTTCTTCTTGTTATGCTCCTATACAGATAGGTGTCTGTTGGCATTTTGGCACAGGTGTGGCCCTATGGTACAGGTGTTGTCCTTGATGGCAACTCACTTTGGTGTCAGACCTCAGTTCAGGCGCTCAGAATGAAGGAAATCTTGTATACGTAGGTTCACCTTGCCAAAGACGCGTATGCACGCGGGTTATACGTTCAGAAGTCGTGTATGCGTATACACGCACTTTTATGCACAGAAAAGCGTGTACATGGTGGGAAACTTATTTTTGGTCCATGGTTGTTAGTCCTTGGAATTTGAACCTATGGTTTTGGACCAAGGTATCTCGTCAGAAGTGTTGACCCCAGGTTTTGGGCCCTTGGTATTGGTTTATTATGGTTTTGGACCGTGGTATTGTGGAAGGCCTAAAAATATAAAAGAGGAAGGAGATCATGTGACAAAGCATCATCTGAATTATTATTGGATATCTGATAATGTACGAGATCTGAAATATTGGTGATTAGCATTGTGGAGCAGATATGGATCTGAATGAAGGAGGAACCTTAGCGAAAATAAGGATAAGTTCTATTGATGGGTCATAATCTCTTGGCTTGAATGATAATATCTTTGCATGATTTTGATCTGTTATATCTGGCACATGCGTGATCTATAAATCTGATAATCTGGGTTGATTAGTGCCTGAATACTTGAAAGAGTGAATTATGTTTGTAGATCTGTACGCAAGTTCAGTTCAGTTAAGGCGCGTATATACGCAGGTTTAGTGAAGGAAAACAACATATATGCAGGTTGTTCCATACGCAGAAGCGTATGCACGCAGGTTTCAGGCCATTAAAGTAGTGTATACATTTTGAGTTATGTTTTTGCTGCTTTTGTTTATTGCTGTAGTGTTCTGGGTTCAGTTTTGGTGTGTGGTACTATTACTATGATCTGGGTACAGTCGTCAGAGAGGTGTTTATGTTGATTTAGTTTTGGTGAAAAGGTGATTGGTTGATGCAAAAATTCTTGATGGTTGATTGATGTTATTTGTGGATCCAGTCTGAAAATTTATGAAACGTGGTCCTTGAAAGAAAGAGAAGGTTGTAGCCTTCTGTAGGCCAGCACCTACGTACTAGTATCTTGGATAGTGCAAGAGCTAAAGGGGGTTGTAGCTCCCTTCCAGGAGAAGCTGGAAAATGAGAGAGAGTTGTAGCTCCTTGTAGGTTGTGTTAGCGCTTGAAATTTCACCTCAGGCTGAGAAAGGTAAACTCCAAGGCAACATCAAACCACTTAGCCTCGTAGCTAGCCCTACGGGGCAGGAGAGGGCTCTCTCTGGTCTATCTCGGTAGAGATCTTCAACGGGCGAGATAACCAATAAAGAACATTGATTTTAGGCTAGTAAACTGATAAAAGGTTTGATTTGAGATTCTTAGGATTTTGGTGGAAAATCGGGAAAAGGCAATTTTGGGTGCGGGGATTGACACAGTTTTTGCAAGGGGTTCTTTGGGGCAAGGTAGGAGACTGTATTGATGCCTTTGAATTAAGTGAATGGATAGGAATGACTGGTGAGGAGCTAAAGAGAGCAAGAAACCTTCAAGAGTTCTCTTTAGACAGATGAAAACATAAATATTAAGCAAACTTAAAAGCAGAGCATGACAATCATGAATTCTACTTTAACACTTCATTTGCCTAATTTGCAGAAGGAAAAGTAAGAAGATGATTCACATAACAAACTTACAAGTACAAATAGAAACACACCATCAATACATGTAACCACAGGAATCCCAAAAAGGACTGCAAAACCCTGGTCTTTCTTCCTTTGCCAAAATTGCAGAGATACAATGAGTAATACAATAGAGCTTTCTCCCTCAAGAGTCCAACCATGAAAATGACCAAGAAAGTACATAATATAGGCAATCTAACATCTTTCCTTGCCTCTAGGGGTCGAGCTCACTATTCTAGGAGCTATTTCAACCAATTCCAAACTGAGCACTAAAATCTAGGCAGTCAAAACAACTTGCCTCTATAAGCTAGGAAACCAATTCATTCATTAAATTTTCGCCTATTTCATGAATGGATCTTCTAGAAGAGATAAATAAGTGTCAAAGTATCATAAAATTACATCATTTACAACAAGGAAGATCAAAATCTACTCCAAAAAGTCAAATCCAGTCAAAACTGCGTTTTGCTGAGCTGTAGGTGAATTTTTGTGAAAACTGCCCAACACGTCGCGCCCTGATCCTGAACGCATCGTGCGCCTTCGAAGCTACTTTTGAGGCACTTCCAGGTGTCCAAATGAGGTAAACGTGGGCTTGTGGGAAAGGTATAGATGTCTACTTTCCAACCCAAGTGGAATTTCAGAATTTGGTGGCCATTTGCCCCTCCAAAATTGCAATCTCCCAAGACTGCGTCCTGTGTGTCAAAAAGGTGGCAGAAAGTCATTTTTTGCTTGTTTTTTGACTTTCTGGAGGCCCAAAACTTGGTGAAATTTCTTGGAAATTGCTGACCAAGTGTATCTTTGCATGAAAAATCCAAAAATGCTGAGTTTTCCTGAAAAGGAGTTGCCCATCGAAAGGGTCACGCGCGGCGCGCGACGTGTTGGTGGAGAAAACCTGTTTTTTGCCCAAAAACTCACAAGTGACCAAAAATGCTCAAAATTTTTTGAAATTTGTGTTGGAGTTAAGTCATTTAGCATCATGCTCCTTCAAGGAAGCCTTCATTCTTGCCTTGCATACGTGCATTCGGGCCCAATAGTGGTTCTTCATGTTCCAGAGCAGGTCCTTATCTTGGTTGGCCTTGGCCAGCAACCTCTCCAAATGAGCATTGACCCGGAGAAGCATAGCCTCTCGCTCAACGGGTACCAAATCACTGGGTCTCTTGCGAGCCAAGTTGTGGTCCTCATGAATCCTCCGCAACTCATCAAGAGTGTGCTCATCTTCCAATTGCTTGTTGCGCTGCTCCAAATATGTAGTTGTCCATTGTGCCATCTCTAACTTTTGCTGCAACAAGCGGTTCTCAGTCTCCTTTTGCTGAATGATCTCGTGAAGCTCCGTGCTAGGAGAATGGATGTCAAGATTAATGATGTCGATATCTGGATCGCCTGACGGTCCCTCCTCAATCATGGGCTGCTTGCCCCTCTCTGATACCTGTGCTGCTATCGGAAGCGAGGCCCCTTCCACCTGATGTGGAGATCGCACTCGCTGAGCTGATGAAGAAGGCGAGACCCCTTCCACCAGATGTGGAGAAAATACTCGCCGAGCTGATGCAAATAAGGCCCTGTGGCCTCTCTGATATGTGACCAATGGAGGAGAGCTGACATGTCTGGTCTCAGGGATATCATGCTGCTGTGATGGTCCTCCCTCCTCATGAAGAACCTAAGGAGGTGGTGGTGGCGCTGTGAAAAAATCACGAGAGATAAAATCCTCCCATGGGATACCCTGCTGAGCCAACTGATGTATGACCACAAGCTGGATCAAACCATAATGATAGATGCTCCTGTGTTGCTGTGCTGGGCTCTTTCTCTGCATCAAGGGCTCCATCTTCTCAATATTTCGGCACATGAAAAATGGTATGTTCATCATCCGTACCCGTGTGAAATGCATCAACAAGTGAATATGGTACGAATACAAACATGAAAATTTGCCCTCACAGGTGAAATAGCGCATGATGAGCCTCATCAAGGGAGCATACTCATCCCTCAAAAATCTGAAAGGAAATACACCAGTCATGTGCCTCATATATGCAGGTTTAATGTAGGGCTCATACTGAAATCTGTCCAATAGTTTGCACTTGTTCCACTCTTCTCCAACATTAGGTATCCCTGTTGCTTGAGCAACCATCTCAGGTGTCAATGTAAAATCCACCCCTGCAAGGTTCACATGCCCGTCATGCAAATGCAAAACAAACAAGCGGACCAATTCCCTGTGATGCTGAATTTGAGAGATCCTCTCGCAAAACTCATAACATGACAGGTGGCGAAAACATGTGACTGCAAGTGGACAAGCCTGCAAATAGGTCAAAGAGGTGGGCTCCTCTCTCACATGGTGACCACTCTTACCACCCCTATGAGGCCTCCTTTGTACCTCAACCTCTAGTGTTGACTCACGGTCATCACTTTGCTCATAGTCGGTTTCGGTTTCTGACATGGTTTCAAGAGCAAAGTGGCTGAAATGTACCGCTGCTTCTGCTCAAAAATCTGTTGTTTTAATTGTTGAAATGTTGTTTCAAGGGGACAAATAACACAAGGGAGATGTTAGGGAGGGGAGACTTTTAAGGGAAATTAGGGAAAATATATGAAATAGGGAATTAAGGGAATGAATCATGACATATACACCATCACACAATTATAATTTGCAAGGGTTTTATGGGAGGTAGGGTTTAGGGTTATATTATTGATTTTTAGGAATAGGGGTAGGGTTTTAGGGCTTTTGGTATTTTTGGTAGGGAGATTAGGTAGAAATGATATGGGAGGTGGTAAAGGGATGTGGGGAAAAAGTGGGGGTGAAAAGGATGACCTTGAAAACAACAAAATAAACCCTAGCTTTACTAGCACTTTGAAATTCTTAAGCAAATACACATGGACTCCTCATTTGAAAATAATGGCTTTTAAATACATTCTCATGCTCTTTCAAGCTTTAGCAAACAATACATTTTGATGATTGGAGGCCTACCTGCAACCTTGAAGAAATTTGGGGTCGTTTTGCAGTTTACAGGCAATTTTCTGTGGATGAATCCCCAACATGTAGCGCGCGGGTCTGGACGGGTCGCGCACGCCCAACGCGTCGCGCCAGTTCTTTTTTCCAACTGTGATGACTCCCTTGACGCGTCGCGCCTGCCCAACACGCCGCGTGCAGGTCTGAACGGGTCGCGCGCGGGATCTGTCTGCAATTTCGCCCAGTTTCTCTTCAAATCGCCTTTCACTCTTGCTTTGAGGCAAATGATGACCAAATGGAGGGAGAGAGGGCCTTTATAAGCTTTATTTAAATTAATTTCCCCTCAAACCCTCTTTCTAGTGTTTATAACATGACACTTTTTTCAAAATTTAAATGCTGCTAACTTTATGGTTTCCTTTTGTCCTGAAATTGGTTGAACTGATGCTTTTTCTTGAAAATTTTTGCAGGGATAGCTTCTAAGGAATCTTGGCAAAGGGGACTAGGGCTGCATGCTGACTTTCGAAGAATTTTGAATTTTTACAACTTTTTACAAAAATGAGAAAATGACCTTGTCTTTAAAAACAGGGTTTTTTTTAAATCCAAGGTAAAAATTAGCTGTACAAGATGAAATCTTTTGAAGAAATACTTTGATAGTCATCCCTCTGGCCTGCTGGGCATTTATTGACTTTTAAGGACATGACCTCAAAGACAAATTGGACCTAAACCCTAGACCTAGGACTTTTGACCTCAAGACAAGACAAGTAACCTTGAAAGATTTTATTGATTGAAACAACTTGATCCAACAGTGCCAAGAGGGGAATAAAGACACCAGCTCCTCCATCAGGGTTATGGCATGCCTAATGGAATGCAATGAGATGACACTGATGAAACACCTACTTATGCAAATGCAAAGAGATTTGATCGCTGATGGAGGGCTACTAGACCGACTCTAACAGGTTGCAGCCTGCGCACTGGTAAAAGGACTGCACCAGTACATTTGTAAAAATAAGTTTCTAATTAAAGAAAAGATAGAGACGAATTGCAGCAGGTGGTTTTCACCCACATTGGGTTTCCACCTTATATCTTGTGTTCTTGTGTGCGATTGTCTTTCTGCTCTGCCTTACTGTTTCTGGTTACCGGTTATTTGCTTCTGAATCAAAGATTAATAACTGACATCTGAAAGATAAATCAAATTATAAGTCTGCTTTGTATACACAGGTTTCTTTATCTATAGTTGCGTATTTACGCGGTTTTTATTAAGAGAAGTAGTGTATATCATCTAGAATTGGAAAAGGAAATATTTGACTTGATAATACTGATTCACCCCCCCTCTCAGTATTATTTCCAACAATTGGTATCAGAGCAGGTCCTTCTGAAGAAGCTTGATCGCTTGAAGGAAGATCCTTCATCATGAGCAACTACGAGAGGGAAGCATCAATCAGGCCACCAGTTTTTGATGGGACAAAATTTGTATATTGGAAGGTAAGAGTTACTGCCTATCTTCAATCGTTGGGTATAGAACTCTGGGATATCATAGATACAGGATAAACTTTTCCAGCAACAACTCCTACAGATCCGGCTGAGAAGAAGAAATATGAAACAAATGCAAAGGCGGTCAATACTCTATTGGGATGTCTATCTCAATCAGAATTCGTGAAAGTTATGCAGTTAAAATCAGCAAAAGAAATATGGGACAAGATTGTCCTAAGCTATGAAGGAGATGATCAGGTAAAATGAGCAAAACTTCAAACCCTCAGGATTCAGTATGAAAATCTCAAGATGTATAATGATGAAAGTGTGGCTAACTATTTTCTTCGTGTGGATGATATTGTTAATTGTATGAAAAATTTGGGTGAAGAAATAAAAGAGGCCATTGTGGTTGAAAAAGTTCTAAGATCTTTTTCCCCTAGGTTTGAATCTAAAGTTTCTTCAATAGAAGAAAAGGAGAATCTACAAAGCCTTAAAATGTCACAGCTGCACGGTATTCTAACTGCTTATGAAATGAGGAAAGGAGGACCATCAGACAGGAGAGAAGTTGCCTTCAAGGCTTCAGGCAAAGGCGAGTACTATGAGTCAGAACGTGTGTCAGAAGAAGAAGAAGAATCAAATTTTGTCAGAAATCTTCAACGGGGTACTGGACGGTTCCAAGGTAAGTTACCTTTCAAATGCTTTGCTTGTGGAAGAGTCGGTCACTATGCTGCCAAATGTCCTCACAAGGATAAGATTGACAAAGGGAAGGAACCTGTTAGATGGAACAAGAAACAGAATGCAAATAAGAAAAGCTATTACACTCATGAAGATAGTGATGGACTTTCAAATACTGACGAATATGAACGAGGTAATAAATATAAACTTTTAATGGCTTTTGAAGATGATGACTACATGGATGCTATAGATGTAGAAGGTTTTTCTGAAGAGATGACTAATCTCAAAATCTGCTTAGAAGAGAAAAGTGCAATTATTGAGTCTCTACAATATCAACTGGCTGAAAGGTAAAAAAAATTTGAAAAATTGGAATTTGAAATTGTTTGCCTTAGAAAGGAGATTGAGAAAACAAAAGCTATTAATCTTAAATTTGTTAAAGGATCTGAAACTCTGGATGAGATTATCAATGTGCAGCATTCTCCACTAATCAAGACAGGTCTGGGATATAATGGAGAAACATCTCAAGCTTCTACCTCCAAAAGTTATCTTGATGCAGCAAAGAAGAGTGAGCAAAGGCCTAATAGAAATCATCAGGTAAATCAGGGACAATTTACCTCAAGAATGAATAAAGACTATCAAGAAAATCGGGGACAAGCTACCTTAAGGACAAACATAAGCTACAATCAGCCACAGGTAAAATCTTCCCAATTTGCCTCAAGAATGGATGTCAGTAGAAACTACAATTGGTTGGATGATAGATTTGATAATTGCAGGAGTTTCTTCAATGGCCAATGTTTCTCTTGCCATAATTTTGGTCACAAAGTAGCTCAATGTGTTTCCTATAAGACAATCATGACTAGAGAAGCTCAAAAACAAAGGAATATGAATGGAATAATGAAAAGGACTTATAACAACTTTTCGGCCCTTGAAAATGAAGTTGAATGTTCTATTTGTAATAACTTTGGTCATGAAGATTCTGAATGCTGGAGCAGGTTTTGGAAGACGACTCAGAAGGAACATACCTCAAGTGCCAGAACATGGAGAATGAAGGAACCACAACCAGAAAGATGTGGGATAGCCTTCTATGCAGAAGGACAAGAAAATATATGGTATATCGACAGTGGATGTTCAAAGCATATGACAGGGGATAAAGAAAAACTTGAATCATATACTGTAGTAGAAAAGGGGAACAAGGTGTCTTTTGGAAACGATACCCCTGCAGCCATAAAAGGAAAAGGCACTGCTCAGTTGAAAGAGTAGGTCAAAGCTGGAAATGTTTTGTATGTTGATGGCTTGAAGCATAATCTACTAAGTGTTAGTCAGATGTGCGATCAAGGAACCGAGGTAATATTTCAATCAAATGAATGTAGTGTTCGTGATCTTGATACAGGAGAAACAGTGATGAAAGGCAGAATAACTCTAAATAATCTACACATATTTGATGAAGGACAACAATAATGCTATTTAAGCAAGGATAATGAACACTGGTTATGGCACTGGAGGTTGGGGCATCTAAGCTTTTCACAAATAAGGAAAGCATGCAAATACCAGGCAATTCGTGGTCTTCCAGATATCAAAATTCCAGACAACACCATATGCAAATCATGTCAATTTTGTAAGCAAACCAGAAATAACTTTCCTGAGAAGGAAGGATCAGCTAGCAGGCCTCTTGAGCTAGTCCATACAGATGTATGTGGTCCATTTAGGACAAGGTCACCTCGAGGAGAAGAATACCTTATACTATTCGATGAAGACTTCTCCAGGTTTGTTTGGTTAGGACTTATGAAGCACAAAGACGAAGCATTCGAAAAATTCAAATCCTTCAAAGCCTTGGCTGAAAATGAATCAAATTACAAAATTAAGTTCCTCAGGTCCGACAGAGGTGGGGAATTTACTTCAAATGACTTTTTTGATTTCTGTGAAGAACATGGAATAAGAAGGGAATTCTCTACAGCTAGGACTCCTCAGCAAAATGGAGTGGCGGAAAGGATGAACATAACAGTCCAACAAATGGCTCGTGCTATGCTTGATGAGTCTGGAACTCTCGCAACCTTCTGGGGTGAAGCTACATACGCATCGGTTGTTATTCTCAACAAAACAAATGTCCGAGTGAACAACACTCAAACTCCTCATGAGCTCTGGTATGGTGAAACTCCTTCGGTAAAGCATTTCAAAAATTTTGGTAGCAAATGCTATATTAAGAATACTGATGAGCATCTTGGCAAACTTGAACCTAGAGCAGATGAAGGCATTCTCCTTGGTTATTCTCCCTACAACAAAGCATATAAGTGTTACAATAAAAGGCTTGGAAGAATTGTTGACAGCATTGATGTAGTGGTTGATGAAAAAGGATACATCCCTAGGGAAGTGAATCATGAAAATATCAATGACGATGAAGGCTACTCTCTAAATCAAAAAGATGATGAAGAAGAACCCCAAGAGGCACCAGAGGAACAGATAAGGATAGAAGAAAAGACTCCATCCAGGTACGTTCATGAGTATCATACAGAATCTCAAATTTTGGGGCAGAAAGAAGCAGGTATACAAACAAGAAGAACAATAGCAGAAGCTTCAAGCTATTTGGCATTGCTCTCTTCCACTGAACCGCAAAATATAAAAGAAGCATGCAAATATGAGTGTTGGGTTAAGGCAATGGATGAAGAGCTTGAGCAGATCGAAAAGAATAACACTTGGGAGTTGGTTCCTAGACCAAAAGACAAAAATGTCATAGGAACAAAATGGATCTTCAAAAATAAGTTGAATGAAAATGGGGAAGTGATTAGAAACAAGGCCATACTTGTTTGCAAAGGGTATGCTCATCAGGAAGGAATAGAATTTGAAGAAAGTTTTGCTCCCGTTGCTAGACTTGAGGCCATCAGAATGTTCCTTGCTCTCTCTAGCTTCCAGAAGTTCAAAGTATTTCAAATGGACGTAAAATCAGCCTTTCTGAATGGAGACTTAGAAGAAGAAGTGTACATAGAGCAACCAGATGGCTTTATCCTTGGGAATGATCCAAATTTTGTATGCAGACTTAAAAAGTCTCTCTATGGGCTTAAACAAGCTCCAAGGGCTTGGTACTATCGTTTGGATAAATATCTTCATCAACAAGGTTTTTCAAAAGGATCAGCAGATAGCAATCTCTATATAAAAATTGAAAATAACAAATTTCTAATACTTGTTGTGTATGTAGATGATATTATCTTTGGAAGCAATGAAGAAGCTATGAGTCTGTTGGGTCCCTATAATACTAGTGATTACCCCATTACTATTGTATTTATACCCCTTATTTATATTGTTGTGCCCCTATTACCCCCATATTGTTATTTCTGTGCCCCATAGAATCTCTCTATTGTTATTTTTGTGGCTTTATATTATTATTGTTAGGTCGGCTGGATTATATTGTGACTCCTTAGACTCCTATATATAGAAAGGAGGTTTTGTCATTTGTATCATCCAAGAATTGTTCATTTATGTAATGTAAAGGAGGTTGCCCCCTCGAAGAGGCTGAATTCTAAGGCGTGGATCTCTCTTTTCTATCTTTTTGTGAGCTGATTTCATAACAGAGTCAAAGCTTCGCCTCGGTGATGCAGAAAGAATTCGAAATGTCCTTGCTTGGAGAACTAACATACTTTCTTGGATTACAAATCCAACAAAATGAAGGCAGTATCTTCTTGTCTCAAACCAAGTATCTCAAGCAGATTCTGAAGAAGTATGGCATGGAAGATTCAAAACCAGTATGTACCCCCATGGTTACAGGATGCAACCTCAGTGCAAATGATGAATCGGCAGCAGTGCATCAACCAACGTATAGATTTATGATTGGAACTCTTCTTTATTTGACAGGTACCCGACCAGACATCATGCATGCAGTGAGAATAGTTGGAAGATTTCAGGAAAATCCAAAGGAAACTCATCTTCAGGCAGTCAAGAGAATCTTCAAGTACCTTCAAGGAACTCAAAACTATGGCTTATGGTACCCTAGAGATACAGATATCACACTTCATGCTTACACAGATGCAGATTGGGCCGGAAGCGTGGATGATAGGAAGAGCACAAGTGGTGGTGCATTCTTTATGGGTTCCAGATTAGTATCTTGGTTTAGCAAGAAACAGAGTTCGATTGCTTTATCTACAGCTGAAGCGGAATATGTGGTTGCTGCATCTTGTTGCACTCAACTTCTTTATATGATGAAAACCTTGCATGATTTTCAAATCACATGTACTCTACCCGTCTCTATCTTATGTGATAATACAAGTGCAATAAGCATTTCAAAGAATCCTGTCATGCATTCAAAGACCAAGCACATACCTATCAAATATCACTTTCTTCGGGAACAAGTGCTTGAGCAAAAAGTCAAGTTGGAGTATGTTCCTTCTAAGGAACAAATTGCCAATATCCTCACCAAACCACTGCCCAGGGAAACTTTTGAATATCTCAGACAGAAGCTGGGAGTAGTTGATGCTTCATCCTGCTGTTGAAGCTTGTTTGTATCAAAGAAAAGTTGGTGTACGCGAGTTGGATGAGGGGAATCCGCGTACATACGCTGATTTATGCAGGTGCAGTCGCGTATCTGGAGAAAATCAGCAAGGACAGACTCTGGTTGAAGAAAGTTTGATATGGGTCTGTCAGAGACCATCAGGCATAGGTTCAGGGGGAGTAGATAATCTTCTAATAATGAATTGTTGGCATTACCTTAGAAGCTCTTGGTTCTAGTACTCAAGTTGTTTTTGGTTCAGGTGGATCAACTGCAGAAAGGAGATCAGAAGGAGAACATGGTTGCTGATATATACAGTGATTGTCAGAAGCTGTTGATAGTGGTTATTGGTCATTTGCATAAGTCTTGATATTTCGTCTCTATGTCATGTATATTATTTTATCAAGGTCATGTAACGGCCTATTTTGGTTTCCCCACTATGCCTGGGATGATTGATGTGATTGGTTGTCATTTGTAAAATTCTAATGTATCCCCACTTGGTTGGGTGGATGATCCCCACTTGGTTGGGTGATGGTTGTATGTATTGAGTCTTTTGGTGATAGGAAGGTCTTGTATGATGTATATGGTTCTTCTTGAAGAACATCTTTTTGCAGATCTTGCCTACAGTCAGGGGGAGCATGTTCAGCACAGCAGAGCAGAGATATCAGCATGTACTCAGGGGGAGCACAGCCCTTTGCCCTTGATGACAAAGGGGGAGAATGACTTTGAGGATCGTGGGGTTACCATCAAGTCCAAAGGGGGATATTGTTGGCATTTTAGCATAGGTGTGGCCCTATGGTACAGGTGTTGTCCTTGATGGCAACTCACTTTGGTGTCAGACCTCAGTTCAGGCACTCAGAATGAAGGAAATCTTGTATACGCAAGTTCACCTTGCTGAAGACGCGTATACACGCGGGTTATACGTTCAGAAGTCGCGTATGCGTATACACACACTTTTATGCACAGAAAAGCACGTACATGTTGGGAAACTTATTTTTGGTCCATGGTTGTTATTCCTTAGAATTTGAACCTATGGTTTTGGACCAAGGTATCTCGTCAAAAGTTTTGACCCCAGGTTTTGGGCCCTTGGTATTGGTTTATTATGGTTTTGGACCGTGGTATTGTGGAAGGCCTAAAACTATAAAAGAGGAAGGAGATCATGTGACAAGGCATCATCTGAATTATTATTGAATACTTGATAATGTATGAGATCTAAAATATTGGTGATTAGCATTGTGGAGCAGATCTGGATCTGAATGAAGGAGGAACCTTAGCGAAAAGAAGGATAAGTTCTATTGATGGGTCATAATCTCTTGGCTTGAATGATAATATCTTTGCATGATTATGATCTGTTATATCTGGCACATGCGTGATCTATAAATCTGATAATCTGGGTTGATTAGTGCCTGAATACTTGAAAGAGTGAATTATGTTTGTAGATCTATATGTAGGTTCAGTTCAGCTAAGGCGCGTATATACGCAGGTTCAGTGAAGGAAAACAGCGTATACGCAGGTTGTTCCATACGCAGAAACGTATGCACACAGGTTTCAGGCTATTAAAGTAGCGTATACATTTTGAGTTGTGTTTTTGCTGCTTCTGTTTATTGCGGCAGTGGTCTGGGTTCAGTTTTGGTGTGTGGTACTGTTACTGTGATCTGGGTACAGTCGTCAGAGAGGTGTTTATGTTGATTTAGTTTTGGTGAAAAGGTGATTGGTTGTTGCAGAAATTCTTGATGGTTGATTGATGTTATTTGTGGATCCAGTCTGAAAATTTA
The DNA here is from genome assembly GCA_031772625.1 of Pinus tabuliformis. Classification (NCBI taxonomy): domain Eukaryota; kingdom Viridiplantae; phylum Streptophyta; class Pinopsida; order Pinales; family Pinaceae; genus Pinus; species Pinus tabuliformis. Next base: position 1,226,137,482 of record CM062807.1, read on the forward strand.
TGAAACGTGGTCCTTGAAAGAAAGAGAAGGTTGTAGCCTTCTGTAGGCCATCACCTACGTACTAGTATCTTGGCTAGTGCAAGAGCTAAAGGGGGTTGTAGCTCCCTTCCAGGAGAAGCTGGAAAATGAGAGAGAGTTATAGCTCTCTGTAGGTTGTAGCCTGCATACTGGTAAAAGGACTGCACCAGTACATTTGTAAAAAGAAGTTTCTAATTAAAGAAAAGATAGAGACGAATTGCAGCAGGTGGTTTTCACCCACATTGGGTTTCCACCTTATATCTTGTGTTCTTGTGTGCGATTGTCTTTCTGCTCTACCTTACTTTTTCTGGTTACTGGTTATTTGCTTCTGAATCACAAATTAATAACTGACATCTGAAAGATAAATCAAATTATAAGTCTGCTTTGTATAAGTGGGTTTCTTTATCTATAGTTGCGTATATACGTGGTTTTTATTAAGAGAAGTAGCGTATATCATCTGGAATTGGAAAAGGAAATATTTGACTTGATAATACTGATTCACCCCGCCCTCTCAGTATTATTTCCAACAGTGTCATATTTCATGATTGACTAGTAAAAGTCCCTAATATGTTCATCCTTTCCCTGCTGCAAAGGTTACCCATATTTGAAAAAGATCAAAAAATTAAAAAAAAATGTAAAGAGGGTATGCCCTAAAAGAAAGATCAAAGGGCAAAAAAAATGAAATGGTCAAAAAGGAAAGAAATGAACCCCAAAGAAAAAGGACCAGGAAAGTGTGCAAGTCCAAAACGCCACTACTATTCTATTCTCCGCAAATAATCTGATTGTGCGCAGTTGGTTAACTATTGCCACAGTTGATGAATAGCCAAACAACTTAATATTGGCTAGTTCATGTTTCAATTTCTTGTTTTAGTGATAGAGAATAAAAATCTATCCAAAATGTTTAAACTTGGTAGATAGATAGTTAGGTAGAGAAGCAAAGGAGCTCAACTGTTAAACCTAAGCCCTTAGATGTGATAAGGGTAGATCTAGATAGAATTGTAGCAAAAAGAAAAGAAGTGAATGAGAGTTTGCTACTTTAAATGCACCCAAAGAAAAAGGAAGAAAAAATGTTAGGTATAATAGGCTGGGTAGGTAGTTTTGGTGTTGCAGAAGCATGCTTATGATTAATTTTTGTTTCTCGAAGATGTTCATCTTATTATTATCATAAGTGCCATGGCAACTATGTGGTTACAAATCAGGTGAGGCATGACTAACTTCCCTTCACACTTCTCCCAAAAAACATTTACTAATTTCCCCCAGGGTGTTGAGATCTGCTTAATATCCCTCTTAAATCACTTCATCTCATTGCATAAAAGACCTAAAACCACATTTTTACTTAGGCACTAAACCACATTTCTTGTGTAAAAATCCCTGTTTTCCTGTTAAGCCTAAGTTGTTAAACATTATAACTTAGCGCTTATTTTTATATCAATTTTCATACTAACTTTAACTTTATTATATAATTCCCATATAATTTGTTCCCCCCCGTATTATGTAAATATATGAAAAATCCCCAAAAAATTAATATCCCGCCCCTGGTTAATCTATAACCATAGCACTATATAAACGAGGGTTTAATGGTTCATCTGGAATTTATTAAAAACCTCTGCCACACAAAATGTGGTTAATTAACCATCTGGGTTAATTAACAAACACCCCGACAACCAATAATAATCGCCCCGAGAAGTGTTAAACCATTGTTTATATTACATGGGCCCCGCACATTAACCATCTGCCAGCTCCGGCCTCCACCAACCATTAGATCTGGGCCCGTTCATCCAACGGCCCACGATCATATCGCAAGCTCCTCCGCTGCCGAAGTTTACCGCCCGGGAAGCCGACGGTATTGCCGCCATACCTATGACACGTGGCGCACTCCCACCATGCTCGCGGCCATCCCCACCAAAATTGTTTCAAATCATAAGCGGTGCGAGCCAATATCGCTTACTGCCCTCGCTAACCCTGCCCACTGACATCACCGCCACATCACTACTAAGTCACCATCCGTACCTACGCATCACGACAAAATGTCACATCTCGATGACGTCATCCGATCGAAAAGCGCCAAAAAGCCCCACGAAGCCAATTTTTGTTAAAAACTCGTAAAAATTTCATTTTCACCCATTTTCATTCATTTTTTCCGTGAATCTATTGCATGCAAACTATGTCCAAGCAATTGCAGAAGCATCCAGTCCGCTAGCCGACCAAGCAAAGTCCAGCATCCTGCTCTGCAACTCGTCAATCAACCTGCAAATTACACTGGTTCGCCTCCAAAATACAGGTATTTACCCCATCCCACCTTCCGAACCTGTATTTTCAGTTTTCCTCTGTAAATTTACCAAAAGAGCTAAATTCAAGCTGAAGCAGTCCATAGTTGCCATACCAAGACACCTAGAACTGCTCTTTTGCACTTTTTTCCACAGAAACTTGACCTCCAGCTCGAAAACACAACAAACAAGGATGGAAGCCCCTGTGGCCCTCAATGTAATGCCCCTCAATGCACCTCATAAAGACCAGAATCATCTACCCTTGGCCGACAGATATTTCCAAATAAATGACCCATCTGGTTGCCAAAATCATCTTCATACTTTCTGCCTAATCAGAAATAGTCATCTGAACAACTCTGATATCTATGGAATATGGGAATCCAATCTCCCCAAGTATTACCTTCCCTCAGTCAATGTGTTCCCAGATATTATTCGCCACTGCTGTGCCAATTATGACCCTGTCAGTAAAGCAGTTATGACTCCATCACAAACTGTTCTCTTTTACATAACTACTGAATCTATCAATGAGATGCTACACTTCCATCCAGTTCAGCCTCTTGCTCCTCTTTCCATGGGATTTTTACTTGAGCAAAGCTCTCAGTTTCCCAGTTCAGAAATAACCCAGATTACTAAGTTATTCATGAAACCAGATTGCCAGCAACAAGGCCCACCTCCCTATTTACATGTCTGGTTCAATGAAACTGGAAGAATTATTCTTGACATGATATCAGTGATCTTCGGATGAGATTGTCCTAGTTCTGTTATCCACCTTTACTCCAGGATAGCGCCCTGCTATTAAGTATGACTATGCCTCTTTCATTGCTGACAAAATCCATGCTCAATTCATGAATTTGGAAAGAGAAGGAGTGTTTAAATACAATACTTTCGTATACCATCTGTTGTTGTATTATCATCCAGACAGTATTTTATTTTCCATCAGGAAATTGGATTCCAAAGGAGAGAGGAGGTCTGTGATCTTTTGGACCTCGGTCTTCCACAATGTTGGTGAATCCCCTTATACATATTGTGAATTCATTAACTGGTTTATACATCCAGCCTCCACTCTATTGATAGGGGCTCCTCCTCCTAGACTCTCTGGTGATATAAAGAAGATTCTACAGCTCTCCAAAAACTACAGGATATGTGACTGGTACTTCTACCAGGATCACACTAAAATCAGAATATATGGCTGTGAATTGTGCCCTTACAAGCTGCCCAAATATGTGCCCATGAGATTATTTGCACTGGAGTATTTTAGGCAACTTATCAATGCAGATTTAACTCACTTTTTCAATGTAAAGAAAAAGGCTCAGCTAAGAATAAGAAACCAGTTAGGCCCTTTTATCATTAATAAGAGGGAGGCATGGGAAGATACTGATAAGATATTAGGGGAAGACCTTAAATTGAAGAAAAGTTTCTGGTGGGTGCCATATGACCCAAATAGCTTTATAAGTGACAGAAAAGTAAGAAACTAACTGTTAACTTACATACATCATAGGATCCCTGAGCTAGAACAATTTTCTAATCAGGATGAGTGAGTAGAGGGTACATTAATAGAAGAACTTACTCAGCAAGAAAAAATGGAACAAGCTATGAAAGATCTTGAAAAGACCCTTGACTTGGACTCTTTTGGACAGGTATCTTTCAAGCTGCCTCAGCAAACCGGAGTGGGTACATCTTCTGTTGGAACTTCACAGCAACCTGTACAAGAAACCAGTACACCAGGTACAGGGTATTCTAAGGACAGGGAAGTGGCAGACACAGAGCAGCAAACAATGACTTATCAGCAGGGGCAAATTCCTCCGGTCCAGACCAAATCAGCAGAGATTCCTGCATTACAAACTCATCTAAATGAGGAAAAAGGAAAGAAAAGAGACAGAGAAGAGGCCACACCAATCAGTGGACCTATAGAACAGCCAGGTGCAAAAAGGCAAAGACTGAATCCTCTATTTGAAGAGGAAATCATTGAAGAAACAATCGAAAGTCTAAGGGGTGAGAGGGTAACTAGCCCACAGACCTCCCCAGTGATAGACACATCAACCAGCTCACACAGGCAGGAGCTAGAAAGGCAGCATAGTGTGGAAGTTTCATCTACCAGGCCACCAGGCAAGCAGCCCTCGCACATCAAAAGGACATTCACTGAGATAAAGGCCAGGAATGATCCACTAAGGCTGCATATTTATAACCAGTATCTTAGGATGGCCCCCACAAAGCAGCAAAGATTAATGTCTACCTATGACATAAAAGAAGGAAAGATGATCATGAGTTATTTCAAGCCCAAGGTACAACAACCATAATCAGTAGCTGACTATATCAGGAGAAATCTGGAAGTCTTGGCCAAGGACATTCATCCAATAGACCAGATTGAGCTACACAAACAGACTGGAGAGATGGTGTGTTCCACGCTAGTTGATAAAGCAATGTTGGCTCATAAATTGCAAAATTCCTTAAATAATACCACAACCCAGCTGGATTTAGAGAAAGCTTCTCCTCTAGCAAAGGACAACAAGATAAAATCCTTGGAAGACATTATCATTGAACTGGGACATGACCGCAAAGATGCCAAAGGCATAAAAGCACTAATGAAGAAAAACGAAGAGAACATTTCTTCCCTCATAAAATAGCTCAAAATGCCTCCTTCTATGCATCCACAGACAACAGATGTTGTACAACAGAAATCCGAGGAGGACATGATGGACCTGCTCATGAGACTAAATGAAAGATTGAGTGAGACAGAGCAGGCATTGGAGAAAGCACTACAAGAAAAGCAGGGAGAGTCGACCTCCCAGCCACCTGAAGTAGCTCCAACAATCACAACTTCCCCTCCCACAGTTATAACAGCAGTGCCTCCCACTGTCCCGGCATCAATAGCATAAATCACCATATGTACCTCAGCAACAGCAACAACACTAGGCAACAGTACAACTATGACTATAAAGAAATTAATAAAAGCCATGGAGGAGTTGAAACTCCAAGTAACAAAGCTGAAGCAAGTCAAAGAAAAATTGGCAAAGGTTGTATAGAGCTATGATAAATCCAAGATAAATGTGGTAGAGAAAACAAGGGAGATCAAAGCATTGGAGAACAAGGTAAGAGCCTTAGAGAAGGATCTCTCTTTGGATAAGCCTCTGGTAGAAATCAGAGGAATTTTTTGGTCCAACATCACTCAATCCCTTAGTGATGTGTGGAGGTCTATTCAAACCATTTATGAATAGATTGACTTGATAAGAGTGGCCCAAGTGGAAATTCAGAAAACAAGAGCCTTATTGGGATAGATGCCTGAGAAAGCTAACAGGCTAATACATTTTTTGAACATCAAGATCAATCAAGAACTAGAAGCACTGGATATCAGAGACAGATCATGTGCCATTCTAGACATCAAGAGAGTTCTAACCATGAGAACTCTAATGCAAAATTTGGACAAAAGATGCTAGGACATGCAGTTAGAGATTGATTCTTTCACAGAAAAATTGACAGTCCTGCATCAAAAAGGTTTGCCAAGTCCTTTGGGAAGTAATGATCGTCTGATGAAACACAAGGACTATGTACATAAATTAAATACATATTCTTTCAATCAAGCTAATACATCATCAAGTACTTCATAAGAAAAAGCACTTCCATTTGGCGAGTCCCTCTATGACAGCCTAGAAAATTTATTCTACATAGGGCATGAGGTGACGCATCTGTTCACCATCCCTCCTAATTTCTTCAGGTACATAGAGACTGACGAGACTTTAAGGAAGCTACAAAGACATAAATTACCAGGACGAGAGTGGTGGCAAAGCATGTTAGAGATCTTATAAACTTATCTTTGATCAATTCAAAATTTTGGACCATCTACTATAATGCAGAAAAAGGAATGAATCACACTCACGCGGGTCAAAGCACATAACAGCAGAGTTAAAGAAAGTCCAGCTAAGGGAGAATAGCTAGCACAGAGGATCAGTAGAAGACAACTGGGAACCAACTTCTAGCACCTACCTCCAGTACATCTCATAAAGATGGAACAACCAACGCAACATGAATTTATTTCATCTATTTATTGTCTCCCTATCTTCGAGACTGTCTGTCTCTATCTATGTAAAAGAAGCATTAATTGTCAGCAGATATTATTCCTATAAGATATTTTGTATGATATCTTGACATTTTTGTATAAATATCCCCCCAGATGAAGTATTTGGGGTCAGTGGGTGGTGGATGTTCAGAGTTTTGACTGTAATACTGATGAATTTTTGGAATAAAAGCTATTGGAACCAATTTTGTCTGGTTTACTGGAAAAGGAATTGATGCTAAGGACCATGTTATAGAATTCATTTATCATCACATGGATCAATAAGTCTTTCTAACTTGTGTTTTACAGTTTCTATGTTTATTATATCATCTATGCTTCATGATCTAAGTAATAGAGAAAAAGAATAACTCAGAATTTGCTTGATTGCACTCTGTGTTCAGTCTTTGTTATTATTAATGTTTTCTTCAGAATTAGCATAAATAGTGAATTCTTGATTGCTCCTGTTTCCCCTGATTCTTACATCTTGAATATTTGTTAAGGAATTATTAACTGCTCCTTAGCAATAGTCAGCCATTTTCCCTCTATCAACATGATGAAGGATTCTTGATTGCCCTTCATCCATTGACTCCATTCCACCTGATTCCAACCTATGAATTGTTTCATGTTTGATTACCTTGCTCTGCGATACCTCCTCTGTTAAGAAACCTAATCCCGGAAGCTATCCTTATTTGACTCCATCATGCCCAATGGACTGAAACTCTTCAGTTTTACCTCACTGCTCCATTGAATTTCCATCCCTCCAACCAAAACTCAAAAACAAAACCCTTGCACTTCATAACTAGCCTAATATACCTCAAACATAGTTAAATCATAAAGAGAGAGCCCTCTCTGGATGCAGATTGGCTAGAATATGTATCTAAAATATTGGTCTGTGGTTACCTCGGTTGTATTCCCTTTCTTATAACTTTAGGGAACAACCTGAGTGATAACATCATTGGCGACTCCACTGGGGAACTGAATAATTGTTTGTTACTGCTGTTCTTTTTTTTTTAAAAGGCTACAGATGGAGTCTGAAGTTAGCCAGGTAGCCTTTGAAACTGCTTTGGCGATGCAATTGTAGGAGTAAATGAAAGCTGCTTTAGTCTATCTCCTGTCTAGGTTTAGGCTTTGTACAGTTGTCTCAAATACTTGATCAGTTCCTTGTTTCAATAGATCTTCAGGAAAATTCAAAACTCCCATATTTAAAACTTCCTAGAAAGATACTGTCAAAAGTTGTATCCTTCAAATATTTCAAGAAAAACCAAAAAAAATATATTCAGAAGCTGGCTCCAAAGAAGAAGATCCGTTACACTAGATCAAATCCAGATCCAAATCCCCCACCTGTGTTTCAAAATCCTAATTTGATTCCTAAGAACCTTAGAAGCCAGCAAAACCTTATTCAATCTGAGCTTACTCCTGGAAAAGCACCAATCCTTTCTGCCCTTACTGTTTCTTCTCCTAGTTCACCATCAGTACTTCAAACCATCTTTTCCACTCCCCCATCGACAACACATATTTCAACTGGTATCCCTGCTCTACTGGCTGTTACATTTATCTCTGCAAATATGGCAAACCGATATGCTCCCCTACAATTAATGGAAAATCCAGGGGCTATGCCTCAGTATTATCAAAGTAAGATCACCTATTTTGATGGTATTGGAACTTACACAGCTCAACAACACACCAAGAAAATGATGGATTATTTTGAAAACTATGAGATTGATGATGATGACGTAAGAATGAAAGTCTTTATCCAAAGTTTAACTGGAGATGTTAGAACCTGGTTTATAGCACTCCCTGCAAACAATATTTCTGACCCAGAAGCCATTTATCAGACCTTCCTGAACAGATGGGAAAAGAAAAAGGACCCTCTACACATTTTATCAGAATATGAAAACTTGAAAAGAGGCCCGCAAAAAACTGTTCAAGATCACTGCACCAGATTTAACAATGTATACAATGCTATTCCTCAGAATCTTAGACCTCCAGCAGATTTAGCCTTGATCAAATTCCCTGATGCATTTGACTCTGACATGGCATACCAACTTAGGGAAAGAGCTCCTTGAAGCTTAAAATATATGCAGAGCATAGCTGTCAGTGTTGAGGCCAACCTAATTTCTAAACGGGCTCGAGCTAGAGCTGAAAGGAGGATACCCATCAAAGAAGAACCTTCTGCCCTTGAACAAAAATTAGATGCTATCATTAAAGGAATTGACAGACTTGGTGATAGAGTAGAAACAATTGAGAGAAAATCCCCTTGGGATGGTCAACCAAGCAATACCGGGAGAAATCCAAAATTTAGGAAAAACCAAAACTCTAACACTGGAAAGGCTGGCCCTGACCAAAGCATTAGACCTCCATTCCAAGAAAACTATGCTGAAGCTTCAACTTCTAGTGAGCCCACAAAAGACACTCAAATTAACTTAATGGGTCTCAATAGTGAACAACAAATTTTCTTAACCCAAGAAGACCAAGAGGCTCACACTCTTGGTCAGTTCCAAATTCAATCAGGGGAATCATTTGATTTTAGGGAGGGATATGACACAGCCATCTATGAAGTTCACAAGCAATATAATCTGAGAAGCAGGAGAATAGATGTCCCTGATGACAATAAACAGAAAGAAACCAAGAAACCTACCAAAGCTAAAATCAAGAACCCTCCTATACAAACTCCTCCTAAAGTAATTCCTAACCCAAACAATCCAACAGTTGAAGATGTTTTAGATAATCAACAACCTAATAAACAATCTTCAACTTCCATTCCTTCCAAAGAAACTGTGGGAGAACCTCCAGAAATTGACATAGAAGCAACTTTAGCCCATAACACTACTCTTGATAAAGGAAAAAGCATTGAAAAAACAGCAGAAAAAGAAAATTTCACTGCCCGAAATGAAAAATTAAAACAAAAAAACCTTTCAACCTTGAGACCGAAATAGGCAAATTAAAGATAGCAATTCCATTGTCAGAATTGGCTAAACACGATGTCTATAGAGAACAAATCAGCAGATCACTTCAAATTTCAGAAAACAGAGATGCAGTAAATGTCCTTGATGATCAACCAGAATTAATTTTTGGCCCTGAGGTAAATGGAAAATCAGTAGACGGAGGGGTCCCTCCTTTCTATGTAAGCCTGAATGTTCATGATAAGATACTCCATAATGCAATGTTTGATTCTGGTGCTTCTCATAATTTAATGCCTAAATTTGTGATGGAGAAGTTGGACCTAGATATTACCAGGCCATACAAAGACTTGTTCTCTTTTGATTCAAGCCAGGTTAGATGTCTAGGATTGATCAAAGATTTGTGTGTGTCATTAGTTCAATACCCTGCCAAGACAATTTTAATGGATGTAGTGGTAGCTGATATTCCACCAAAATATGGCATGTTGCTGTCCAGATCTTGGGGTGCAAATCTCCAGGTATCTTTACAGTTGGACATGTCGTATGCCACCATTTCAATATTTGGTCAACCAAAGAGGTTGTACCTAGAAACTTTAATGAAATACGTAGTCAGCACCCAGGAGAAACCCCAGAATTTTCCCATTTACTCTATGCATTCTGACATGGACTCTTTCATCCTATACAATGCTGAAATTTATCCCCCAACTGATGACAAGGTTTTAGCACTTGAACAAGAAGAGATCATAAACAAAAAACCTAGTGCTCAAACCCAAGAAATTTCTAAAATAATTGTTATATCAGATACACAAGGGAAACTAGATGAAATTGAAAATCCAAATCTCCCTAGTAAGCAAATTTCTAAGACTCCTAATACCAAATATAAAAATGAAATCCTTTGGTACTTGGAAGTTGATGGATCAGTCAATAAACTAGGAGCAGAAGCAGGGATTTGGATACATAATATGGAAAATGATCATGCTGAAGGACATGCATACATGTTGAACTTTAGATGCACTAATAACATGGTTGAATATGAAGCCCTCTTGCTATGACTCAAATTGATCAAAAGCTTAGGGGCAGTTAAGGTATCAATTTTGGGAGACTCTGATTTAGTTATTCAACAAATGAAAGGAAGCTTCCTCACAAATGATCTCAGATTAAGATCTTATAGAGGGGCAGCAATTGAAATACTCAATACCTTTCTAGAAACACAGCTTGCCAAAATTCCAAGAAAACACAATTTGCATGCTCACAGTTTGGCAACATTTTCCAGCACTTGTAAACTGCCATTTAAGCCTAATTATAATTTTACAGCTGAGATTAAACACAGGCCAACTGTACCTAACAATGTAAAAAATTGGCAAGTATTTGACAATGATACTCAGATAAACAATTTCCTGACCCTAAAAGAAGAATTTTCCAGCACTAATATAGACACAGGCACTGTTGGTGAAGTTGATCAAATAGACAAAATTGAAACACACATTTTAGCTGAAACATCGATGCAAAGACTACATCCAACAAAATTTACCAGCAAAGAGTTGCAAGAGCTTAAAGAAATAGATGTTGATGAAACTATTGGAGGAGAATCTGAAGTTATTGATTTAAAGGACAACTATTTACCCACAGGATTAACTCCTCTGGAAGACATTTTTTATTCTAATGATATCCCAAGGAAACCAAAATGCAACCTCTAAACGTAGACATTGAGGACTGTAACATAGGAACTGAACAAAATCCTAAAATGATAAAATTGTCCAAAACTTTGCCTCCTGACCAAAAGCTTAAATATGTTGAACTGTTCAAAGAATTCTAGGATGTTTTTGCATGGAGCTATGAAGATCTCAAATCCTATGATACTTCTGTGATCCAACACAAAATACCCCTCAAAGAAAATCAGAAACCTTTCAAACAAAAACTCAGAAGGGTCAATCATGTACTACTTCCTCTAATTGAAAAAGAAGTCAAAAGAATGTATGAAGCTGGGATAATTGCACCTATTAGATTTTCAGAATGGGTCTCTAATTTAGTGCCCACTAGGAAGAAAACAGGAGAAATCAGACTGTGTGTGGATTTAAGGAATCTGAATAAGGTTTCTTTGAAAGACCACTATCCCTTACCTAAAATGGACCACATTTTACAAAGGGTAGTAGGTGCCTCTAGGATTTCACTGCTGGACGGATTTTCGGGCTTCAACCAGATTTTAGTTCATCCTGATGATCACAAAAAGACTGCTTTTACAACCCCATGGGGAACTTTCAAATATGTGAAAATGCCATTTGGACTCAAGAATGCAGGGGCAACCTTCCAACGTGCAATGGACATAGCTTTTGCTAAAGAAATTCATGATTTTCTAGTCATATACTTAGATGATCTCACCGTGTTTTCCAAATCAGATCAGCATCACCTAGATCATCTGAGACAAGTTTTTTTAACATGTAGAAAATATGGTATATCACTAAATCCAAAGAAGTCATTATTTGGCCTAGAGGAGGGCAAACTGTTAGGTCATATAATCTCCAAAGATGGCATCAAAATTGATCTTGACAGAATATAAGCCATTTTACAAATTCCCCATCCTACAAATATCAAAGAACTTCAAGCCTTCCCAGGGAAAATTAACTTTTTAAGAAGATTCATACCCAATTTGGCTGAGTTAATTAGATTTCTAAATAACATGTTGAAAAAAGATTCCAAGGTAAAATGGAAGTAGAAACCAAACAAGCATTTGAGGAAATCAAAATGGCCTTGACCAAAACACCAGTCCTTACAAGCCCAAAATTTGATAGAGATTTCATAATCTTCTCATTCGCATCAGAACGTATTATTGCTGCTATTTTGCTACAAAAAGATGATCAATGATGTGAAAAACCCATAGCCTTCTTTAGCAAAGCTCTCAAGGATGCACCTCTAAAATACCCAATCATGGAAAAACAGGCTTATGCACTTGTCAAAGCCATCAAATATTTCAAAGTCTACATATTATACTCTCATATAATAGCTTATGTAGCAAGCACTGTTGTCAAAGATATCCTAACCGAAGAGGGGATTGAAGGCAAAAGAGGTAAATGGATTGCTACTATATTAGAGTATGATATTGAAATAAAACCTACAAAGCTTATAAAAGGACAGGGACTGGCTAAACTCGTGACTGAAACCAATTGCCAAGCCCTAGATATTAATGAACTGGATAATAAATAGGAGATGGCGACTCCACAAATCAGCCATGCTTTCCTAGAATCACCTTGGTATGCTGATATATGTTATGTACTATTAAACCTGCAGGCTCCTCTAGGGTTATCCAGAACAAAGAAAAGGTTTATAAAAATGAAAGCTTCAAATTTTTGTATTCTAGATGGTGCTCTTTTTTGGAAAAATCATGAAGGTGTTCTATTAAATTGTCTAATAAAAGATGAAGCTGACAAGGTACTCAAAGAATTTCATGTAGGGGACTGTGGTGGACATTTGTACTGGAAATCAACTGCTGATAAAATCCTAAGGGCTGGATTTTACTGGCCCACATTGTTTGTTGATGTCAAAAAATTTGTCACTGCTTGCCATAAATGCCAAATTTTTGAAGGCTAGAGGAAACTTCTACCTCTACCCCTTAAACCAATTTCCACTGAAATACCATTTCAACAATGGGGTTTAAATTTCATTGGGGAAATCCACCCTCCCTCTTCTGGCCAACATAAATGGATTTTAACTGCCACATATTATTTCACCAAGTGGATAAAGGCCATCCCTTGTAGACAATCCAATGATTCAGTGATCATGCAATTCTTAGAAACAAACATCCTGTCTAGATTTGGTTGTCCTGAAAAAGATTATAACTGATAATGCTATTGCTTTTAAATCCAAGAGAATGATTAGATTCTGTCACAAATACCATATCACTCTATGTCACTCCACAGCCTATTACCCTGAAGGTAATGGTCTAGCTGAATCATCCAATAAAACCTTGATCAATATCATTAAGAAAGTATTGGAAGAAAACAAGAAAAATTGGCATAAAAAGCTTATAAATGCATTATGGGCAGACAGATTGACTACCAAGAGATCCATTGGAACTAGTCCCTATGAGCTTGTCTATGGTATGGAGGTTGTATTTCCTTCATCTCTAGGGGTACCTGTAATGAAATTATTGCAAGAAGTCCAATTACAGCCCAATGACATTCAAAGAAGGATAAATCAGACTATACATTTGCAACAGACTAGATATCAAAGATCTCAAGTACTACAAGAAAAACTCAAGAAGATATTTGATAAGAGGATTAAGGCAGAAGATTTTTTCATTGGAGACAAAGTTCTGAAATGGGACTCCAGAAGAGAATATAAAGGAAAACATAAGAGAATATAAAGGAAAACATAGGAAGTTTGTCTTCCTATGGAAGGGACCTTTTATTATTTAGGCCTCATAGGGAAACAATACCTACTTTTTGAAAAGCCTGAATGGTACAGAAATAAAAGATGGACCAGTTAATGGTCGGATGCTGAAACATTATTTTGATCCAGTTTGTTGATATATCAGGACTCTAACTTGTATATAGAGAAGTTCAGTTTCTGTAGTTTATTACAGCAATAAGAAAAGGAAGGAATGTGTAGAAAGCTTTGAGAAACAGTGAAGGAATTTTACTATTTTTGTTTTCAGCTCAAGAAAAATGTATATATATTACATGGTCCTATGTACAGTTTTGTCTACTTGTAGCAAAGGAAGATTTCAGAGTGCAGCGAGAGTTGTTCAGAAGGCCATCTGACCTGTTGTTCTTGACATTTCACCAGGAAAAGCCATCCCCAAGTGGAGCCAGTGTTATGCTCCTATACCAATAGGTGTCATATTTCATGATTTACTGGTAAAAGTCCCTAATATGTACATCCTTTCCCTGCTGCAAAGGTTTCCCATATTTGAAAAAGATCAAAAAAAAAAAAAAAATGTAAAGAGGGTATGCCCTAAAAGAAAGATCAAAGGGAAAAAAGAATGAAATGGTCAAAAAGAAAAGAAATGAACCCCAAAGAAAAAAGGACCAGGAAAGTGTGCAAGTCCAAAACGCCACTACTATTCTATTTTCTGCAAATAATCTGATTGTGCACAGTTGGTTAACTATTGCCACAGTTGATGAATAGCCAAATAGCTTAATCTTGGCTAGTTCATGTTTCAATTTCTTGTTTTAGTGATAGAGAATAAAAATCTGTCCAAAATGTTTAAACTTGGCAGATAGATAGTTAGGTAGAGAAGCAAAGGAGCTAAACTGTTAAACCTGAGCCCTTGGATGTGATAAGGGTAGATCTAGATAGGATTGCAGCAAAAAGAAAAGAAGTGAATGAGGGTTTGCTAGTTTAAATGCACCCAAAGAAAAAGGAAGAAAAAATGTTAGGTATAATAGGCTGGGTAGGTAGTTTTGGTGTTGCAGAAGCATGCTTATGATTAATTTTTGTTTCTCAAAGATGTTCATCTTATTATTATCATAAGTACCATGGCAACTGTGTGGTTACAAATCAGGTGAGGCATGACTAACTTCCCTTCACACTTCTCCCAAAAAACATTTACTAATTTCCCCCAGGGTGTTGAGATCTACTTAATATCCCTCTTAAATCACTTCATCTCATTGCATAAAAGACCTAAAACCACATTTTTACTTAGGCACTAAACCACATTTCTTGTGTAAAAGTCCCTGTTTTCCTGCTAAGCCTAAGTTGTTAAACATTATAACTTAGTGCTTATTTTTATATCAATTTTCATACTAACTTTAACTTTATTATATAATTCCCATATAATTTGTTCCCCCCTGTATTATGTAAATATATGAAAAATCCCCAAAAAATTAATATCCCGCCCCTGGTTAATCTATAACCATAGCACTATATAAACGAGGGTTTAATGGTTCATCTAGAATTTATTAAAAACCTCCGCCGCGCAAAACGTGGTTAATTAACCATCTTGGTTAATTAACAAACACCCCGACAACCAATAATAATCGCCCCGAGAAGTGTTAAACCATTGTTTATATTACATGGGCCCCGCACATTAACCATCCGCCAGCTTCGGCCTCCGCCAACCGTTAGATCTGGGCCCCTTCATCCAACGGCCCATAATCGTATGGCAAGCTCCTCCGCTGCCGATGTTTACCGCCCGGGAAGTCGGCGGTATTGCCTCCGTACCTGGGACACATGGCGCACTGCCACCATGCTCACGGCCATCCCCACCAAAACCGTTTCATCTCATAAGCGGTGCGGGCCAATACCGCTTACCGCCCCCGCTGACCCCGCCTACTGATGCCACCGCCACATCCCTGCCATGTCACCATCCATACCCCCGCGTCACGACAAAATGTCACATCCCGATGATGTCATCTGATTGAAAAGCACCAAAAAGCCCCGCGAAGCCAATTTTTGTTAAAAACTCGTAAAAATGTCATTTTCGCCCATTTTCATTCGTTTTTTCCACGAAACTGTTGCATGCAAACTATGTCCAAGCAATTGCAGAAGCATCCAGTCTGCCACCCGACCAAGCAAAGTCCAACATCATGCTCTACAACTCGTCGATCAACCTACAAATTACACTGGTTCGCCTCCAAAATATAGGTATTTACCCCGTCCCACCTCCCGAACCTGTATTTTCGGTTTTCCTCTGTAAATTTTACCCAAAAGAGCTAAATTCAAGCTGAAGCAATCCACAGTTGCCATACCAAGACACCCAGAACTACTATTTTGCCCTTTTTTCCATAGAAACTTGACCTCCAGCTCGAAAGCACAACAAACAAGGATGGAAGCCCCTGTGGCCCTCAATGTAACGCCCCTCGATGCACCTCATAAAGACTAGAATCATCTACCCTTGGACGACAAAGATTTCCAAATAAACGACCCGTCTGGTTGCCAAAATCATCTTCATACTTTCTGCCTAATCAGAAATAGTCATCTGAACAACTCTGATATCTATGTAATATGGGAATCCAATCTCCCCAGGTATTACCTTCCCTCAGTCAATGTGTTCCCAGATATTATTCGCCACTGTTGTGCCAATTATGACCCTGTCAGTAAAGAAGTTATGACTCCATCACAAACTGTTCGCTTTTACATAACTACTGAATCTATCAATGAAATGCTACACTTCCATCTAGTTCAGCCTCTTGCTCCTCTTTCCATGGGATTTTTGCTTGAGCAAAGCTCTCAATTGCCCAGTTCAAAAATAATCCGTATTGCTAAGTTATTCATGAAATCAGATTGCCAGCCCCAAGGACCACCTCCCTATTTAAATGTTTGGTTCAATGAAACTGGAAGAATTATTCTTGACATGATATCAGTGATCTTCAGATTTAGGTCTAGTGAATATGTGAATGAGATTGTCCTAGTTCTGTTATCCACCTTTACTCTAGGATAGCCCCCTGCTATTAAGTATGACTATGCCTCTTTCATTGTTGACAAAATCCATGCTCAATTCATGAATTTGGAAAGGGAAGAAGTGTTTAAATACACTACTTTCATATACCATCTGCTATTGTATTATCATCCAGACAGTTTTTTATTTCCCATCAGGAAATTGGATTCCAAAGGAGAGAGGAGGTCTGTGATCTTTTGGACCTCGGTCTTCCACAATGTTGGTGAATCCCCTTATACCTACTGTGAATTCATTGACTGGTTTATACATCCAGCCTCCACTCTATTGATAGGGGCTCCTCCTCCTAGACTCTCTGGTGATATAAAGAAGATTCTACAGCTCTCCAAAAACTACAGGATAGGTGATTGGTACTCCTACCAAGATCACACTGAAATTAGAATATATGGCTGTGAATTGTGCCCTTACAGGATGCCCAAATATGTGCCCATGAGATTATTTGCACTGGAGTATTTCATTCAACTTATCAATGCAGATTTAACTCACTTTTTCAATGTAAATAAAAAGGCTCAGCTAAGAATAAGAAACCAGTTAGGCCCTTTTATCATTAATAAGAGGGAGGCATGGGAAGATGCTGATAAGATATTAGGGGAAAACTTTAAATTGAAGAAAAGTTTCTGGTGGGTGCCATATGACCCAAGTAGCTTTATAAGTGACAGAAAAATAAGAGACCGACTGTCAACTTACATACATCATAGGATCCCTGAAGTAGAACAATTTGCTAATCAGGATGAGTGGGTAGAGGGTACATTAATAGAAGAACTTACTCAACAAGAAAAGATGGAACAAGCTATGAAAGATCTTGAAAAGACCCTTGACCTGGACTCTTTTGGACAGGTATCTTTCAAGCTACCTCAGCAAACCGGAGTGGGTACATCTTTTGCTGGAACTTCACAGCAACCTGTAAAAGAAACCAGTACACCAGGTACACGATCTTCTAAGGACAGGGAAGTGGCAGACACAGAGCAGCAAACAATGACTGATTAGCAGGGGCAAATTCCTCCAGTCCAGACACAAGTAGCAGAGATTCCTGCATTACAAACTCCTCTAAATGAGGAAAAATGCAAGAAAAGAGACAAAGAAGAGGCCACACCCATCAGTGGACCTGCAGAACAACCAGGTGCAAAAAGGCAAAGACTGAATCCTCTATCTGAAGAGGAAATCATTGAAGAAACAATAGA
The DNA here is from genome assembly GCA_031772625.1 of Pinus tabuliformis. Taxonomy (NCBI): domain Eukaryota; kingdom Viridiplantae; phylum Streptophyta; class Pinopsida; order Pinales; family Pinaceae; genus Pinus; species Pinus tabuliformis. The sequence goes on from CM062807.1 coordinate 1,226,155,292, forward strand.
AAGTCTAAGAGGTGAGAGGGTAACTAGCCCACAGACCTCCCCAGTGATAGACACATCAACCAGCTCACACAGGCAGGAGCTAGAAAGGCAACATGGAAGTTTCATCTACCAGGCCACTAGGCAAGCAACCCTCGGACATCAAAAGGACATTCACTGAGATAAAGGCTAGGAATGATCCACTAAGGCTGTAGATTTATAACCAGTATCTTAAGATGGCCCCCACAAAGCAGCAAAGGTTAATGTCTGCCTATGAAATAAAAGAAGGAAAGGTGATCATGAGTTATTTCAAGCCCAAGGTACAATAACCTCAATCAACAGCTGACTATATCAGGACAAATCTAGAAGTCTTGGCCAAGGACATTCATCCAATAGACCAGATTGAGCTACACAAATAGACTGGAGAGATGGTGTATTCCATGCTAGCTGATAAAACAATGTTGGCTCATAAATTGCAAAATTCCTTAAATAATACCTCAGCTCAGTTCGATTTAGAGAAAGCTTCTTCTCTAGCAAAGGACAACAGGATAAAATTCTTGGAAGACATTATCATTGAACTGGGACATGACCCCAAAGATGCGAAAGGCATAAAAGAACTAATGAAGAAAAAGGAAGAGAACATTGCTGCCCTCAGAAAATAGCTCAAAATGCCTCCTTCTATGCATCCACAGACAGCAGATGTTGTACAGCAGAAATCCGAGGAGGACATGATAGGCCTGCTCATGAGACTGAATGAAAGATTGAGTGAGACAGAGCAAGCATTGGAGAAAGAACTACAAGAAAAGCATAGAGAGTCAACCTCCCAGCCACCTGAAGTAGCTCCAACAGTCACAACTGCCCCTCCCACAGTTATAACAGCAGTGCCTCCCACTGTCCCGGCATCAATAGCAGAAATCACCACAGGTACCTCAGCAACAGCAACAACACCAGGTAGCAGTACAACTATGACTACAGAGCAATTAATAAAAGCCATGGAGGAGTTGAAACTCCAAGTATCAGAGCTGAAGCAAGTCAAAGAAAATTTGGCAAAGGTTGAATAGAGCTATGATAAATCCAAGATGAATGTGGCAGAGGAAACAAGGGAGATCAAAGCATTGGAGAACAAGGTAAGAGCGTTACAGAAGGATCTCTCTCTGGATAAGCCTTTGGAAGAAATCAGAGGAATTTTGTGGTCCAACATCACTCAATCCCTTAGTGATGTGTGGAGGTCTATTCAAACCATCTATGAACAGATTGATTTGATAAGAGTGGCCCAAGTGGAAATTCAGAAAACAAGAGCCTTATTGGGACAGAAACCTGAGTAAGCTAACATGCTAATACATTTTTTGAACACCAAGACCAGTGAAGAACTGGAAGCACTGGATATCAGAGACAGAACAGGCATCATTCTAGACATCAATAGATTTCTAACCATGAGAACTCTAATGCAAAATTTTGACAGAAGATGCCAGGACATGCAGCTAGAGATTGATTCTTTCACAGAAAAATTTACGGTCTTGCATCAAAAAGGTTTGCCAAGTCCTTTGGGAAGTAATGGTCATCTGATGAAACACAAGGACTATGTACATAAATTAAATACATATGTTGTCAATCAAGCTAATACATCATCAAGTACTTCAGGAGAAAAAACACTTCCATCTGGCCAGTCCCTCTATGACAGCCTAGAAAATTTATTCTACATAGAGCATGAGGTGAAGCATCTGTTCACCATCCCACCTAATTTCTTCAGGTACACAGAGACTGACGAGACTTTAAGGAAGCTGTAGAGACATAAATTCCCAGGACCAGAGTGGTGGCAAAGCATGTTAGAGATCTTATAAACTTATCTTTGATCAATTCAAAATTTTGGACCATCTACTATAATGCAGAAAAAGGAATGAATCACACTCACGCGGGTCAAAGCGCATAACAGCAGAGTTAAAGAAAGTCCAGCTAAGGTAGAATAGCCAGCACAGAGGATCAATAGAAGAAAAATGGGAACCGGCTTGCAACACCTACGTGCAGTACATCTCATAAAGACGGAACAAGGAGCGCAACATGAATTTACTGCATCTATTTATTGTCTCCCTGTCTTTGAGACTGTCTGTCTCTATCTATGTAAAAGAAGCATTAATTGTCAGCAGATATTATTCCTATCAGATATTTTGTATGATATCTTGACATTTTTGTATAAATACCCCCCCAGATGAAGTATTTGGGGTTGGTTGGTGGTGGATGTTCAGAGTTTTGACTGTAATACTGAAGAATTTTTGGAATAAAAGCTGTTGGAACCAATTTTGTCTGGTTTACTGGAAAAGGAATTGATGCTAAGGACCATGTTACAGAATTCTTGAATCATCTCATGGATCAATAAGTCTTTCTAACTTGTGTTTTACAGTTTCTATGTTTATTATATCATCTATGCTTCATGATCTAAATAATAGAGAAAAAGAATAACTCAGAATTTGCTTGATTGCACTCTGTGTTCAGTCTTTGTTATTATTAATGTTTTCTTCAGAATTAGCATAAACAATGAATTCTTGATTGCTCCTGTTTCCCCTGATTCTTACATCTTGAATATTTGTTAAGGAATTCTTAACTGCTCCTTAGCAATAGTCAGCCATTTTCCCTCTGTCAACATGATGAAGGATTCTTGATTTCCCTTCATCCATTGACTCCATTCCACCTTATTCCAGCCTATGAATTGTTCCATGTTTGATTACCTTGCTCTGTGATACCTCCTCTGTTAAGAAACCTAATCCAGGAAGCTATCCTTATTTGACTCCATCATGCCCAATGGACTGAAACTCTTCAGTTTTACCTCACTGCTCTGTTGAATTTCCATCCCTCCAACAAAAACTCAAAACAAAACCCTTGCACTTCATAACTAGCCTAATATACCTCAAACATAGTTAAATCATAAAGAGAGAGCCCTCTCTGGATGAAGATTGGATAGAATCTATATCTAAAAGATTGGTCTGTGGTTACCTCGGTCGTATTCCCTTTCTTACAACTTTAAGGAACAACCTGAGTGATAACACTTCTATAGTTTTGATTTCATTTTTGCCATTGTCTGAATTATACAAGATAAATGATTCCATATCAAAATGCATGGAGTATATAGGGTAATTCTATGGTTTTTCTGGACTACTTACCATGTATTTCATCAAGGTTTCTCTATAAAGATTTCTTTTCTAACCAAATACAGAGATGGTAGCATATGACATGTCTAATTGTAGAGATCCCTGCAATTTTGCTCCCCATGAGCGAGATAATAGTATTCCATACTTGGGTGGGATATCAACAACTACTATGTCCATAACAATACTCTTTGTTGGGCAATGGACTAGAGTTACACACAAATATTTAATCAAGCCAAGGCATTTGACTTGACTGGAATGAAAGGAAAACAGGTCCTTGTAGGGTCTGGTGATATCTAAGTTTAATCTTTCCATGATTTCTTTAGGCATTAGGTTATGGGATGACCCTGAATCTAGCATAGCATTATGTAAGATTTTATCATGAACATTTAAGCTAATGTAGAATGAGTGATACCCCCTTGTTGATGTGTTCCATTTACTTATGGACCAAATAATAACTCAAGTTGATCATCTTTAAGGTTTACAACATCTTCTCCTTCACCTATGTTTAGTGTTTCAATGATTTGTGCTTTATATGATTCATTTTTCACTAACTCTATCAAAGGAACTGATATTTTCAATTTGGCTATCTCAGTCTTAATGTTGAATCGCAATTGAGTTTTGTCTGATTGTATGAAATCTTCCTTAGAAATTGTGGTCTGTGTACTTTTATCTTCTTTATCATCAATTGGTAACTCAGCTTGTGCACCAACGGTTTTGTTTTGAATTTTATCTTTTGGAATAGTTTGAGTGACAGCTACAGTTTGAGTTTCAGCTAAAGTTATGTCTACATTTTTTGGGTTGGAAGTCTCCTGAGTTCCTCTAGGGAGAATTTGTAGAACTTTGGTCACAGAAGCTTCTACTATTTTTTTAGTTTGTATTTGGACTAATTTCGTAGTGGGAAATTCTGTATTCTTTTTACTTCTAAGGCTATATTGTTTGTGAAATTCATAGATAATAGATTCATAGCCTTGTTTGAAGTCAAAGAACTCTCCAGATTCTAATTGTAATTGCTATAGCATATGCAATTCCAGTTCTTCCTTAGTAAGAAAAACAACATCTTCGTTTTTAATCCCTAATAGGTTTATATGGGTGTCATCCTCTTCTTCATGGTTTTGTGAACCTTTAGCATAATTTTCCTAGCAAGGTGGTCTAACCTATTGATCAGGTATAGCATCTCTTTTTTTTCCAGTATTAGGATTTTTCCTAAAGTTGGGATTTCTTATTGGGGGTCCTTGTTGATTTTCCCACTGAGTTTTTCTTTTCATATTTTCTAATATATCCATTATCCTTTCTACACTTTTAGTTAAACTAACTATTTTACCATCTGAAGTGGAAGGTTCCTCTTTAATGGTAACTCTTTTCTCATTTCTCATCCTAGATTTTTTAGCTAATAAATTACACTAACAACATTACTTTGCATATGTTCCAATGTTTTAGGGTTTCTTCCTCTCAATGGGTAAGACATATTAGTGTCAAAACCATCATGAAATTTGATTAGTTCTAGGTTTGGTGGAGGTTTGATATTTGCAGGGATTGAATTATAGATACCGTTGAACCTATTACAATAGTCCTAAACAAATTCATTAGGAGATCTTCTAATGTTTTCATATTCAAACAAAATTTGTAAAGGCTTTTTCTTTCTTTCCCATCTATCAATAAACAATTTAAGGAAAGCAGCTAAATTAGCAATATGATTAGTAGGTAAACCTTTAAACCATTTCTTGACATCCCCTGCTAGTGTTTGGGAAAATAACCTCATTTGCACATCAGACTCATCAATCTCATGTAACTCAAAATAACCAGTCATTTTATTCACATGTTGTTGGGCAATGTACTGACTAGTAGCATCAAATAGAAATATCTTACTTTGGTAGTCTTGGGGCATGGCATGTAGTTGAGCTGGTAAAACCAAAGGTGCATATCTGTATGCCATGGCTAAGGCTTTGGCTTGACTGGGGGGTAAAGTAGTGGTGCCTGAAGAAGAACTTGAGATGGCTGTAAATGAACTAGATGAACTTAAGATGTTTGTTTGGGGAGGAAGTTGAGGTATGAATGGTTTAGGGGAATGAATTGTGCTGGATATTATAGGTGAGGTGGTAGTAAATGAAGTTGTATTTACAGTTTTTGAAGACTATAGAAATTTCAGGAGTAGCAGCAGTTAGGGCAGCTAATTCAACTGATCGTTGAAGATAGGCTTTGTCTATATGCCTTATCAAAGTTGAGGTTAAAGCTTCTAGTTTGTCAAAAGTATATAAAACATGTTGATCTAAATTAGGATGTATAAGAACCTTTTTTGATTCAATAAATTGAATAAAATTGCGGTCTATTGCAGTATCATGAATTGAATTTTCTGATTTGGTTTGAAACAAAGAAAGCTCAAATGATAAATCAAATTGAATATTCTATAAACTTGATAACTCTTTAGGAAGTGAATTTGCTTTAATTAATGACTACTACTTTGTTGAGTTTCTACCTTTTTGGTTTTCTTAAAATTTTGTCAGGATCATCAACTATTGTAGCAGGGTTTGGATCTGGATGTGCCCTAGTATAGTGTGTTCTTTTGGAAGCCAAATTTTTTATTTTTTTATTTTTAATAAAACTTTTTTAACAACTCTATAATGATCTTAAGGTGCAAAAGATGAGATTTAAGACTTTCTTGAATTTTTATTAAACTGAGGTTTTCCCCCGATATGTTCACCATTATGTTATCACTCTAAACTTTCCCTAGAGTTGTTATCTTGTGTTAAAAGAAATATTAGAGGTAACCACAAACCTACTTTTGAGATCAGGAACTAGCCTTCCTAATGCTCAGAGAGGGCTCTCTCTTTATGATTTAACTTTGTTGAATTATTTGATTTTAGGCTAGTTGTTTAAGCTTTGATTGGGTTTTGATTTTGATTTGGTGGTGGAATCACTGACTTAGATGGATAGAGGGATGTCTTTTACCATTGGGCTATGGTGTCAAGTGTTAAGTAAATAGGACTGAATCAAGTTCTAAAGATAGTGTTTACAGGTCAAGGTAGCTGAGTATATTCAGATCTTTTAGGTTGGATGGTGAAGTGGTTTTCAATCGGGGTCAAGGTGCAGCTAAGGGTTCCTCAAACCAGATAATGAGGGAAATGGTAGGGGTCAATTTAAACTAGGGAGCAATGAAGGATTCCCTACTTTGGATATCAGAATAAAACATTAAAATGATTAACTGTTCAAGACAGAGTGTACTTCAATAAATTCTGTAATAATTTTCCAGTTATTTCATTCAATTTAGATAACATGCAAGTATGTGAAACACTTAAGAATATAACAATTTGACAAATAGAAAATACTTCATTGGAGTGGCCCAACACATGAATCCTGTAATGCAATGTCTTTATTACTCAGTCCATTCTGCTGACTTGAAAAATCGGTATAATGAACCCTCAGGTTTCATATCAATACAACTATAGTAATGTTAAGCAATCCACACTCTATACTTCGAATTATGAAGTATTTATAGAAAAAATTATTACAAAATATCCCAAACTGTTTTGGAAATTATTCAAGGAAAAAGAAATATCTTCAAGCAAGAAGATAGAGACAGATACGTAACTGCTACAAGTTGTCCATGTTTATTAGGCTCTATTGTTAGATCTTTTTCTACCTTTTCCCCTTTGCAATCTTTCTTCCACGCTGATTGTTCTTTTTACTTTGCCCCTTGACTGATACTCTTTGACTAGGTTGACCTGTTGCTTTTCTTTCATTGTTCTGTATCCACTTTTACCTTGCAATTTCATAGTAAATCGGTTGGCTACGTGGGTCTTGACCTAGATTCAACACTGAGTTTAGCCAAGAAAATCTCGGTACTACCGGCCCTTTCGGCAACAGTCCGTGGAGCGCGGACTGAGGTCTCACCCGAGGTAGTATGGGAGGGTGCTGGAACCAGGTTTCCTCACCCTAGGGATGTCTCGATGTGGGAGATTGGCACCTGATTCAACCTTCATGCTTACTATATTACGCGTACCAGCAAGCTTCTGGTGTTTTGTGGGACTGTCTTTGCGTAGCTCCAGTCGCAGTGCGACCGGTGCTAATTACCCGAGTCTTCCTTAATTAGGGTTTGTGTGTTAAATATTTAAAATATTTCCATTCATAAGCATATATATAGGTGCGCACGTATAAATAGACAAATATCAGCAATACATAACATTCAAATACAGATGTTGGGCAGTGGATCCCCCCATAGCAAGTTTTTGAGGCTTAAAGCCCGAATTTTGGTCAATTTAATGTAAAGACCCCGTGAAATATAGGTGCAGAGTGTGAGAGTCTAGGGTTGTCCGCCCTAAAATAATGTAATTTACAGTAAGTGTGTTTACCTACCCATGGTCCACGGACCATGGGATTGTATAAATAGAGCGAGGCTCTAAGATGAAAACGAAGTTAAGTTTCTGGGAAGAAAGTCTTTGTCGATGAAAGAAGAATACTGAGTCTAGAAGTTCGAGTCTTGGGTTATAGTAGTAGAGAGAAGGCTCCACAGATGAGTGCGCAGAGGCCTAGAATCTGTAGCTGAGTGCACGGACCCCTACAGCTGAGTGCGCAGGGTAGAGTCGAGTCTGTACTGGATCTAACTTTGAAAGCATCATAAATAAAGATCAGTTGGTTTGATATATTGAGCATTGGGTTATAGATCTGTATTTGAATGTTATGTATTGTTGATATCTGTTTAGTTATACGCGCACACTTGTATATATGCTTATGAATGGAAATATTCTAATGCACAAACACTAATTAAGGAAGACTTGGGAAATTAACACCGGTCCCACTATGACTGGAGCTGCACAAAGACAGTCCCACTGAATGCCAGAAGCTTGCTGGTATGCGTAATATAGTAAGCGCAAAGGTTGAATCAGGTACCAATCTCCCATATCATGAAATCCCTAGGGTGCAGAAACCTGGTTCTAGCACCCTCCCATACTACCTCAGGTGAGACCTTAGTCCGTGCTCCATGGATTGTTGCCGAAAGGGCCGGTAGTACCGGGATTTGCTTGGTTAAACTCACTACTGAACCTAGGTCAGGCCCCATCAAGCCAACAAAATAATTTAAATTTTCATAAGTCTATGTGTCTGGTAATTTAATATTTACCATTCTTCTGTAGACTTCATCTTCTTCTGTGGATATTGCAAACGTGGGCTTGTTTACAAAAAGGTGTTTTTCCTCATGTTGGAGGTAAAATACGTTCTCAAAATTCTGGTAGAACCTTTCCTGTAGGTATCCCTTTCATAGAGGAACTATTGGCTTGCTCCCTTGCCACTTATCTAATTTTCCTATTATAGTCTTCATGTGGCATTAACCAGTCATTTATTACCAAGGGATTTGGTAGGCCTTTCTGCCTCAAAGCATCAAATTTAACCATGAACCTGCTTATAACCAGCTCCATGGTTTGGCATTTTTCCTCAAGCTACATCATTAAGTTCCTCTTTGTGAGCACTTTCTTCACCTCTAGTATAGTACCAGTTCTGTCAGCTATGTCCAGCTCCTGCAATTCATATTTATTTTTAGAGTTAAGGAATTGGATTATTCTTGAAGCTTCTTCTGACATATTTCCAAGTTCAGCCTTAACTCTTTGAATTGCTTCAGTAGCCTCTTTGACTAAATCATTTTGTTCAAAGATGAATTGTATAGATGGTCAAATATCATTGACAGAGTCAATGATATTGGCCCATAGTTGTTCTTTTGCGTGGGCTAGTGGCTCCTTCAATGTTAATTCATTTTCCAAATTTTTTATTCTCTCAGTCAACCTGTTTGACTTTGTACTTCATTTTTATGCATAATCTGAGTTAGTTTCTTCTCATTCTCTAGACTTATTATCTATTCTTTAAGTTTGTTTATTTCAGTGGTTTGAATGGACATGTCCTCCATGGCTTTGACCAATTTACTTGCCTCATCACTTGGATGAGTTTTTGCTGTTGTTGAGCCTGTTGTTGATGTAGTTGTTGTTGCCGCTAGAAGTGTTGTAGCTAGTGGAGTTGTTAGGGCCAATGAAGCTGCCAAAGTTTAAGGAACTGTTGTAGTAACTGTGGGAATCGCAGTGGCAGTGGCTATCTTAAGGCGGGCCTGTTTCAACTGTATTAAACTGTCCAATTCATTCTCCATTTCTTTCATTTGAGCATTTAATTGAAGAATGGGATCCATCATTTCCTCCTGCTAGGTTTGGCTCTCTAGAACCTCCTTGGTTTGTGGATGTTCAGAGGGAGGCAACTTCAATTGTTTCTTCAAAGCAGCAATATCCTCATTCTTCTTCTTTATTAGTTTTTTTTCCGCCTTGATGTCACTTGGATTATATCCAATTTCAATCACCAAGTCTTCCAGTGACTTAATACTGTTATCCTTGGCCTCTGAGGATGCCTTTTCTAGCTTAAGTTATGATGTGATGTTATCCAGTGAGCTTTGAATTTTTTGTAAAGTCATTGCTTTGTTAGTCATTGTGGAGTAAATTATGTTATGCTCTTAACTTGCAAAAGGATACCCAAATACAGAATATGTGAAGAAAAGATACCCAACACAGAATAGCAATGATTTTATTATTCAGAGAGTAACGTTCACTTGCCTCTTCGAGGGGGCAACCTCCAATAGAGCAGAGCTCGACTACAAAATAAGACATGATGCTCCTCGCAGGGAGTCTCTATCCTTTATATATGACTCATACATGCAATACCACGGGCCAATACCATGGGTTTTATTAATACCATCTATCTAATACTACGGCCCATTTGCAACTAACTGTGGTTCCGTCATTAATTTCGGATTAACCACTTACAATTATTAATATGGGCTTTATTGACTCTTGACTATGACGTGATCCCATTACATAAATAAGGGGGTTAGGGTGGGACCCTAACATGCCCTCCCCCTTAAGACGAGCCTCGTCCTCAAGGCTGAAGCTGCAGAAACTGTTGAAGAATAGTGGCTGGTTCCCAAGTTGCATCTTCCGGAGAGGTGTCTTTCCATTTGATGAGGACTTCCTTAATCATGCGGCCATGCAGTTGCTTGTCTCGTGTGTCTAGGACCTGTTCGGGTTGAAGCCAGATGGACCCTTCTTTGTCCAATTCCGGTAGACTGGTCTGAATTCTACAATTGTTCCCAATCACTTTCTTGAGGCATGAGACATGGAAAACTGGATGGAATTTTGCAGTAGGTGGCAAGGCCAACTTGTAGGCCACTTCTCCAATGCGCTGAAGTACTTGATATGGTCCGTAGAATTTGGGAGAGAGTTTCTGACACCCCTTGTCCTTGAGTGATGTTTGCTTATATGGTTGTAGCCGTAAAAAGACCTGATCCCCTTCTTGAAATTGGCGCTCTAAGCGATGCTGGTCTACGTGTTGCTTCATGCGGTTCTGAGCTTGATTAAGATTCGCTCGAAGATGGGCGAGCATGGTTGCACGGTGTTGTAGGAGTTGATCCACTGCTTGTACTTTTGAGCATCCCTTGAGATACGAAGTAGGTGAAGGCGGGAGTTGACCATATACTTCTTCATAGGGAGTCATTTTGGTGGTGGCATGATAGTTGGTGTTATACCACCATTCAGCCAGACGTAACCACTGTACCCAAAGGTGTTGATTTTCTGAAGTGAAACACCTAAGGTAGGTTTCTAGACATTTGTTGACGTCTTCGGTTTGACCATCTGTTTGCGGATGATAGGAAGTACTGAGTTTGAGTTGAGTGCCTTGTATTCTGAAGAGTTCCTGCCAAAAATTACTGGTGAAGATTGGTTTGCGGTCAAACACAATAGAAGTGGGCATGCCATGCAATTTGAAGATCTGATCCATGTTGAGCAACCAAAGTTGGTGTAAATGGGTGGGGTAGGGCGCAGAAATGAGCATACTTCGACAGTCGGTCCACAACCACCATGATGATTGACTTGTTCCCTGAATTTGGAAGACCTGTAATGAAATCCATAGAAGCCTCCATCCAAATTGATGCCCGAATGGGCAATGGTTGTAATGTGCCTGGTGTGTTGGCGGTTTCCCCTTTGTGGCGTTGACAAACATCACATTTTGCTACGAAAGTAAGGATGTCCTTTTTCATGCCTGTCCAAAAAAATCATCTTCTGGTGCGAGCATACGTCTTCTGAAAGCCCGAATGTCCTGCAATGGGAGATGAGTGCAATTCTGCCAAAATGCGACTTTTGAGGGTGGATGTTGGTGATATTACGACTCTGTCCTTGTAGCGAAGAATATCATCCTGCCACGAGTAGCCCTTGGTGGAATTTGGATCTACCTGCAATTGAGAAATGAGTTGGGAGAGCCCGAGGTGTGAAAACCATTCCCTGCGAGCCTCTTCATTCCATTCTGGAATGGGGAGGGAAATTGCAAGCAGAGTACTTTCCTCCTCAAATTGGCGAGATAATGCATCTGCTACACTATTGTCTTTCCCTTTCTTGTAAATGATCTCATAATCATATCCTAGCATTTTGGCTAGCCATTTATTTTGTTGTGGGGAGGATAGGTGTTGCTCCAAAAAATATTTAAGATTGTGATGATCTGTGCAGATTTGGAAACATTGCCCCAATAAGTAAGGTCACCAAGTCTCGACTGCATGTAAGATGGCCATCATTTCCTTCTCGTAGGTAGATTGGCCCAGATTCCTCCCACTGAGTTGTTGGCTTGTGAAGGCCAACGGTCGCCCTTCCTGCATTAAGACTGCCCCAATACCTGTACCCGAAGCATCACATTCAATGACAAAAGATTTGGTGAAGTCAGGTAGTGCTAAGACTGGAGTGGAACACATGGCATTTTTTAGAGCTATAAAGGCCTGTTGTGCTTCCTCATTCGAGAAGAATGAATTTTTCTTTAGGAGTTGGGTGAGGGGCTTCGCTATGCAACCATAGTTGCAGACAAATTTATGATAATAGCCTATGAGACCCAAAAATCCTCTCAAGCTCTTCAAGGTCTTAGGTTGAGGCCATTCCTGCATTGCCTGGATCTTTTTGGGGTCCACCTTGACACCTTCATGCCCCACAATGTGGCCCAAATACTCTACTTCTGCCATGCCAAACGGACACTTGGACATCTTGACAAATAATTTATGCTTGCGGAGTAGTTGCAAGAGTATATCTACATGCTAAAGATGTGTGGCCCAAGTGCAACTATAGATGAGGATGTCATCGAAGAAAACAAGGACAAATTTCCTGAGATATGGTTTGAGAATGTGGTTCATAAGGCTCTGAAAAGTAGAGGGGGCATTACAAAGACCAAATGGAATGACCAGGAATTCATAATGGCCTTCATGAGTTCTGAAAGCAGTCTTGGGGATGTCGACTTCCTTCATGCGAATTTGGTGGTATCCTGAGTGAAGATCCAGCTTAGTGAAGAATTGAGCCCCATTGAGTTCATCCAGCAAATCATCAACCACCAGGATGGGAAATTTGTCTTTGACTGTCAACTTATTGAGGGGCCTGAAGTCGGGACACATCCGCCACTCCCCATCTTTCTTGAGCACCATGACCACTGGGGATGAATAAGGACTAATGCTGGGACGAATGACACCTGCTTCCAAAAGTTCCTTGATGATTTTTTCTATTTCATTCTTTTGGGTGAAGGGATATCTCTATGGGCGCACATTTGGGGGTTTGGCCCCTCGAACCAAGGTGATGCTATGATCATGTTCCCCTCGCAAGGGTGGAAGCTTATGAGGCTTGTCAAAGACCGGCAGATGGTTATTTAAAATCTATTGCATCTCAGGATGAATTGGTAGAGGCTTTGTTTCAACTGCCTGGATGGCATTAAATTGAGCTACAACTCCATGATTGCCCTTTTTTAACAATTTTTCATTAGTCCTTATCAGGATGGGAAATTTATCTTTGACTGTCAACTTATTGAGGGGCTGTTACACTAAAAAATGTCACCATGACTATTTACAGTTAGTATGGCTCTATCAACAGTCATGCTATCCTCTTAGGCAAGTCTTATGCCTCTGCTCTCCATGTCAAACTCCAAGAAGAGAGAAAGTCTTTATTAATGTATTTATCTCTGGGTACGCAGGTTCTCTCAACCTTACCTGCGGGTATGCATCCAATGTTCACAAAAGCTGCGTATTTGTACGCTCTGTATGTAAAGGGGTAGGTGCGTCCCCCTGTAAAGGTCAAAATGCGCAAGTTTCATCTTTAAAAAGTTACTTGTGGTCATTTCTAGAGCATTCTAGAAGGTTGTTCGACGTGTATTGAGCGCCTCCAGATGGTTCATGTACCCCTACCAAAGAGGAACTTATCCCATCAATAAGGGAGCTATCCCATCCAAAGAGGGGATTATCCCATTGATGGTGGACCTGAATAACTTCCTCTAGAGCACTATAAATACAGGCATTGGGCCAGAAGGAGGGGAGGTTGGAAGCTAAACATTTCTAAGGGTAGATGCTGCTGGAATTAGGACTCCCATTTAGAAGCTTGTGAGGAGAGATTGTCATCTTTGCTTGTTCTATTTGGAAGTGGGTGAGCTTTGTCAAAGTAAAGGAGAACTCTTGTGGACCCTGGAAGGAGCTTGCACAACACCAAGGCTCAGGTTGTAATGGTTCCTTTTGTTACCTTTAATGCAAATTAGTCCATTCTTCTCAATAACTTGTTGTTTATGAGTTGTTTCATATACTCCTTGGTCTATATGTTGAATATGCTTTGTTTTATGTTATAATCAGGTGCTATTTAATGGTTTGACTGTTGGTGAATGCAGGTTTTGGAGAAAAGGAGGAGCTCATCCGGATCAACGAAGCTGAGCTACTACAACAGCGTTTGGTTAGAGGTAAGAGCCATACACTTGATTTATCATATTGCAATGCATATTTAGAGAAGGATTGCTCTCTTTTGTTTTGTTTGTCATTAGAATGTCTTAGACTTCTAGGAAGGTCGGTTGTGTCCGCACTATTGACTGATTCCGTGTGACAAAATGGCGACTCCACTGGGGAATCCATTGATGTGAAAGTCTTTTCCTTTGAATGAACTTTTCTCTGAGAAAATTGGTTTATTTTTCTGGTTTTTGGCTGTGTGAACTTGTATTTGGGTGGATTAGCTTAGGATTAAATTAGATTTAGTTTTTCTTGAATTTTCCAGTAGGACGCACCCTCTGAGTATTGCACAGTGCGTACCTGTACGCACTGTCGCTGTGTTCACAGAGCGGGCCCGCACCTGTCTTAACAGGTTTCCTGCGTCCCCTGCTAAAATTTAAGAAAATTCCATTTTTTGCATTTTTTCTTTTAGATTTTGCTTTTTCTTAGTTTTTACTGCCCAGATCCATTAGTCTCTTGTCAAAAATCTTCACCTGAACTTGTTTCGATAGCATTGAGTGTTTTAGTGTTCATAGAAGTTTAAGCCCTAGGGTTTGATTTTTGAGTAGGTCTTGTAGTGACTTTGGCGGTAGAAGTTGTCAAGCCTTAGATCTCTCTGGTTTTGTCAGCATTCTTAGAAGTCAGACCTGTCATAAAGTCTACCTGTGAGAGCAACTTACCTTTGAGTGGTCTCGTTGGAAAATTTCGAAGTACTTGTTGATTGAGTATTGAATTCCATTTTACAAAAAGAACAAAAAGATTTGAGTTTTGTTTTGACTGGTCTTTTGATTCTGCATTAGCTGGTCCTTGGCTTGATTGTGGTCAAGTAAAACAACCTAGAATCATCTTTGTAGGCTTTTGCCTCATTAGGTTTGCTTAGAATAAATTTCTTTTTGGTTTGCTTGTGAGTCAAGTTTTCATAGATTTTATAACTTTTGAGATTGATTTTTGTTAAAATAGATTTATATGCTTTATTAAATAAGATAAAATACAAAAACATCTCCTTTGAAAAGTTTTGTTTCAAGTAGCTTTGAAGAGTTTTGAAAGAAAAAGAGTTTTTCGTGCACGTAAGGAGTGGTCATGTTTGTATGCTTGGAAAGATAAAGAGAATTGTTTCTTTGATTGTCTTTACTAAGAAAGTTGTTTTCTATAAAATTTGCATTTCTCAACTCTCTTAGTTAGGGATTTCATTGAAAGAGAAAAGTAGCGTAAATCATCCTAGGTGCATTTTTGTAGTGGTTTGAGTCGAGTCTACACACCATTGGTTTCACTTCCGCTACCTTTTGTCTTTAAGAAAAACCGTAAAATTAACGCTTAAAGTAAAATCAACGTAGTAACTTTTATTTACTAGGGCTCTGAAACACCAATTTAGATCAGGCTAGTGTCTTGGAGTAGGAGAGTAATTAACTCTCCAAGACAACAAAACCAAACAAGTAGCTTATCTTGTGATAGAATAAATCCAATTGTCTCATTTGTACTCTGGGAAAGCTCCTCTTAAAGGAGAGGCACGAGCTTGTGTTCGAACCAGTGAGGGGATCAATCCTCCCTCGTTGGGAACGACGCCAGACACGCACGTATTACAAACGGTAAACCTCGGATTAACCATTGTCGAGGAGCCAGGGGTCACTTGTCGGTAAACCTTGGATTATTGTCAAGGAACCGGCAAGGGGATTGAGCTTGATACTCTGCCCTTGAGTGCTGTCAGAGTGTAGACTGTTCCCCCAGGTGCATTTGTTGCGATTGGTAACCTTAGTGACCATTATCTTCAGGATTCTACCGAGGTGACGGTGGAGGGAAGATCCCACTGTACCTGGAGCAGACGTCGGCTAGACTCACTTGGATTTTCCGGGGGGTTCACTTCACTCGAGACGGTTAAAGTGGAGGAACTTGTGTTGGTCTATTCATTAAGCAGGTTGCCGGGGTAACTGTTCCACCCGCCACTTCTGTACTGAATCCGGCGATGTTGGACTTCATCACCAACTAGCGCTTTCGTTCCGGAAGGCTACTGTTTGTGCTTGGTTTGGTGCCCTAGATTCTTTAGGCGTGTGCTTCAAATTTGTTTGGTTCTTTAGAGACTTTAGGTGGTTTGATTTGAGATTTTACTTTGTTTTCGTGTGTAGTAGTTAAAAGTTTTAGCTGTGGCGGAATTACCGAGACAGTCCCGTAGACTTCGGGGCCAGTCTCCTGAAGTTGTTTTTGTGGCCGAATTGTTGAGAAGATCCCGTAGACTTCGGGGTGAGCCTCCTCGAGACGACCCCAGTAATCTAGAAGGTTTGAAGGTCCTTGTAACTCCTCCTAGTGGCACTAGAGTAGGTTCACCTGAAGAAGGAGAATCTTCTTTGGTAGTCCATCCAGATTACCAAAGGTTAGAGACAGGTTATAATCCTGAAGCTGTTACAGTTTCTGAGCTTACTGGTAGTTTTTCATCTGCTTGTGACATGGGCGAAGAACCTGAAATATCTGAACCTGTTACTCCAACTTCTAGTGCTCCTGATTCACCTAGGGTAGAAAGAGTCATAACCGAGAATCTTCCTTCTGGTTTGATAGCTATTGAAGAACTTGCTCCAAAAGAAGAAGTAGGCCCTGTTCTTGAAGATCAACCTACCATTGATCTAAGAGAACGTGAATCTATCTTTTACAGTCCTCCTAGAAGTACTACTTGGTATCTTTCATTAACTAATTATCTGGACAACTCAGGTATCGGTTTTTCTCCACCTCGTACTCCTTTTCCACCTAGAGGTATATATAGTCCTGTAAATATGTCTGGTCAGTCGTCCATGTTTTCTCAATCACCTGAATCATTTGTACATGGCGGTCCTTCTGTTCCTACTGGGTATCAATCACTTTCTGGTACTTTTGCAGGAGCATCTCCTCAACCCATTGAACATGGGTTATTAGCTGGAAACCATGGTAATACGCCGTTGGGTGTAGGGGATATCTATATGATGTCAGGTTCAATTCCTAGTTCTCAACCTCAAGGTGGGTAGTTACCGCCTGGGGGGCAACCTCAGGGTACACAAATTGTGTCTGGGGGGCAACCTCAAGGACAGTATATACCTGTGGTACAATACTTACCTCAAGGTCAACCCCAGTCTCAATATGTACCCCAAGGTCAACCCCAGTATCAGTACTCACCTCAAGGGTATCAACCCCAAGGTCAGTACGCGAGTCAAGGTCAACCCCAGTATCAGTATTTACCTCAAGGGTATCAACCCCAAGGTCAATACTCGACTCAAGGTTATCTACCACCTCAAGGTCAAACTTATGTTCAAAATATCGGAAATGTACCTGTCAATTATCAATCCTACCCTCAACCTGGTTACCGATCTCAGTATCCTCAACCTGTTACGGGTCAATACCCCGGAATGTTAGTATGGGATCCATCACAGGGTCAACAGGTGTTGCAGCCAAGTTTACAGTTGGTACCTCAAGCTGGACAACCCGTAGTTTCTGGTCCACCCCAGCAACCGCAACCTGTCTAGTCAAATGTTCAAACTTCTGTAACTTCGGTAGTTACTCAGCCGCCAATTGCACCTAGTACTCCATCTCAAACGGTTGCTGCGACTACCACTACATCTACCGCACTTACTTCTGGAGTATCGACAGCTCCGGTTTCTACTGTCTCTGCAACCACTCCTCAGACATCTTTACCGTTGTCTGGATCTATGATTCAAACCACGGTCCAGATGCCTACAGGTCAGCCTGGTATAAGTACGGTTGTCACTACTCAACCTCAATTTGTTCAACAACCGTACCAGGGACAGTACCAACATGGGCAAGCTGTCCAACAACCGGTTTACCAGTATCAACCGTATCCTGGGTACACTTATCAACAACCTCAACAACCCCAGTACGGTCCGGTTAATCCTGCTTTTCCAGGAGGACATAATATCCCTAATGCGATTCCTGTTCCTAGTTATCCTGGATATCCTCCTCCTGGGACTGGTCTTGTGACCCAGAGTTTTAGAGATCCTAACCAACAATTACCGTTTATCGCAACTTTGGATTTACCAGACTTGACGCGCCTAACGAATGATCCAATTCAATATCTTTAGTTCTGGCCGCCAATTCCAAATAAGTTGCCCAGTGATATACCCAAGTTCGAAGGCAAGTCTAGAGAGGATCCGTCCAATCATGTGATGACTTACCACCTCTGGTGTGCTTCAAATTCGATCTCGGATGATTCGATCCGTTTACGTCTTTTCCAGCGTACACTCATTGGTCTCGCGGCCAAGTGGTACATTGAGTTGCCACGGGCCTCTTTTTACAATTTTAGCCAGTTAGCTACCTCGTTCTTAACTCACTTTCAGTTGCCGGTCAGATACGATAACGGCACGGAATTATTAACTTCACTAAAACAATCGACGTCCACGTATATTTCTGATCACATTCATGAGTGGAGACGTCGAAGGAGGTTAGTGAAGGTTTTTATTCCGGACCAAATCTTAGCTGAATGGTTTGTTAAATCATTATTACCGAAGATTACTGAAGATGTAGCTAAGGCCGGAGTAGTTACTGAGGAGCAAGTCATTGCTCAGGCGCAGTACCTTGACTTAGTTTATACTCAGTCGGGTACGTTACACGAGAAGATTCCAGATCTTCCCAAATCGAATCAAATCGCTGCTGCTCCTTCGGGATCTCATGCCGCTGATGGTATGATTGGTACGGTGAACACAAAGAGCAAGAAGAAATCTTCCAAGACTTCTACTACTCCTATAATCACTTTGCCTAATTCCCCAACATGAGAGTCTTCTCTTGAACTTTCCGCCGATATTCACGCTGTAGAGTCATCTACGGCCAAATCAAAAAATGGTGGAAAGAAGAAAGGAAAGAAGAAGGCTAAAGCAGACAAGGCTCCGAAGGAGAAAACGGAAAAGTCGGAAACCAATGACGAAAAGCGCAAACCTCGATCTCCTTGTCTTATTTGTGAAGAGGATCATTTTACAAGAGATTGCCCTCATCGGGCCGAGGTTGTGAAAATAGTCAAAGGTTCTTCCACTCCTGCTGTGTTAAAAGATCCATTTCCAAAGCAGGAAAGTAAGATGATAGGTTCTTCCTCGACTGCCAGTGACGAACCCATTTTGATGATGTCTCATGTGAGGATTGCGACTCGATCACAAGATTATGGTAGTAAGAATCCTGTTGATGGTAAATAAGCCGAATCTTCTCATTCTAATCCATCAACCTCAGCCCCTGGTTCCGATCCGCTACAGATCGAAAAACCTAACCCGGATTTAGTAATCAAACCGCCCGCCAAGGGTGTACTTCGAAGGTCTGCTTTCAATCCACATGCGAGAGCGGCCTAGAATTACAACATTGTTGAGGACTTAGCTATTTCACCCTCAGCAATGTCGGCTTTGGAAGTGCTGCAATCATGTCCAGCACAACGCAAATTACTTTTGTCGGCTATCGGAGCTGTTGATGTTCAGGACCCGAATCTGATAATCTTCGATCTAGAAAATAGTACACCGCGTCAACCCCATCAACTGGCTTTCCAAATTCCAGTGATAGTCAAAAACAGGCCTATTCATCGGACTGTGATTGATGAGGGAGCTTCTACGTGTATTATGTCGATTCAATGTTGGAGATCGCTTGGTTCTCCTTCATTGAACCAATCCCCGACCATCCTTAAGGCCTTTGATGGCCGTGGGTTCCGTCCGTTTGGTATTCTATAGGAATTTCCTATAGGGGTAGAAGGTAAAACCGTTCGTCTGGATGTGGAAGTGGTTGATGCCCCTCTAGACTACAACCTTCTTTTGGGTCGAAGTTGGTCATATGCTATGACAGCGGTCGTTTCATCGGTCTTCAGAGTAATAAAGTTTCCATATAACGGTAAGATCGTGATAATTGATCAGCTGACATACTTTTCATCCGACCCAGCCTCTTCAGAGAGTATCCAGCATGTCGGTAAAACGACAATCCCTTATAGGGACGTTGGCATAGGTTTAGTTAAAGATTCCGGTTTACTGGGAACTTTTCCTTTCCCTCCAATCAACGCAGACCCTTCATTTGCATCAATTCATATGATTACATCAGACAACATTATTTATGATGATCCTTGGATTGTCCCATCTGAATCTGAGATAGACTCATTCGGTGATGCTATGCCTTTGAGTCCATATGAAATTGCTTATGAAGCCGTCATGTCTTTTACCGACTCGCGTTCAACCCAAATCGACCAAATGAATGTGGTCAGTGAAGAATCACTTTTCACATCAACCTTAGAACGGATAGCGTTTCCCGAAGTCGTGTCATCTGACGAGCAACTTCGCGAAATCCTAAGTGTAGATGATCTACCATGGGAAGATCTCCATCACAGATCTTCGTTTTTACCTAAGGATGATGCTTTTGAAAATGATTTTTCATCTATCTTTATCGCTGAATATGTCAAAGATGCTCAGAATCCAACGAAACATTCTGATTCAGAGTTGAATTTATGGAATATTTCTCGCACTATTCCTATTGACATTTCAGTGAAGCCCGGAATTGAGGAAAACATTCATATAGGTGCCTCATGTACAGAAGATGAAATTCGAACTTACAAGGCCCTATTCCAAGAATTCCACGATGTGTTTGCCTGGTCTTACGAGGAAATGCCAGGAATCGACCCGGCCATTGTTGTTCATGAAATAAAGACCTACCCAGACGCTAAACCCGTCCGACAACGGTTGCGTCAGATTCACCCTCGGAAAGCGGCTGCGATTAAAGCAGAAGTCGAAAAGCTGTTGAAAGCAGGTTTCATTTATCCAATCCCGTTAATGGATTGGGTATCGAATATTGTTCCGGTTAACAAGAAACAAGGAACAATAAGAATCTGTATCGATTATAGGGATATAAATCGAACTTGTCCAAAAGACAACTATCCAACACCTTATATCGATCAAATCATTGATGATTGTGCCGGAAGTGAAATGTTTTCCTTTATGGATGGTTTTTCGGGCTATAATCAAATCAATATTCTACCTGCCGACCAACCAAAAATGGCATTCATTTGTCCATGGGGGACATTTGCTTACTGCAAATTACCTTTTGGGCTTAAGAATGCCGGAGCCACTTTTCAACGGGCGATGTCTTACGCATTTCATGACATCAAGCACATTGTGCAACTGTACCTCGATGATTTTCCTGCTCATTCTTTACATCGATCTGAGCACCTTGTCCACTTACGAGCAATCTTTATGAGGTGTAGGCATTATCGAATTCGGTTGAATCCCCACAAGTGTGTTTTCTGTATCGAAACAGGTCGATTGCTGGGATTTGTTGTTTCAAAAGCTGGCATTCGCGTCGATCCCTCGAAGGTCGAAGCTATCATCAAATTTCCTCCTCCTTCGAGTTTGCGCCAACTCCAAAGTTTGCAAGGGAAAGCGAACTTTTTACGCCGATTCATTTCAAACTACGCCGAGGTCACTAAAGGTTTTACACGGTTGTTGAAACAGAACGCTCAATTCTTTTGGGATGAGATTGCCCAACAATCTTTTGATGCACTTAAACACGCGTTGACCCATGCACCGTTGTTTCATCCTCCCAACTACAACCAGGACTACTTCTTATACCTCGCAGCTTCCCATTCCACCATTGGAATGGTGTTAGTTCAAGAAGATGAATTCAGAGTGGAACATGTGGTATATTATCTTAGTAGGACATTAAACCCCACTGAGCTAAAATATTCGCATGTGGAGAAATTGGCCCTGGCAGCCGTTCAAGCTGTCCAGCGTTTCCGTCACTACATTCTTCTCCGTAAAACTACAGTTATTTCGGATTGCAACCCTATGATTTATATTTTGACTAAACAACTGCTAGGGGGCAAGTACTCTAAATGGATCGTTATCCTGCAAGAGTTCGACTTGGAGTTTGAGAAGTCCAAGTCTAAGAAATCCTTAGTTTTTGCGGAATTGATGTGTGATTTCCCGCGTGCTGACACAGAAACTGTGGCAGAGGAGTCCATTTCAGACGAATCGTTGTTCTTATCAGTACTTTAGATCCGTGGTACGGGGATATCATCATCTATCTCCAAACCCAAACCTTTCGGCCTGAAGCTTCAAAGTCGGAACGTCGAAAAATTCGGTTTCAATCCCAGCAATATAAGATTATCGGAGATACGCTTTATCGCCGGGGGGCAGACTTAGTTTTTCGGCGTTGTTTAACTCACGAAGAGGCTGAGAGAGTTTTGAATGATTGTCACTCTGGAGCATGTGGCGGTCATATGTCTGGGTATGCCACAGCTCAGAAGGTGTTGCGCGCTGGCTATTTCTGGCCGTCCATGTTTAAAGATTGTATCATTGCAGTCCGGAAGTGCCACAACTGTCAAGTGTTTGATCGCAAGATGCACGCACCACCTGCTCCTCTCCACCCTATAATTGCCGTTGGTCCATTCGCCAAATGGGGTATCGATTTTATTACTTGTAACCCTCACTCGGTCGGGGGGCATGCGTATATCATCCTCGCAGTTGATTATTTTACTAAATGGGCCGAGGCGATGCCTACATTCGACGCAAGCGGCAAAACAGCTGCAGTTTTCGTATTCAATCATATTATAACTAGGTTTGGCATCCCACAAGCAATCATTACTGACCATGGGAGCCATTTTCGAAACATCATGATGACTGAGCTTACAAGCCAGCTTGGTTTGCGCCACGATAGCTCTACTCCTTATTATCCGCAAGCCAACGGTTTGGTTGAGTCTATCAACAAAGTTCTGGTTATCATGATCCGACGAACCATTGGTATTCATCGGTCGAATTGGCACAACATGTTATTTTCAGTGCTATGGGCATACCGAACCTCAGTGAAAACTTCAACAGGGTTCACTCCTTTCCAGCTAGTTTATGGCTTGGAAGCTGTGTTACCCATTGAATGCGAAATCCCATCACTTCAAATGGCTGTTGAATTACTTCCAGCTACTTCCGAAGAGGAGAAGCGTTTATTATACTTAGCTAAATTAGATGAGACTCGATGTGATGCTGCATTGGCAATCGAGACTCACGCGAAGCGAATGAAAGCTTAGTATGATAGAAATGTGACCCCTCGAAGTTTTTCAGAAGGAGATCTAGTGCTATTATATGATCAAGCTAACGATAAGCTAGGTGCTAGAAAATTCGTTCCTATGTGGCATGGACCCTACATTGTAAAGCGAAAGCTAGCAAAAGGGGCCTATGAGCTGGTAGATTTTGATGGGGACTCTTTGGGTAAACCCAGAAATGGACTTTACCTAAAGAGGTATTATGCTTAAATGGTGGGTATGGAGAATTCTTAGTTAGGTTAGGTTTTCTTTCTAGCTAGTATGTTTGTTAGTTTAGATAGTGTGCTTAGCTTAGAATGTGTGTTTTTAGTCGTTATTCTGGCTTATCTTGGTTTTACTCTTGATATTGCAGATGTCGACGCCTTTCCAAACATACATTGGATTTGCTGATGGTGCTTGTCGTAGTACACGGAATATCTCTTCCGCAGCTTGGGTTATCTATTCGCCCTCTGACGAGTTAGTTTCTATGCATGGGGTAAGCCTCGGTCAAACAACGAACAACATTGCAGAATACAGTGCAGTGGTTGAATTATTATCTGAATCTATTTCATTTGGAATTTGACGTTTGATAGTGAGGTTAGATTCTGAACTTGTTGTATTACAGCTTAATAGAGTATATGCCATTAGAAATCCTGTGTTATTAAGGTTGTTTTTGAGAGTGCGTCTCTTGGAACGTGAATTTGATTACATTGAATATCAGCATATTCCAAGGTCTTTAAATACATTAGCAGATGCAATTGCTTCTCGAATGTTGGACAGACATTTACGATAAATCATGCAAGTAAATTTAAAAAACATTTCATCACATATGTTAAACAAGATAAGCCGGTAATAATGATATATATATAGATAGGAGTGTGTCAAAAAATATACATTGTCTTCGATCATAGGTTGAAAAACACCTTATGATCGGCAAAAATGATAAGTACAAAAAGCCAAAAATGTCATATGTGTCTACAAAAGTGACTAGCCAATCACTGGTGGTGCTCTCTATACGAGACCACTGCCCGCGCTACCCTACACAAGAATCTCCTAAAAGGTCCTGGGACTGCGACCACATAGCGCTGAAGTCGAATGGGAATGTCATCTATGGCGGTCTCTGGTATATCCGCCGTCAGACGCTCTAGATCCTGTTCCAGCTCGGCTAAGGTCTCTGCGGCCGCATCCTGTGGGGATGGTGCTGGTACAGCTGGTACTCTCCTCTCAAAAGCCCGGAGGTTGGCTGGACGCCGTGGACCTACATCTGCATTTTGAAAATTTGTGCTGTCAGTTTTGAGGCGATATATAAAAACAAAAAAAAATACATAATTTAAAAACTCGTGGAAAATGAAGTACCTCTGTCGTCCCATTGTTCTCCTTGTGGAAGAACCATGTCCGGATCACCTCGAAAATCTACTCCGGCATACGAAAAGTCCTGGATCGCAAAAACCTGGTCCTCTAACCAGTGAAAATAACCAACAGGGAATCGAACAACTGCCGCGCCCTCGTCAGGATGCCAGGCCATCACCCTAACCCATCGTATCAGCTTTGGCTCCCGAGGACCCAAGATATCAACAGTGAGATGCTGAGGGATCAGCATCGGAACTCTCTCTAAGGCAAAGCTCACAACTAGAGGCCCATATCCAAAGGTCTTCAGTTGTCCGTTCTTTGGCCTAGTCAGTTGGCCCTTCATATTGGCCGACACAGCATCGCACCAGTTGAAGATGGTGCCTCGAAAACAGTCAATCGCCATTCGCATTTGGGACCCGGTGGCAATATGTAAAGAGGCTGCGCCGCAAATTCTGGTAACTATGAAAGCTATAACCATGAGTTCACGTCGAGAGATGTATTTGATTTCTATGCCTTTCGCATGGTTTTGATTGGGTATGCACCAATCTGCCCGGAGACTAGCAAGGGATTGGCCACCCGGCCTAGTCCCGGCTAGATTGAGTTGCTCGCCCCTATTCGGCAAGCCAGTGAGAAAGTATATGTCAAAGGGCTCTATCTCGAGCTTGTGCTCTCTGATATAAAAGCATTGCTCATGAATGTTCCATCTCTCAACCAGCCACTCCAAGAATCTCACCTGAGCCCTCATGCCAGGTATGGCCCGGTATTTATATAGTCCGCATGCTTTTAGGGCATCAATGGAAGGTTGGTGACCAATTGCATCTAAATCAACGTCCTCGTGCTCTCTTTCTCTCCAATCCAACATGGTGAGTGCCCTACACACCAAGAAATAAAGATTAGAATTAATTTGGGAAAATTTAAATGGTTATTTTTGGGGTTTGGGTTTTCAAATTCCGCCTTTCGCGGGGGACGCACCCCGCGTTTAGGACACAGAGCGCCGGTACGCAGATGGCCTGAAGGTGGACTGCGTACCCCGACCTTTTTCCTGTGTAGGAAAAGGTCGGGGGACGCAGGTCACCCTTAGGACACCTGCGTACCCCGCAGAGCGGTTTTTAAAACCTAAAACCCCTCAAAAACCAAAACTAAAACCTAAAACAAAATTTTAATCGGATGAAATTGAAGAGGAGGATGTTGTGAAATACCTGGAAGAGACGGCGTTCGATTCTGACGGTCGGATTCTCCGCAATGACCACGGGAAGTTTCTTGCCAAAAGCCCTTTTCTCAACCTCAACAGTAAAATGGTAAAAATGACATGGTAAAAAGTCTTTTTATAGGTTTTTTGGATGAATGAATGCTAGGTTTGTTTATTTTTCACCATGGAAGGATATTTTTCAATGTATTTTTGCCTATCTTAAATAGGTATGAGTAATGTGTCATTTTTGTGCAGGACAAAGGGATTTAGAGGGAAAATTGTCATTTTTCACGAACCAAAATATCAGAGTCATCTTTCAAGCCCTTTTCTGACTCCTAAAATATGAAAAGATTGCCAAGCGTTTCTTTTTACACTCGTTAAAACGGAATTAAAAGACGATCCCCTTATAGCCCTTTTCTGACCGTAAAAACAGGAAAAGATTGCCGGGTTTTTGTCGTTTCAAACTCGATACTGGAAATAAAACGACGTGTCCTTGATCGCTTTTTACTTTTCAAGTCAGTGGCACTAATTATGAAAGTACTCCTTGGTCGCAAGATCAAGCGGTTCTCCCAGGTATTATTTTATACTTTTTCAGGCTTGAGGGACACAAATCTACGAAAAAGTTCAACTTGGAGTCTTCTTAAGCTTTTCAGACTCTCTAAAATTGAAAAGCGCCGAGTTTCTCCTATACTGGGCTCGTTAAACATTTCACAGTAAAGGACCTGTTCAATTACAAACAGGAACGAACCACTCCTTCCTAGGGTTCGAATCAAAACTAGTTTGGACTCATCCGAAGGATGAGCTTATAATCAAGCATATGTTATCCTCCTCAAGCTTGTTAAAAATAAAGAGGTACTTGCCAGAAACGGTGGGGGAAAAGAGAGAAGAATGAGCCTATTTGTTATCTTTTGTCTCAGAAGAAACTTTATTACCACTCTTGGACACGACACTTTTCATTCACCTGGGTTGGGAAATCCTTTACCTCACAGTTGATCAAACCACATTGAAAGTCTTCAGCCGGGTTCCGGGGATTAACTTTGAGTCGTTTATCACCAAGCCATTTGTCGTGTCGTTATGTGTTCAAGAGGTCTGCAAACAAAACTTTCATCTGCAAAATACTTGTCATCCATTTGACCATCCCTGAGTCAGTCCTTACAGCAACATTTCTTCAACTTGATCAATGATTTCATGTTGTGGGCTTGCCTGCAACAGGTCGCTTTCTATCGACATCAGCACATTATCTAGAGAGATGACTTAGAAATCGTCAGTACCTTGAAGTCTGCATGCATCAATGGCAGGTTTCTCGCCTTTGACGTCAGTTTACATCATTGACTTTCGATCAAAGGATTCCGTGAAATGTTCGACATCAACTCATTCATTCACATCTCATGGATTGTACTGGGTACTTTGAGAACCATTGACATTACTGGTGGTCTCTCTCACACTTGTTAACAGTTTACATCATCGACTGGCAGTCAATTGGTTTCTACCATGTTCGACATCAACTCATTTATTCGCATGGTTAGAATCGTACCAATTCAGGAAGTAGAAATGAAGACCCTGGATCTAGTTTCCACCATCCAGGCTGCGAGGAGTTTTGTATTCATTATCTAAGTAGACTAATCATAAACAGATGGCTGCGCCCATACTGTGTCTACAAAAGTCTATGATTATGATGTACTGCAAGATCATTCCTGTATCAGAGTAGTTAGTCTGTTAGTTAAAGTTTTGATCTGAGTATGGGAATGCCTACCTCAGTGATGATATAATCTTATACATGTATTTTGTGTTGAAAATTGCAGGTTCTGACCAGGCTCTCCACGAGATAATCCTTGAAATGATAAAGCGCTTCACCCTTCCTAGATAATACAAACCTTAATCTATTACAGGCTTCGCACTTTAGGGGGCAATCTGTTACACTAAAAAATGTCACCATGACTATTTACAGTTAGTATGGCTCTATCAACAGTCATGCTATCCTCTTAGGCAAGTCTTATGCCTCTGCTCTCCATGTCAAACTCCAAGAAGAGAGAAAGTCTTTATAAATGTATTTATCTCTGGGTACGCAGGTTCTCTCAACCTTACCTGCGGGTACGCATCCAATGTTCACAAAAGCTGTGTATTTGTACGCTCTGTATGTAAAGGGGCAGGTGTGTCCCCCTGTAAAGGTCAAAATGCACAAGTTTCATCTTTAAAAAGTTACTTTTGGTCATTTCTAGAGCATTCTAGAAGGTTGTTCGACGTGTATTGAGCGCCTCCAGATGGTTCATGTACCCCTACCAAAGAGGAACTTATCCCATCAATAAGGGAGCTATCCCATCCAAATAGGGGATTATCCCATTGATGGTGGACCTGAATAACTTCCTCTAGAGCACTATAAATACAGGCATTGGGCCAGAAGGAGGGGAGGTTGGAAGCTAAACATTTCTAAGGGTAGATGCTGCTAGAATTAGGACTCCCATTTAGAAGCTTGTGAGGAGAGATTGTCATCTTTGCTTGTTCTATTTGGAAGTGGGTGAGCTTTGTCAAAGTAAAGGAGAACTCTTGTGGACCCTGGAAGGAGCTTGCACAACACCAAGGCTCAGGTTGTAATGGTTCCTTTTGTTACCTTTAATGCAAATTAGTCCATTCTTCTCAATAACTTACTGTTTATGAGTTGTTTCATATACTCCTTGGTCTATATGTTGAATATGCTTTGTTTTATGTTATAATCAGGTGCTATTTAATGGTTTGACTGTTGGTGAATGCAGGTTTTGGAGAAAAGGAGGAGCTCATCCGGATCAACGAAGCTGAGCTA
Organism: Pinus tabuliformis; assembly: GCA_031772625.1. Classification (NCBI taxonomy): domain Eukaryota; kingdom Viridiplantae; phylum Streptophyta; class Pinopsida; order Pinales; family Pinaceae; genus Pinus; species Pinus tabuliformis. The sequence continues at coordinate 1,226,183,528 of CM062807.1, forward strand.
CTACAACAGCGTTTGGTTAGAGGTAAGAGCCATACACTTGATTTATCATATTGCAATGCATATTTAGAGAAGGATTGCTCTCTTTTGTTTTTTTTGTCATTAGAATGTCTTAGACTTCTAGGAAGGTCGGTCGTGTCCGCACTATTGACTGATTCCGTGTGACAAAATATCTGTTACACTAAAAAATGTCACCATGACTATTTACAGTTAGTATGGCTCTATCAACAGTCATGCTATCCTCTTAGGCAAGTCTTATGCCGCTGCTCTCCATGTCAAACTCCAAGAAGAGAGAAAGTCTTTGTAAATGTATTTATCTCTGGGTACGCAGGTTCTCTCAACCTTACCAAGGGGGACGCACCTGCCCCTTTACATATAGAGCGTACAAATACGCAGCTTTTGTGAACATTGGATGCAATGCAGGAAGGGCGACCGTTGGGGGGCATTACAAAGACCAAATGGCATGACCAGGAATTCATAATGGCCTTCATGAGTTCTGAAAGCAGTCTTGGGGATGTCGACTTCCTTCATGCGAATTTGGTGGTATCCTGAGCGAAGATCCAGCTTAGTGAAGAATTGAGCCCCATTGAGTTCATCCAGCAAATCATCAACCACCAGGATGGGAAATTTATCTTTGACTGTCAACTTATTGAGGGGCCTGAAGTCGGGACACATCCGCCACTCTCCATCTTTCTTGAGCACCATGACCACTGGGGATGAATAAGGACTAATGCTGGGACGAATGACACCTGCTTCCAAAAGTTCCTTGATGATTTTTTCTATTTCATTCTTTTGGGTGAAGGGATATCTCTATGGGCGCACATTTGGGGGTTTGGCCCCTCGAACCAAGGTGATGCTATGATCATGTTCCCCTTGCAAGGGTGGAAGCTTATGAGGCTTGTCAAAGACCGGCAGATGGTTATTTAAAATCTATTGCATCTCAGGATGAATTGGTAGAGGCTTTGTTTCGACTGCCTGGATGGCATTAAATTGAGCTACAACTCCATGATTGCCCTTTTTTAACAATTTTTCCATCCTATGCGAGCTGATGATAGAGGGGGCTCCTGCCTGGAGTCCATGGAGGGTATGTGTGTAGTTGTTCTGCTTAAAACTCATATATAACTCCTGGAAATCCATTGTGATTGGCCCAAGAGTGCGGAGCCATTCAGCGCCGAGGACAATGTCACAAACCCCCATGTGTATGGCAAACATGTGGGTTCTCAACTAATAATCCCCCATTTGAAGTTTGACATTTTCATAGTGGCCTTCACATTTCATTGTGCCTCCATCCGCAATTTGAACTTGGAAGTTAGAAACTGCTCGTACAAAACAATGCACTGCTTCTGCGACTTTTTGATGGATGAAATTATGTGTACTTCCACTATCAATCAAGACTACTACTGGGCGATGTTTAATAAAACCTCTGATTTTGAGAGTTTGAGGGGAAGAAATCCCTGCCAAAGCATCCAACGAAATAACTGGTTCATCAGAGACATTGTCCTTTTGATTGTCTTCTTCTAGCGGCTCCTGTTCCTCCAGTGGTGGATCTTCCTCTGTTGAGCTGTAGTCAGTGGCATCAATTTGAAAAAAATTTGGCTCCTTGCATTTATGACCTGCGGAGTATTTTTCATCACAGTAGTAACATAGGCCTTGCTTTCTTCTTTTGGCCATTTCCGCAGGTGACACCTTTTGGACCTTAAGTGTTTGAGTCATGTTGTGAGCCTGTGGGGGTGACCTTTAGCAGAGAAATTTGGGCGACTGTATTGGGCTGCTAATGCACGTTCCACATTATGAGCTACCTTGCAAGCCTCCGTCCATGTGGGAGGGTGGTGCAGTAGGACTTGGGCTTTGATAGCTTCTTTAAGACCGCTGATAAAACATTCCGTGTAGAACACATCTGAGAGACCCCAAGTACGAAAGGCTAAGGCTTCAAAAGCTGTAATATATTCATCCACTGTACCAGTCTGTCGGAGCTTAGTAAGACGACCCAAAAAAGATGATTCTTGGTCAAAGCGGTCTTGAAGAGCTTTGGTGAATTTGGTCCAAGTCCTAAAAGGTCCAGTGCAACGCTGATGCCATTGCCACCATTGCCACCTTTCATTGTCCAAGTACATGCTCCCCAACATAAGCTGAGTCGCATCATCGAAGATGTGATTCAGTTTGAAATACTGCTCCATTTGTGCTATCCATGACGACGGGTGAGAACCGTCAAATTTATGCATATCCAACTTGGGAGGTCGCTGACTGGGTGGTGGGTGCGTGTGCCAGACGTGAGGAGAATGGCTAGACTCACCCTCATTGTGTTCAATGCCATTATACTCCTCCTCGTGGGCTGGCTCCTTGCCCTTCGGGACTATTTTCTCAACCATGCTACATAGTCCGGTAAGCTGAAGGTGGAGGTTGTGCATTGATTCTTCAAGTCTGTCCATCCTTTCATTGGCCATCACTTGAGCTCTAGTTTCTACCATACACCAACCGTATTTTTTGAAAATTGGGACCGCCTAAAAAAATTTCACTAAGAAGTGAATGATACCACCGTGCTCAGCTCGCCGTCCTGATTCTGATGGGCTAGATCACCAATAAGCACCCCGAAAGATCTCAGAAAACTCCTAACGAAGTTTTACTCCTTCCTTATCAATACTGCAGTGGCCAAATCCTCAAAATGTCAATGTGGCCAAAATTCCTGCGAAAATTATACCCCGATATAGGAACCCTTCACAACGACTCCGATCTGGTGGATCTGAGAGATCTGAATGGCGGATCTGATGGTGGAACAAACTGCTTTTGTGGATCTGATGGATCTAATAGATCAGAATGGCTGATCTGCGAACTTGAGACTGCGGGACTGGTGTCTGCTGCTGCTGAACCCCTTTGCACAGGCGGATCTGGAAGAGATGTTGTGTGATCCCCCGATAGAAAAGGGAACTATGGTCTTGAGGAGTTTCAGGTGCTACAGATCGCAATATACATAAGGGTCTAGCAGTAGTACTCGGCCTAATGTTTCAGGGCTCTAACTAAGGAGGATCGACTGTACCCTTAGCCGTACAACCCGACTACCCTATCGTACGGGCGAGTAATCTCCTCGAGTGCTGTTCTCGGTGTACTATAGCCGCAAGACGGCCGACGGTTTATCTATGGCGAGGTTTCAAGGGAGCCTAGGGGGCTTCTGATATACCCAGAGGGTACGTGGAAGACAATCCGTGCACAGTTCTGTTTAATGCGCTACTACTCAAAGGGGTACCCACAGGGGTTACAAGGGAGTCCAATAGACGTGACCACCTCTTGTATTTCCTGCGTGCATGCCTCCCCAAATCCACAGGTTTATGTGCTCAATGACAGATCCCGTGGTTTAAAGACACTGAAACACGTCTCTAGCCAAAAAAAAAAAATTGCTAAGAAATGGAGATCCCACCGGCCCCGAAAAGTGCTCTGATACCACTTTTTATGCTCTTAACCTGCAAAAGGATACCCAAATACAGAATATGCAAAGAAAAGATACCCAGAACACAGAATAGCAATGATTTTATTATTCAGAAAGTAATGTTCACTTGCCTCTTCGAGGGGGCAACCTCCAATAGAGAAGAGCTCGACTACAAAATAAGACACGATGCTCCTCGCAGGGAGTCTCTATCCTTTATATATGACTCATACATGCAATACCACGGGCCAATACCATGGGTTTTATTAATACCATCTATCTAATACTACGGCCCATTTGCAACTAACTGTGGTTCTGTCATTAATTGCGGATTAACCACTTACAATTATTAATATGGGCTTTATTGACTCTTGACTATGATGTGATCCCATTACATAAATAAGGGGGTTAGGGTGGGACCCTAACAAATTATTTCACCTGCCTTCTTATGGAATTCAATTTGCTCAATGGGGTGAACATCCCTGGCCAAAACTTCGAACTCTGTCTTCTTGTAGTGTGTTGAAGATCTATGCTGTTGATCTGTAGGCTACATAAAGGTCATTCGAATCTTACTAGTCTTAATGTCAAAGGTTGACATTAATCTATTCTGATTGGAAGGTGTTTGTTTGAAGTATCGGGCATATGTTTTAGCCTTTAATACCTCATTCCTCAACTTCATTTCCTTGTACTTCTCTTTTATATCTTTCTCTTTATCCACTAGCTTGATGAATGAAGAGACTTCAATACTAAGTTGCTTTTCAATGATTTGAGTATTTGAGGTAGAAGGTTGATGAGTTTCTTTTGAAACTGCAGGACCTTTGCTCTTTCCAACCATTGCGTCAGTATCAGTGATTTCAATTGTCTCAATGGTGTCTTCTAGCTCAGTTACAGGATTAAGCTTGGGCCTCTTCCTGTAACTAATTTCAAACCTGTCATCTGTAATGTCCATCCCAGAGCTAGAACCTTCTTCCGTGGTTCTTTTTACATTTTTGTCCTCATTGGATGGAGTCTCTAGAATGGAAGTAATACCCATTTGTTCCTGTAGGGATGGAACCTGCATAAAGGAACTAGTATCAATCTACTTTTCCACATCTATTAAAGTACTCTCCAACCATTTTGACTGGTTGGCATATCTTTCAATGTCTATCCTAGGCTCATGTATGAAAGGACTTAACTTGAATTTAAGCCTTAGTTTGTTTATGACTCCATTAGGGTCATAATGCCACATGAAATTGCTTTGGAAGTTCATTTGTTGTAAGAGTTTCTATGACACTTGTCCAACTTCCCTATTATTACAAATAAAAGGGCACAATTGGTTTTTGGTCTTAAACTGAGTTTTCTTTCTAGATGACAGAAAATTAACCTCATCAGAATTTATGATCTACCTAAAATATTCTAATGCAAATATCCTCATGGGCAGGTATTTGGGAAGCTTGTAGGGAGTGAGTTGGCATCCATATATCCTGATTTCTATGTGGTCCTGGTATAGATACCATTCTACCACTTTATTGTTCTTAGCCAACTGTAAAACTCTCTTAATCTCCTCATTGATCCTGTGTTGATAGCTATTGGTTAGTATGTTTATAACTAAATGAACAAATGAATCAATGAACTCTTTATAACTAAGAACAGTGGAATATCTTTGGATCAATGGTGTCTAAAAGATGACAGATCTTGGATGGCCCTTAGTGTCTAACTTTTGGATTCTCACTGGAAACCTATCTGACTGAAAATAGAGGAACATGTGAAACAATACTTATGATTATTTGAATAATCTCTCATTTGGAAATTTGATAAATTGTTCATGGATTCTGTCTACCAAGAACTAAGCAAAGTTGTAAACTATAGTTGAAGGCTTGCCTAGGTAAAAAATAGACAGGAAAGCCAGTATAACTTCATCCACATGCTCATCAGTGGTGTATCCTAGAATACAAGAGAGAATGGTTTTAATTTGTCTCGCTCTCTCAGAGAAAATGGTGGCAGCATATGGAGGACTATATGTAGGAGTATGAGACTCTTCAATGATGAAAGTCTGAAAGATCTGAGCTTTCTTGGGAACGTCTAGCTTTGTGTATAGTTCAAGTAAGCTTTCAGTGTAAAGTGGGGTCTCATTTTGCCTTGGCTGGATCTATAGCATTTGATTTACTGACTCTGCAGAAATGGTGAATAAAACCTGTTGGTTAGGGGAGACTATGGCTCTTTGACTTTGGACATAGCAAGCTTGGCAGAAGTGGATGATTTCTAGGAATAGGTGTACCTGTGGGAACAAGTACTTGGGAAAATTTTATTCCCATAGGTGAATGTCATCATTTTGGTTCAGGAACTTATGTTTACTCCAACAGTGGAGTTTCAATAGGTGGCTAGGGGAAGCAATATCTTTAATTTGGAATTCTTTGTCGACTAATGGGATGTGGTCAATATCCAGGTGAGGGGTTTGCAAGGGTCTTACATCTAGAGTGCATTAGGAAGCCATAATTTGGTGTATTGAATTGAATTAATTTTTCTATGGCTTTAGGGGTAAGATCAGAAAGTCTGGAACAGTGGGGAGGGTAATTATAGTTTATAGAAAATGGCTTTTGGATGCACAGTAAGGTTTTCTTCAGTCTGGAAAGGTTCTTTAATTAATTTAATTAATTAACCCTTTAATACTTATTGTGCATAGCTTAAATTATAGGGCCATTTTGGTTCTTTCAAGAATACATGGAAATTGATGATTTGGTGCGTAGACAGGGTTCTGTGGTGGCAGCAGAGGTTTCTGAGACTTCAATTATCTATTTGCTGCTTCAATTTGGTGTCTACAATGTCTTCTATTTGCAAAAGGTGGTTAAAATGGTTGCACAAAGGTTCAAGGTTTCAAAATTAGTTAACAAAGGTTTGCAGCGAAAATGAGTAAAAAGAGCAAAATGGGGCTTTTCAGACTTTTAACCAACAATGGTTACATTTTGTCGCGAGAATTTGGCAAATGAATAGTGAGTAGTTTTCTTTTAGGAGGGGAGGCAGTTTTATGCCATATCACACTAGTTTTGGGTGGAGGGCAGTATTTTTCACGAGCACGTGATTTAACCTAGTGTCGCCATGTAGCAGAACAGTGCTTAGCCAAAACTGTGAATCTCGCGTGCTTTTGGACTTTTAACTGTCGAATGATGAAACTGTGCGATATGGATCTATGCCATTGGATTTGAAGGTTGGAGATCAGGGGGTTATTGCATGTTGAAGTTGCACAGACAGAGTTGGGATATGGTTGGCGGGGTCCGGGGTTTAATTACAATGAATTGTAATTAATTAAAAAGTAATGACTGGATTTTAATATAATCGATGGGTTAATAAAAGGTGGGGACCATGGGTTATATGGTGGAGGTTTTAACTATACACCAATGTTTGGTGCGTTAAAAAGGGTTTCGGGGAATTATAACACGGGAGCCTTTAATTACATAAAGGGGGTATAGTCTAGGAAATAACTTTATGATAAAACGGGTTTAGTGGGTTTTTAAGCGGAAAAGGGGAAATTAATAAGGCAAGAATCTATTATTTGTGATGGGATTGTGTTTCACACTAGGGAAAGGAGTTTTGGGAAGGGGGAATTATTTTTGAAGGGTAATGTCTAGGGAAATGTGTGAAACAAAAGGATAAAAGGTCAAAATGAGGAGAAATGGTTTTGACAAGTAATGAAGGGATAATGAGGGGAAATTAATAAACTAACTATGTGGGAGGTCTAATGAGATGAGGGAAAATTAGTAGATAATCTTTAGTGAATGTCCTTTCTCTTTGACAGTTCCTCTTGCACATGAAACATAACATTAAGCATGATGAAGGTGTTTTTGACTTAGCAACCTTGTGCACTTCCAAAACTTCTTCTACCTACCCTTTATTTACCCTAGCATTTTCTCTTTATTCATTGGGTGCATTTGAGCTTGCTGACCCTTCATTTATTTTTCTTTGATAAACAAACTATCTAATTCTAACCTTATAACTTACAATGGCTCAGATTAAGTTGATGATCTCATTAGTGTTCTCTACCTAACTACTGATCTACTAAGATTAAACAGTTTGGCTAGATCTTTATTTTCTATCTATCAACATGAAATTTAAAGCATGAATGAATCAAGATTAAACTATTTGACCATCATGGATTGTGGCATTTTTAACAAGCTGCACACAATCTTATTTTACAAAGTAAAGTAAAAGGTAGTGGCATTTGAATTTTCACACTTTCATGACCTATTATTATCTCTTTTTGGGGTTCATATTTTTTATATTTTTCTTTCTTTTAGTCCTTTTATTATTCTTTTATTTTCACTTTTTTTAGGATTTACCCTCTTTACATTTTTTTATTTTTAATATGGGAAAACATTTTACAGAAAGAAAAAGTATGTACAATATTACAAGACTAACCATAGCCAATTCAAAATTAAGAATCATATTATTATTGTACCCTAACACATGCAAACGGTGAATAATAGATTCAGAAAATGAAACAACATGCATGTGGGTGAGGCGAGTCCCCAAATCGGTGATCGTTCGCGAAAAATAGTTTCATGCATGAGAAAGCATTGGGATGTTAACAAAAACTGAAATGGTGCTAGTACAAGCTAGTATGTATTAAAACAACAGTAAGCACTCACTAAAATCAAGCAAACAACATTCATACAAAGCGAAACACAAAAAGCACCAGAAATGCAACACAAGACATGGAAGGCGAGCTTACCCCAAACAGTTGACTTGGATGTGTCGATGACTCCTATATGTGATGGGGATGTTAGAGCTACAAGGTTGATGTGAGGAATGAGCTCTGCAGCATCCAGTTCATGAGTTTAGAAAAAATTGAAGATGTGATGCGCATGCCACAAATCTAGCAAAAATGACACTTGGTGGGAGGTTTCTAAAATGATCATTGATTGCAACCTCCAACTACTAAAAATAGATCCTTGAATTAAGTGATGCCTTTGCATGCTGCCTTAGGAGAAGAAACCCATGCATGAAAATCATTTTTACATGGTCCCAGAGAGAACCGGTCAACTCAACTCCACATGCAACAGTCTGCTCAGCTAGGAGGAAAAAATGTTCATTTCTGGGAGGGAGTTGGGCTAGCAACCCAGAGGGATTTTGCAATTTCTGGGTAGAGCAGCTGATTGCTACCCAGAATTGCACAATTTTTGGGCTGAGAATCCCTGCTGGGAGGAATTGCGCAATTTTTTGGGTGAAACATGGTTGGAAGATTTGCGCAATTCTGGATCCCAGTAGGCTACCAGACAGAATTGCGCTATTTTTTGAGGGAAGGCTGGTTTCCCTCTAGAATTGTGTAATTTCTTGAGGGAGTTGCTCAGCCTATAGCTGGACGAAGTCCGAAAGAACAACCTGTGAGGGGAATGTAACAAGCTCTAATGGACAGACTGTCATTCTACAAGAAAAACACTAAAGCTTGTGTACTTGATGAAGCAAGACATGTTGTTGTGAAAGGTTTGTAGGAAGGCTCCAAAATGAAGCTATGGAAAAATTTTTAAGGGTGGTTGTAGCCGCTACAACATAACCATAGAAGGTAATCCCAATAAAGACTTGCATATACCACCGTAAAGTTCCATGTTGAGCCAGAGGAAAAGAGATGTGGCCAAAAGTGGTAACTGGTTATTAGTATCAAGAATATAACTCATAATTGATCTCACTAATTGAAATTGAAATTGAAAATAAAATTGAAAGTGATAAATGAATAAATGAAATTGAAACTGATAAATTTCTTGCATATCTAAATCAAGTATTTAAACCTTGTTTAAATTAGTTTTTTACCAAATTTTGATTAAAAATTTGTTGCACCTATTGTTGGGTGCATGAGATTGAAGCTAATTAGAGTGTTCACATTGCTTTGTCATCCATTTTTTGGTTTTAATTTTAATGTTATTGGGTTGACTTGTTCTACATTGATTAATTTTGTAGAACAACTTTGATGTTTCTTGGTAACATACTTCCTTGCTTTTGTTGTTATATGTTCATTTATGTTTCATTTTTCATTATGTGTAATTCACTTCAAGCTTCCCGTTTTTCTTGGAACATGGGTCTTATTAGCTTTCTAATAAGAGGTAAAATACACTTAATTGAAGGTTCTTGTACTTTCTCTTTTCAAATAGTAGTTTGTTTTTTAGATGCATCTTTTTCATTTTTATTTCATTGGGTGGATGAGGTTGAATCTAATTAGAGTGTTGGCATTGGTTTGTCATCTATTTTTTGTGTTTTAATTTTAATGTTATTGGATTGTTAATTAAAGTGTTGGAATTAATTTTTCATCCATTTTTTGTGTTTTAATTTAAATGTCAATTGGGTTGACTTGTTATATCTTGTAGAACAACATTGATGCTTCTTGTTAACATACTTTCCTTGCTTCTGTTGTTATATGTTCATTTATGTTTCCTTTTTCATTATGTGTAATTCACTTTAAGCTTCCCTATTTGCTTGGAATATGGGTCTTATTAGCTTTCTAAGATGAGGAAGAATACACTTAATTGAAAGTTCTTGTACTTGCTCTTTTCAAGTAGTAGTTTCTTTTTGAGATACATCTTTTTCATTTCTATTTTGTTGGGTGCATGAAATTGAAGCTAAATAGAGTGTTGGCATTGCTTTGTCATCTATTTTTAGTGTTTTAATTTTAATGCTATTGGGTTGATTTGTTCTACCTTGATTTATCTCATATAACTATGGTCCAATCCAAATGCTCCAAAATGCTCTGAATAGAATCCCTACGATTATGAGGAGCCCCTACTCGATAAAAAGGTTCTATGATGAGAATATGGGCATATGATGTAGCGCAAAAGAATTAGAAATGATGCACCTACCATTAATGCTTGTATCATATCACCAACTTCTCAGCACATAAAAAAATGAAAAATTTGAGCAACATAGAGGACGCCAATGAAAAAGAAGATGATATCATGGCCATTGAAAAACCTTGGTGCTTTTTGGTAACATATCTTCCATGCTTATGTTGTTATATGTTCATGTATGTTTCCTTTTTCATTATGTGTGATTCAAATTGCTTCCCTATTTTCTTGGAACATGTGTCTTATTAGCTTTCTAAGATGAGATAGAATACACTTAATTGAAGGTTTTTGTACTTTCTATTTTCAAGTAGTAGTTTCTTTTTGAGATACATCTTTTAAATTTATATTTTGTTAGGTGAATGAGATTGAAGTAATTAGGGTTTTTTCATTGCTTTGTCATCTTTTTTTTGTGTTTTAATTTTAATATTATTAGGTTGCTAATTAAAGTGTTGACATTTCTTTGTCATCCATTTTTGGTGTTTTAATTTTAATGTTATTAGGCTGACTTGTTCTACCTTGATTTATCTTGTAGAACAACCTTGATGCTCCTTAGTAACATACTTTCCTTGCTTATGTTGTTATATGTTCATTTATTTTTGCTTTTTAATTATATATAATTCATTTTGCTTCCCTATTTGCTTGGAACATGGGTTTTATTAGCTTCCTAAGATTAAGTAGAATACACTTAATTGAAGGTTCTTGTACTTGATCTTTTAAAGTAGTAATTTCTTTTTTAGATGCATATTTTTCATTTCTATTTTGTTGGGTGCATCAAATTGAAGCTAATTAGAGTGTTTGCATTTCTTTGTCATTTATTTTTGGTGATTTAATTTTAATGTTATTGGGTTGCTAATTAGAGTGTTGGCATTTATTTGTCATCTATTTTTGGTGTTTTAATTTTAATGTTATTGGTTTACTAATTAGAGTGTTTCCATTGTTTTTTCATCTATTTTGGGCTTTTTAATTTTAATGTTAATGGGTTGACTTGTTCTACCTTGATTTATGTCGTAGAGTTCAACCTTGATGCTTCTTGGTAACATACTTTCTTTTCCTTTGTTGTTATATGTTCATTTATGTTTCCTTTTTCATTATATTAAATTCACTTTGCTTCCCTATTTTCTTGGAACATGAGTCTTATTAGCCTCCTAAGATGAAGCATAATACACTTAATTGAATGTTCTTGTACTTTCTATTTTCAAGTAGTAGTTTCTTTTTGAGATACATCTTTTTCATTTCTATTTTATTGGGTGTGATAGATTGAAGCTAATTAGACTGTTGGGATTTCTTTGTCATCTATTTTTTGTGTTTTAATTTTAATGTTATTGGGTTGATAATTAAAGTGTTGGCATTGCTTCATCATCCATTTTTGGTGTTTTAATTTTAATGTGGGTTGATTTGTTCTACCTTGATTTATCTTATAGAAAAACCTTGATGCTTCTTGGTAACATATTTTCCTTTCTTCTGTTGTTATATGTTCATTTATTTTTTCTTTTTCATTATGTGTATTTATGTTTGCTTCCCTATTTTCTTGGAACATGGGTCTTATCATCTTCCTAATTTGAGGAAGAATACACTTATTTGAAGGTTCTCGTACTTGCTCTTTTCAAGTAGTATTTTCTTTTCAAGATACATATTTTTCATTTATATTTTGTTGGCTGCATGAGATTGAAGTTAATTAGAGTTTTGGAATTGCATTGTCATTCTTTTGTGGTGTTTTAATTTTAATATTATCGGGTTTCCAATTAGAGTGTTGGTATTATTTTATCATCTAATTTTGGTGTTTTAATTTTAATGTTATTGGGTTGACCTGTTCTACCTTGACTTATGTCGTAGAGTTCAACCTTGATGCTTCTTGGTAATACACTTTCCATGCCTCTATTGTTATATGTTCATTTATGTTTCTTTTTTTCATTATGTTCAATTCACTTTTCTTCCCTATTTTCTTGGAACATGGGTATTATTAACCTCCTAAGATGAGGCATAATACACTTAATTGAATGTTCTTGTGATTTCTCTTTTCAAGTAGCAGCTTCTTTTTGAGATACATATTTTTCATTTCTATTTTGTTGGGTGCATGAGATTGAAGCTAATTAGAGTGTTGGCATTGCTTTGTCATCTATTTTTTGTGTTTTAATTTTAATGTTATTGGGTTGCTAATTAGAGTGTTGGCATTTATTTGTCATCCATTTTTGGTGTTTTAATTTTAATGTTAATTGTGTTGACATGTTCTACCTTGATTTATCTCGTAAAACAACCTTGATGCTTCTTGGTAACATATTTTCCTTGTTTCTATTGTTATATGTTCATTTATGTTTCCTTTTTCATCATGTGTAATTCACTTTGCTTCCCTATTTTCTTGGAACATAGGTCTATTAGCTTCCTAAGATGAGGTAGAATACACTCAATTGAAGATTCTTGTACTTTCTCTTTTCAAATAGTAGTTTCTTTTTTAGATGTAGATCTTTTTCATTTCTATTTTGTTTAGTGCATGAGATTGAATCTAATTAGAGTGATGGCATTGCTTTGTCATCTATTTTTGGTGTTTTAATTTTAATGTTATTGGTTGAATGGTTTTACCTTAATTTATCTTGTAGAACAACCTTGATGCTTCTTGGTAACATACTTTCCTTGTTTCTATTGTTATATGTTCATTTATGTTTCTTTTTTCATTATGTGTAATTCACTTTGCTCCCCTATTTTCTTGGAACATGGGTCTATTAGCTTCCTAAGATGAGGTAGAATACACTCAATTGAAGGTTCTTGTACTTTATCTTTTCAAGTAGTTGTTTCTTTTTTAGGTATACAACTTTTTCATTTCTATTTTGTTGGGTGCATGAGATTGAAACTAATTAGAGTGTTGGCATTGTTTTGTCCTCTATTTTGGTGTTTAAATATTAATGTTAGTGTTTTAATTTTAATAAGGCAACATAGATATTAAATTTACTAAAATAAAATTGGGTCTATATTTTTTCATTTTATTTTTTTTCTCTTTCTCAATTATATTTTGAAGGAATCATATATAAATAGACCCATTTAGGCCATATAAATAAAAATGTATTATATTTTTAGTAAGAAAATTTTATAACAAGGTAATATATTGTTAAATTTACTAGAATAAAATCGGTCTATCATTTTATTTATTTTTTCTTCTTTAATTATAGTTTTTAAAGAAGCATATAAATAGACCCATGTCTGGCATATAAATAAACATGTATTATAGCTTTAATAAACAAAGTTTATAGCAAGGAATGAAAAAGTGTTAAATTTCCAAGAATGAAAATAAAAATAAATTAAGAATTACTTTCAAACTAGGCATGAATAAGTGTTAAATTTCCAAGAATGAAAATAAAAATAAATTTAGAAATACTTTCAAATTTGAATGACTTGAAGCTAAGTTCAATTAAAAAGATTTGTATCTGTATAATGAATATAAAAATAACTTAGTAAATACTTTAAACCTTCAGTTGAGTTGAAGCTAGTTGAATGAATTAGAGATTTGTATTTGAGTTGAATTAGAAATCTCTACTTGTTTTCTTCTTGCAATTCTCCATCCATCCAACCAATTATAAACAACCTTTGTTGCTACCTAGCCTTCCGACAGACTTGTATAAACATTAATATTTTGCGCAACCTAACAATACATGTATAAATATATTAAATTCATTTTATTGAATTTGTTTTTTTACAGGGATCGGAAAACCCATTAAACATGGTTGAAAAATGGACATTATGCATAGAAGCCTCTTTTTATCCCAATCTAGGGTAGGCAATGATTACTTATGTGCTATGCAATATTGTGACAAACAAATCCCTCCAAAGGAAAAGGAATGTACCTGGAAGAACAAGAAACAATGAAGCATATTATATTACATTGATAGAAAGCTTAGGAAAATTCAGGGAGTATGAATCCAATGGAATTGTAGTCTTCAAAAATTATGAACTTGTGTGCAACCAGTTGAAAGGCATTTACCAAGTTAAAAAGGAGAGGTTAAAACAATTGCATGGAGAAGCAAAAAATATTGTTATTTAATTTCAATCATTTAGCATAAGACATTGTGCAAATGTTAATAAGATGTCTAGTGATCTATTGTATGTGGCAATGCCATTTCAATATTTGTGTGTGAAAGATGAATTATTGTTAAAAATTTCTTCATCAATATTTATTGATGGACATTGTAAGATATATTTGATATGTGTGTGTATTTTAGTTATCAATGTGCCATTTCTAAAGATCATGTGTTTTTTTTCAATTCTATACCAATTGTGCCCCCACTATGTAAGCACAACTTGATGAACTTGACATGTTTTAGAAAATTTTGTATTTAATTTTCAAAATGTGCATGCTTCAACATTTGTGTTTTTAGTGTTGAGTATATTTTAAATGAAGAGCTTCAGATTGTTACATTAATTTTCTGAATTCTTTCAATGTTTTTAAATAGAAATTTTAAGATCTTAACATACATGATGTAATGTCAAAGGTTAAATCAATTAAATGCATGAGGTAACTTCAAGGGTTATCTCAATTTTATGAATTCTTAATATTTTTAAATACAAATTTCAAGATTTTTAAATGCATGTTGTAACTTCAAGGGTTACAACAATTTTCTGAATTCTTGATCTTTTTAAATAGCATTTTTAAAAAGAATTGTAAATCCATGAGGTAACTTTTTAAATATCATGCATGTATATATATAGATATCCATATCACGGATGAGCATTTGCCACATGATTCTTCGAGTCGAACATCAATAGAGTCTCATACATCTACTAGAGTCGGAGGTCGACATCATAGATCAAAGATAATATCAAATGAATCAAAGGAGGTCCATCATTCACATCTTGGTGTGTGTGTGTGTGTGTGTATATATGATAAATAAGTACAATCATATGTATGTACACATAAATATTGAAAATTGTTTTTCTATTTTTTTAGATGCTTTTCTTACAATGTCATCGTGTGACGGTAGTTAACATTCTCCAAGTGGTCAACATCATTTAGGTAAATTATACATGTCTATATTGGATACATGTATGAATACATTTGTTCACATGTTTTTATATTTATGTAATTTTATATATTGATCCAGAGGGTGAAAATGTTGGTCCACGTAGACATAAGCGAAGCTATATGGTTCAAGAAGAAGGTCAAACACCAACTATTTTTTATCCATCTAGTATTCCGAATGAGCTTCATTGGGAGACAAACCTCCAACAATGCACATTACAAAAGTGAAGAACTCATTATTCTAAATTGGGAAAGATCTTGGGAGTTTAGAGCTCCTTGGAGAGAGTAGAGAAAGCTTAGAAATATTCACACACTCTCTAACCTCATTTCTTGATGTTTACGAGAATCTTGGGCCAACCATGGATTCATTTATAAATATGATGAGGCATAGAAAGGAAGAAGTGATGGGTCCCGATAAATGGGCCAAGGTTAATAAAAGGGTTACAAAAGAAGATGCAAAATCTATGTTTAGTTTAAAAGAAGGGCCGAAAATAAATATGCTCAAAGTGCAATATTTCAAGCACCCTGATATAGCTTTTCATTTGTATGATATGTTCCTTACAGCGTATGGAAAGATTCCATGGAATGATGAGGTTCCAGTTTATTTTGAAAATTTGTTTTAAGCATAACATTTTTGGGTATGAAACTTGATTATAATGACCTTCCATCTAAATATTATGGTACTGGGAAAGGTCAGTTATATAATCGTAAGGGAAGATTATTTGATACTGAACTTCCTCCCCCTCAGCCACCTCTGGTATTCCAACCTCCTCGTCTGGTAACTTTGCGGTCATAGATGGATGCCACTTCTAAAATTAGTCGAGAAGGAAGGGATGCCATTATAGGCAACATACAAAGTGCATTAACCAGAATTGATATCGGTCTAAATCAGCAAAGAGCATGAGCTAATGAACGTGCTAATTTTGTATATAAAACAAATGAGGAGATAGATAATATGAATATTGAGGATCTTAAAGCATATGCAAAAGCTTGTCGTAATGGTTGGCAAGACCTAATTATTCACAAAGAAGAGGATGTGGGATCGATATGTGTTAATGGTAAGGGTTGATATTTTCATGTAATTTGTAATGTATAGATGTTAATGTTGATTCACATACATTTTTTTATTTTTTTAGATATAATATAACATTAATGTATCATATGTTCACCATTTGTAGTTAACTCGTTTTTTAAACGAAAATTTTGATAATGTCACGGTTCCAGGTTCAGGTTCCAATGAAGATATTTTGAGAGATGTTAGTTTTTTTGAAAATTTCATGTTGATACAATCATTATTCTACTTTTATTATATCAATATATTGTGATCTAACATATTTTTAAAAGAAATAATTATGTATATATAATTAAATGTTAACAGACTCTGATTTTGACCAATCTTTTAGACATAGTGCCACCCTCTTCCTCCCTATTAGGAGATGTTCCACAAGTATTGAATATTTCACTCATGTTTTGTTATAAATTGAAGTGCAAGTTTCATTAAAAAATGATTTATAGATTTATCTTATAATTTTAAAATTTTGGAATTTTAGGTCTAGGGAGATGATTTCCATTGTCTAGGGACTTTAGTGATGAGTCAAAAATGGGGATAGGATCATCTAAACAATTTGAAAAAGTCGTGTAATGGTTTTTTTAATATTGCGAGTTTATGCATTTTCATACATGAAATTTAAAATTTCTAATATATACATGTACATGTATTGTACAGGGCATCCAGGAGGGCGCATTGCAAGACGAACACCAAAAGGGCACAATGGATGATGAACACCAAAAGGGCACAACAGAGGACGAACACCATGAGGTATTGCATGGAATTTGATTTTTTTTTATAATTTTGTTTTGATGATATTACATTCTCATTTAATTTTAAAACATTAAAATCTAATTTTAAAGTACATAATCTTATGTATATATGCAATTACAGATGTTTTGCAGGGCACCCATGATTCAGAGGAGAGAACGATGAGGTTGATAGATTGTATATTTGAGCGAGATTGTCTAAAGTGATGCAACTTTTTATTTGACATTTTTTTAACATTATATTTACTTTTATCATGATATAAATTTTGGAGATACTTAAAGTAAAACTCTTTATTATGAATTGATGCATATTATTATTTGACAACTTTTTATTATATATTTTAAAATTTTGGACATATTTTAAATGTTGAAATCTTTATTATGATTTAATACATGTTAATTTTTTATTTTATGTACATTTTGCATGGTACAATTTTCATGATGTATGGTTTGATGCTTAAAACTTGGTTTTACATGTTGAAGTTCATGAATATGTAATGCAAAGAAAGTAAATTTTCATTTCATTGGTACAATTTTCATTCAATCAATCCTATAACTATAATGTTAGTAGATGATTCTTAGGTTTTGTTTAAAGTTTTTTTTTCTTGGCTTATTTAAAATGAATCTATTAAAATTGCAAACTACAAAATGTGGTCTACATTGTGTATTTGAATGAATCAAGTATAATTCGATGTAGATGTCTAAAACAATGATAACTTACAATTGCATTATAAAATACAAGACCCTATGAGTATCGCTTTCACATCATCACATTCTTAAGAATGTACAAATTAAGAGTGCACAAAAAGAAATGCTGACAATGTATTTGAAATCTAAGTTCTCAAATATGAATCTAATTAGAAGAAATTGTTGGGCATTTCAATTAAAAATATTCTAATGAAATGCCATCTTCAATGCTCCATTCATGGTCAACTTTTGACATTCTCCATTTTTTAACTTTCAATTGTTTTTTGGATTGAACTTCTATCAACTTTATGTGTGCTGCACACACCAGGTTGTTGGGTTGTGTTATATTCTTTCCACGACTAATATACGTAGTTAAACGGGGGGTTAGAGGGGGGCGGTAGCCCCCCTTCGTTGCGCCGATTGCGCAGTGGGGGGGGCGGGTAGCCCCCCTCTACGGGGTTCGGGCAGCGCCCCGGGAAATTTTTTTTTGGACCCTATATTATGTTGGGCGAACCTACCTAAGGTTTTGTGCATGATTTTCGCACATGGTATTGGATGCGATGGTTTTTCGGTCCATGGTATTGAATGCTTCGGCATGTATAAATATGTATTGTAACATTGAAAGGAACATAATGAAAAATCAAGCTGGTAGTCCCGGTTTTGGGATCCAGGGAAAATCTCTGTGCATATGTGTTTTATGGGTTATGCTCTCGCATTGTTTATTTTCTTTGTTTAAGAATTCGTATGCAGGTAATTTCTGTACAGGGTTAAAACCTACATTTGGTATCGGAGCTATTTTGGCTTCAAGGGGACGCCTTTGTTGCTGAGGGGTTTCGCTCGGGCCTGTGGTAGACCCTGTTCAGTGGGAGATCTGCGAGATCGATTCTGGTGGTGAAAGAAGATGGCGAGCAGTGGAAAGATCGAGATTGAGAAGTTCAATGGTTAGAGTTTTGAGTTGTGGAAACTCAAGATGGAGGATCTGTTGGTCGATAAAGATCAGTGGATCGCGGTAGATCCGGGTACTAAACCATCGGGAGTGACCGATGAAGAATGGAAGAAATTGGATCGGAAGGAAAAGAGCACAATACGATTGTGTGTCTCAGATTCAGTATTGTTGAATGTATCAGGGGAAGCTACGGCGAAGGTTTTGTGGGTCAAGTTAGGGACTTTGTACCAATCTAAGTCTCTGGTGAATAAATTGTTCCTGCGGAAAAAGCTGTATAACCTGAGGATGAAAGATGGAGACTCGGTGACAGAGCATCTGAATGCGTTTAATACTGTGGTAAGTCAGTTATTATCTGTTGATATTAAAATTTTAGATGAAGATAAGTGCACCAGTCTATTGTGTTCTCTACCAGATTCGTGGGATAGTCTGGTTATTGCAATAGGTAGCAATGCAATTGCTTTGCAGTTTGATGAAATAGTCTCAGCCTTGCTGACGGAGGAGATGAGACAGAAGAATATGGACAACCAGAATGGTGATGCCTTGTCTGTACGAGGACGGTCCCATAACAGAAACAAAAATAAGTCATCGAGTGGGAGATCTAAATCTAGAGGGAGATCTAAATCTCCAGGAAAACCTACAAAGGTGGTGTGCTGGAAATGCGGAAAGGAAGGGCACTTCAGAAGGGATTGTAAATCTAAAGCTCCTGATAAAGGAAAGGGATCTGATGATGCTCCTTCTGCAGAGGCGAAAACCACCTCAAATGAAGGTGGGGATGTGTACTTGGCTTCTTCAAGTACACATGTAGATCATGAGGCATGGTTGATTGACTCAGGTGCATCCTTTCACTTCACTCCCCATAGAGAGTGGTTCTGCGAGTATGAGAAATACGATGGTGGTGATGTCTTCTTAGGAGATGATAGGAAGGCTAGAATCATTGGTCGGGGAAAAGTAAAGTTGAAGTTGCAAGGTGGAAGGGTTAGAACACTTCCGGGTGTTCTACATATTCCTGCATTGGCCAGAAATCTGATTTCTGTAAGCAAGTTGGATGATGCAGGTGTAAAGACGGTGTTCGAGAAAGATACCTGCAAGATGGTTTGAGGAGCACTGATATTGATGCGGGGAGTTCGGATTAGAACTCTGTACAAACTGCAAGGTAGCACTGTTGTTGATGGGTGCAATAGTTCTATGGTTCCTAAAAATGGAGTAGAAAATCTAGTGGTCTCTAGAGAGAAGACCATGTTATGGCATCAAAGGCTTGGACATATTGGAGAGAAGGGCCTTCGAATACTTCATGGTAAAGGTATGGTAGAAGGTATGAATGATAGCTCTCTGGATTTTGATTTCTGTGAAAATTGTGTGTATGGGAAGCAGAATCGAGTGAGTTTCCCCTCTGGTGGTAAGAGGACGAAACAGATATTAGAGCTTGTGCACAGTGATGTGTTTGGACCTGTGAAGGTTCCATCACTGGGTAAGTCTGTGTACTATGTATCATTCATAGATGACTTCTCAAGGAATACATGGATATATTTCCTTAAGAAGAAATCTGAAGTCTTTGACAGGTTTAAAGAATTTAAGGCTCTGGTGGAAAATCAGACAGAGAAGAAGATAAAGGTGCTAAGGACAGATAATGGTGGAGAATTTTGCAGCAAGGAATTTGAAGAATTTTGTAAGAAGTGTGGTATAGCACGGCAGAAGACTACTCCATATACACCTCAGCAAAATGGAGTCGCAGAAAGAATGAACAAGACGTTGATGGAAAGGGCAAGAAGCATGCTCAGTGGTGCCGGGTTAGGACAAGAATTCTAGGCAGAGGCGGTGGATACTGCACGTTACCTGATCAACAGATCACCCTCATCAGCGTTGGAGGATAAGACTCCACAAGAAGTATGGATTGGTAAGAAACCCTCTCTTTCACATCTGAGGGTATTTGGATGTGATGCATATGTCCATGTTCCAAAGGAGAAACGAACCAAGTTGGATAGTAAATCTGAAAAGTGCATCTTTATTGGGTATAAGGATGGTTTAAAGGGTTATAAGCTTTGGAACCCAGTCACACGGAAGGTTGTGTACAGCCGAGATGTGGTGTTCAGAGAGGTAAAAGATGTTATTCAATCTGAAGTCCAACCAAAGGAACCTGAGAAGATAGAGTTTGAGCCAAAGGAGGAAGAATCAGACTCTGCAGCAGAGGAGGAATCAGAAGATGAAGAGCAACAAACTCTGGCTGTGAGAAGATCAGGTTGAGAAAGAAGGCAGCCAGAAAGGTATAGTCCATCTGCTTTCAGTTCAAATTTTGCTTTGTCTGTTACTGATGATGATCCCAGAACTGTGAAGGAAGCAGTGGATTCAGAGGATGGAAAACTCTGGAAAGAGGCCATGGTTGATGAAATGGCATCTTTGCACAAAAATGAGGCTTGGGATCTGGTAGAGTTGTCGGCTGGAAGGAAACCCATTGGCAGCAAATGGGTGTTCAAGAAGAAGACTAATGTAGAAGGAAAGGTGGAGAAATACAAAGCTCGGTTGGTAGCAAAAGGTTATTCCCAGGTGCCGGGAATTGATTTTGGTGAT
The DNA here is from genome assembly GCA_031772625.1 of Pinus tabuliformis. Lineage (NCBI taxonomy): Eukaryota > Viridiplantae > Streptophyta > Pinopsida > Pinales > Pinaceae > Pinus > Pinus tabuliformis. The sequence continues at coordinate 1,226,204,770 of CM062807.1, forward strand.
ATTTTTTCTCCTGTTGCCAAGGTAGCTTCTATTAGATTACTTTTATCTGTTGCTTCTGCTTTTGATTTTGAGGTAGAACAGATGGATGTGAAGACAGCATTTCTTCACGGGGATTTGGAAGAGGAAATCTACATGAGGCAACCTGAAGGCTTTGCAATGAAGGGTAAGAAAGAACTCGTATGCAAGTTAAAGAAGTCTCTGTATGGGTTAAAACAGTCACCAAGGATGTGGTATCAGAAATTTGATACATTTATACGGGGACTTGGCTTCACCAGAAGCAAAGCAGATCATTGTGTGTATTTTAAATTAATTGGTGACCATGTTATTTATCTGGTCTTGTATGTGGATGATATGTTGCTGGTTGGAAATGACAAAGAAATTATCCAGGATTTGAAGACCCAATTGTCCTCCAAATTTGACATGAAAGATCTTGGTGCTGCAAACTATATTTTGGGCATGGAAATTAAAAGAGATCGGGCAAAGAGGAAGCTCTGGTTAAACCAGAGGAAGTATGTTGAGACAATACTGCAGAGGTTTAATATGCAGGATAGTAAACCAGTGAAGGTTCCTATTCCTGTAGGTGTGAGGTTATCTGCTGAACAGTGTCCCAAGACACAAGAAGAGGAAGAGGACATGTCCCGTGTTCCATATGCAAGTGCAGTCGGTAGCCTGATGTATGCAATGGTCTGTACTAGACCAGACATTGCACATGCAGTGGGTGTATTGAGCAGGTTTATGTCAAAACCTGGGAAGGAGCACTGGACAGCAGTGAAGCGGGTTTTTAGGTATTTGCGTGGCACTAGTGATTATGGTTTGTGCTACCAAGGAAGACCAGGATTGGACAGAGTGTTGGATATTCATGGTTTTGTTGATGCAGACTGGGCTGGAGATCTGGATCAGAGAAGATCTACAAGTGGGTATGTGTTTAACCTATTTGGAGGTGCAGTCAGTTGGACGAGTAAGAAACAATCTGTAGTGGCACTATCAACTACAGAGGCAGAATACATGGCAGCCACTCATGCAAGCAAGGAAGCAGTTTGGTTGCAGAGATTGTGTTCAAGTATGGTGTTAGTACAGGGAGCTATAAGAATAGACTGTGACAGCCAAAGTGCAATTTTCTTGGCAAAGAACCCTGCTTATCATTCAAAGACAAAGCACATTGATGTTCAGTATCACTTTGTGAGGGATATGATAGAATAAAAAAAGGTGTTGCTGGTAAAGGTGGACACTTTGAAGAATACTGCAGATGCATTGACAAAATCTGTGAGCTCTGAGAAGTTCTCTTGGTGTAGAGAAACAATGGGTGTTTCAGGGCTGGAAAAATGACTAAGCTCTCCTGTAGCCCCTTGTGGAAAGAAAACAACAAGTGGGAGATTGTTGGGTTGTGTTAGGTTGGGCGAACCTACCTATGGCTTTGTGCATGATTTTCGCACATGGTATTGGACGCGATGGTTTTTCGGTCCATGGTATTGAATGCTTCGGCATGTATAAATATGTATTGTAACATTGAAAGGAACATAATGAAAAATCAAGCTGGTAGTCCCGGTTTTGGGATCCAGGGAAAATCTCTGTGCATATGTGTTTTATGGGTTATGCTCTCGCATTGTTTATTTTCTTTGTTTAAGAATTCGTATGCAGGTAATTTTTGTACAGGGTTAAAACCTACACAGGTGAGAGTATTGGCAACTTATGACATCATGTTGACAGTCTTGAAAGTAAACAATACTCTTAGTTTGGTGAGTTTCTTGGAAAAAATAACCTTTCACTTCATATATAAAATTGTTATCACCATAGTCTTCCAATAACTTCATCTTTCCTTCAGTGCGTTGCATCAAACAATAGTTGACATTTTATATGTTGTTAGTGGGTACAATTATAGTAAAAACATCTCCTGCACAATAAAATAAGTGTAAATTCAGATAATAATTTACATGAAATTAACTTTATCAATATGGACTTGATTTTATTATCTATTTCTAGAGCTCTATATTTTAACTATTATCTAGATACTTATACACATTGATTTAAAAAAAATAAAACATATATATATATATATATATATCTATATATATATATATATATACATATATATATATATATATATATATATATATATATATATATATATATATATATATATATATATTGAAATCAATTGAAATGCTACCTTCTCTAACAAGATCAAAAACTTGATCACCTTCAGATGATACTATAGTGTCCTCTAATTCCATCTCTTCGAAGCTTGCAACTAACATTTTCCCCTTTGTATTTAGTTTTGTATGTTTCCAAGGTTTTACATACATATTGTTTTCACAAACATCATTGGATTCTATGTCCTCTATGCAAACAGGACAAAAATAAGAATAATTTATTTCATCAAATGCAAACACATTTCGGTAATCCTTTGTTTTAATTTGAATGAAAATTTTGAGTCCCTTTTATTATTTCAGCTTCATATTTAATTAATCTATCTACATCTTCGACTCCAATATGCAAAAATAAACTATAGTAAATTTAAATATGTTATTTAAAATATAATTTATATATGTTGAAGATAATCATTGTCATGTTGTTTAAACTATATAATTTATAAATGTTTAGAATTAGAAAAATAATAAAAATTATCATATATTAAAAATATATACAAGTTAATTGGTACATATATGTACATACCTTCATACCTCCCTTGATGGGTTAGTCTGATAGCTTAGTGAAACATCACACCACTGAACAACTTATTTAGCTGAGACAAGTCTATCTGTAGAGTGGTCCATTTGATATCTTCAAAGTGCTTGTTTTATACATGCCCCTACACCATCATGTTCTACTTTTCCATGACCATTCTCAAAGAAATTTCAACGATGTTTAATACATAGAAAGAAAAAAATTATTGGTAATTGTTAATAAGGTTATAATTTATATATGTTATACCCTCTAATAAAATATAGAATAACATAAATATGGTGATATTTAATGTAATTTTTTTGGGCATTTTTTCACCCTAAAAAATTCTATGTCATTTTCTATCTGCATCCCTCATTTACTCGTGGCTCAATCCTACATAATATTCAAAACCAAACACCAACTTAATATACCCCCTAAGTTTTGTTCATGTTATTGATTACAATTGTAAATTGCAAAATCCCCTATGACATTTGAAAATTTTAGAGATCATCACATTGGTAGCATCTCTATATCAGAAATTTGTCCCACAATATAACAACACGGTAAAGAAAACATTCTTGGAGTAAAACATGTATGTCCATCTTCACCAAAACAATTTTCTCTTCATTTAAGGAACTTACCTAATATTCTATGGCCAAATATAATGGTTGCAAAGATTTTAGAATTTTAAATTGATGAACCACATGGTCTACAGAAGCGTGGAATGTGGAGAGCCCTGTAACACACTCCTCCCACATCTACCCAAGTAATTTTCCAATCGGGTAAACATATGACGAGAGGCTAATATGATCTAATTCAACTCCCCATGTATAGTTAGGGAAGTGGAACTAACACAACATGACCAATTTGACCTTCTACACATGCAACAGAACCCCTAGGAGCCATCCAACCCTTCCAGGTGACCAACCCTTGAGACAACCTAACATTCTCATGCATTAAAGCCTCAGTAAATCCCTTGACATGGGAATTCAAGCGACTAGGACCCTCTACTCGCACCCACAACAAAGCATGCATGCGACTAGGGACTTTTTGAGGTATTCTTGTGCCAGCGAATCCAAATTATGTGCCGCCTTTTCAGGGCCAGGACTCAATCCACTACCCAAAACTACATGAAACTTCCAAAAATGAAAAGTAACATCAAAACAATGATACATATGCAAATACTTGAACAAGGACTTGACTGGACTCCTACTAGCCATGATAGGAATTTCATTAAACATGTTACAATTATGCATTCTACAGGTTTAAACAACATATTTGAGAATAGAGGTCTTATACTTATATGAGAATCGTAAAGAATAATTGATGCCTTATCACATTAGTTGCATTATCATCTATTAGGTCATATATTCATTGCTCATTCATTTACAAATCAAAACATGATGACAACCATACATTGTCATTTTCATAAAACATATTCATAACCATCATATAAACAATAGAAATAATGAGGATACAATAGCCATATATGCCACAAATGAGCCAATACATTCATACATAAAATACCAAGGAAAGGAACTCTTATTGATGAATGCAAAAGCCAACCTGATATGGGACTACCAAATTCCACCCGACCATATATTGGTTGAACAAAATCTCCCTTTAGCCAATCACCCCCATGCCATATTCCAAGCATGAATGTGGGACTCATAATCAAAAGAATAACAGAATGAGCATGGATGCCACTATATTTCTCAACCTACACTGTGAGGAATTTTACTTCATCCTCTTCCCTAGGCTTTACCGCAATCCACAGTCTGATTTAGGGGTCACTAGGCCATGATCGAGACACCACACTACAAGCTTTATTGTATATCTCTCCATTCACCAGCAAGGATTCATAGGCCTAATCAAGGTCAACCACCTCTAGGATTTACCGTATATCCCTCCATTCACTGGTCAAGGATTCTTAAGCCCAATGAGGCACACAATACATGGATCTACCATAACCCACATCCTATTTCAAGGGTTACTAGGCCAGTGGCTTGACCGCAACCCACAGTCTAGTTGAGGGATCTCTAGGCCATGTGTTTTTCCTTTCAGATATCCACCTCACTCAGCTTCGAATCCATCCGGAAATCTAACTCCACCAAAACATGAGAACCCGTCACCTCAAGGCTATCTAGAAATGGAAAGGAAAGGCCGAAGAACATTGTCACACCTAGCAAAATCCATGCCAATTACAACAAGAGAACCAAGAACACACATGCATAAGCATGCATGCCAAATATAACAAGGAAATCACACATGAAAATCGATACATGCAAGTAAACCTGATGTAGATTCTTTATCCTACTCTTCCTTGTTTGATCTTTTCTTCCTCTTTGCCTTATTTTCTCCCCTTGATCCAATGTTGAAGTGCTCCAAGAAAATTTAAGTGTCCAAGAGTGTGTGAGAGAGAGAATAGAGAGAGAGCTCCAAAAATGAACTGACAAAAAGTTGAACTAATGCTTAGAAGCCTTTTTATTAATGTGGCCTCCATTTTCTTCATTTTCCATGATTTTCCTTCATTTTCCTCCTCACAAGCAACATGTGACCTTTCACCTTCCTTCTCTCCTAATTTCCATTATTTTCATAAATAAATTGCAAAAAATGCCATTTTTCCTTTCCAAGTCCTTTTCCATTGCCTTTGCCAATTTCCTTAGCCATAAAAACTAAAATTAACACCCACACTATGATGTTTTTCCCAACATTCATCTTGGAATAAGTGTCCCATAATCGTGGTTATTATTTTTCCTATATTAACTTTTATTACATGGAATTTTCACCAGGGCTATTACAGAACCCTCCAGCTTGGGGGAACATTATCCTCAGTGTTCAATGACGCCTATAACCAACAATACTTATGGAAGAAAAACATACTACCCATGGAGATTTATAACTTAGCTCGTTGCAATATTTTTAATGACCAACCTGTTGAGAAGCAAACCAACAAGGCAATATAATTACATGACAACCATAATGACATGACACCCATACTGCTTATTGGAGCTTTATAACACATATCATACCAAAACATATATCAAGGACGTTCGCTCAACCAGTGAATAGAGAAGGATACATATCCTGCATCTGATCTACCATCTCCCATGTAGCTCCATTGGGCCCAAAGTGTTTAAATTTCACTTTAACCTTCTCAATTACAGAGCATGAGCACCTTTCTATGCAATATACATTGAGGTTCTCGTTGGAATTCTCCATTTGGCAATACAGACTAGTCAATCACGTGACCAACATATTTAACATACTTCTTAAGCAATGACGCGTGGTGTTATCCTCTACAATTTCATAGGCTGAGGAGGAGATCGAAAGAGGTAACCTCGAACTAGTTTCAATTCGGTAGCTAGCCCTACTAAACTAGAGAGGGATCTCTCAAATGATTTGTCAATGACTAACTGTAAAGAAAAAGGTTTAAGGCTAGATATGCAAGTTTTGTTTTGAGTATTTGTGAATTCAGGGTTTTCTGTTTGCTGGGCTAGGGTTTAGAGTAGGTAATTAGGTCTAGGCTTCAAGTATGCATAGATAAGTATAGATAGGAGCTAGATATTAGTGCGTTATGGTGCAATTGGAGTGCTTGTCAATGTAGTATATATTTGTGAGCTTAAAAGAAACTAAAGAGAATGTGAAAGCACGAATTCATAGGAAGAATATAAAGCATGTAAAGAGAGATTATTTGTCCATTAGAAAATGATAGAAAGAGTAAACAAACATAGTAGACTCATTGAAGTAGAGTTCCTGAAATATAGTTGCAACTGCTCCTGTATTAGCTGAAGAGAACATAAACGTACAAGCCTTCTCCACAAAATTCCAACCCCTCTTTGAATGAGAAATAAGACATATAGACTCAATTGAACCACCTCCCCACCTTTAGGAGTCAAATTCCTAGGTGGTGGAACTGTTTCCAAGATCCTCTCAACCAACAAGTGAGAGTGAGAAGGTCAAATACAAACACTTCTTATAGACTTTGTTTTGGATTTTTTCTTCCTTAATGAGGCCTAATAAACCATAAAAACAACCTATAATGTCTATTTATTCAATCTTACATCATCTAACCTTGAACTAACTTCAATTACGTCAAGATTTTTGACTTTGACCAAGTCAAACTGAAAACTAGAAAATTTACATAGTGAAATTTAAATGAAAAACACAGAAATTTGTAGAAGCATAGTGCCGAAATTGAGCCCAATTTAAGGTTCCTTCCTGAGGCCCAAATGAATATTTGAAAGCATGGTAAACTATATTTCCAAGTCTACTTTCCATAACATCTTGAATTTTTGCAAGTGACCCATGGGAAGAACTTCAAAAATTCATTCTCCCAAGGTTTCTCCATAAGCACAGCGCTTGTCAAAAAGAGGAGTAGAATATTGATATTTGACCCCCTTTTCTCCCTTTTCTCAAAATTTATGCCCTCTCTAAGAAATCTGATGAAATGGGTTTTTAGAGGATGCCATGAGATTTCCAAAACTTCAAACCATTTGTCATTTGGATGCCTGAGGATAAAGCGTTGCGCTTTTGTGGCTAGCCCAATTTCTGAATTTGGCACCAAAATTCTCAAAAAACAAAAGTGCTCAAAAAACCTTGAAAAATTGGTCATGAAGTGAAAAATGAGGCAATTCATGCCCTCATGGATGCTTTAGAAAGCATATCCTAGTTATATCTCTCATTTTTTACCTTTAGCGTTGCCTTTAGCTTGTCTTTCAACTACTTGAGCTTGATGTTGTAAATCATATTTCTGGTCTGATAATGATGGGCCATGTGTCTTAATAGTTGATTATCCCATTTGGATTTGTTAAGAAGCTGTTCTAAGTGGTCATTAACCTTACTTAGCCAATACTCTCTATCCTCATTGATCTCCAAGGCAATTCTGTCTTCCATGTCTAAGTATTCATCTAGCATATTATGTTCTTTCTCCTCCTTCAATGCCCTTTTGAGTCCTTGGTCCTTGGCCTCTTTTTCCTGCCTTGTTTTTTAGTTTCCTCAGGTTCACTAGGCTCTGAAACTGCTTGGCCGTTGCCTACTTTCTGCAAAAATTTAGTTTGCTCTTTCTCCATGATGAGTTGTCTAGCTTTGAGCTGACTTTTTTCTTGTTCAAGGAATGAGATAACAAACCTTGCTCTTGCCATGTTGTCCATGAGTTCTCTGATATGACAATATTTCTCTTTGATGATCTGCTGCATGTTTGAAGTTACATTTGTTGTCTCCAATTCCACCAACTCAAATTCATGCTTAATCAAGTCTTTATCTTGCACCTATGATCCATGTTTTGTCGATGTAGAAGACTTTTCCCCTATCTCAAGATGAGAAGTAAACACAAGCCTTTTTCCTCTTTGATACATTCTAGTCACCTCGGGTTTAGGTGCCTTAGGAACCTCCACTAATTGGCTTGATGATCCTACCTCCATCTACTGTGTTGGTATGTTTGGATGTTGAACTAAAACATTAGTCTCATGCCATTTCAAATTTGTTTCCATGAAAGAATCCCATGTCATGTTTTTCTCTACAAGATGATGGAGAACTACAGCGTTTATCAAACTATGATGAAAAAGGCTAGGATAGCATTCTTTGTTTTTCATTTGTACCTTCTCGGAAATTTTTACAAGGCTTATACACATATAATTGCACATGTTGAGAGTTTTTTGAGTTGTGAAGTGCATTAGAAGACGGATGTGATAGGCACACAATTTCATGACAACCTTCATTAATGGAGCATACTTATCCAACGTACCTAAATGGGATGATGTGTGTATGGGTCTCTCTGTAGGGTGCTTTCAAAAAGGACCTATAATGTTCAAGATCCAAATTCATGCCCTGAAACCAGTATTCTCCATGATCAGGTATCCCTATAGCAAGTGAAATAATAACCACTGAAATGTAAACTCAACCCCAGCTATGATAGCCCTTTCCCCTTTCAAATGAGTGGCGATCCAATCTGTCAATTGGTCATGAACACCTACTTCACACACCCTTTTGCAAAACTCTAGACAATTTACATCTTCAAAACACTGCTTGATGAAGGTTGATGAATTGATTTCATTGCAGTTGGTAGGTTCAACTCTAAGAATTTTTCCTCCTTTATGGTGTTTTTTCGTCTTTGGTGAAGAAAATCCCTCCATGATTATAGAAACATTTTGATAATCTTAGAATATAAAGAATTAGGATTGCAAGATCAAAATCAAAATTTGGGTGAGTTTGTATGAGTTTTGGGCTGCTTTGGCACATGCCTAGTTCAATACATGGAAACGCATCTCTGACTTGTAAACCACTATTGGAGGCTTTAAACTGCTTCCAATTTTGAACTTGATAGCTCCTCGGAAAGATCTTGAAGTTTTCTACAAGACGAAAACCTTAAGCATGTAATTTGGACACTCTAGTAGGGAGAAAAATTGGTTTTCCCAAGGTCACTCTAAAAACCTAGGGTGTCTAAAAAAGCGCAGTGACAACTTGCAAAGGATGTTTGGATGCCTTCCAGTAATCCAAATCATGATCTGAAGGTACCATTGGAAAGAGTAGGATGTATAATACACAATAGAGTCCTTAAGCATTGCAAATACCTACTCCAAATTCCTAAAAATCTATCTTGAAGTCAACCTTTCCTGAAGTGTAACAATTCTCCCATTTCAAGTGTAGTTTGGGCAATTCTCTCAAATCATAATACATGTACACAAATAGAAGGAGATTTTTTTTCCTTGGCCTATCATTGACAAAAACCTCTTTAAATTTTGTAAACTATTCTCCATTGGGTCATAAACATATTTTGAAGCAAACATTGCCCTATGAGAAATGATGACACGAGGTTGTGTATTGCAACATTATCTTATTTGAAATAAAACATTACCTTTACCTTTATTTTTCTTTCCCTAAGTTGCTAACTCCCTTTACCCATTGAATTACATGATGCACATGTTTTTGTTGTTACCTATGGTATCATGATGACACATGGAATGAAACCCTAGACCATGCCCTAAAATGAAGAATTTGACTATTTCATGACCCAAGACACTTAAATGAAGATATGATATCTCAAAGAAGACAATGACCATGATGAATGATGAGAACCATGAGTAAGTGAAGGGAGAAAAAGTGACCTCGACACAACAACCGATTACCAAATTATTATTTGAAGACTCACTAAAATGACAAAAATTTAACTTGACACCCTAACAACACCTTGTAAGAGCATATTTGATCATTGGTGACAAGCTGACAAGACTAATACTAACATTGGTTCCAGCTGGGGATGGCAGCTCCTTGGAGGTGTGAAGAATATCGTAGACTAGGTAGCCTTATTCATTGGGAAATGCAATTAAAATATAGAAAAATAAACTGAAACTGAAAATTTATTGATTTGACTACAAAAAAGAAAAAGATACTGACTGAACTTACTTATGGCAGCAGACCATCGAGATCTTAGGGCCTTCACCTTGGGCTTCAAATCCTAATGATAACCACCAACCTTATGAAGATGTATATATAATCATGTGTAATGATCCTCTAGTGTAACCAATCCAGCAGATGGCTACCTACTTGAATTTTTCTTGTACTTTCCTTGAGCAGGCAGAAAAAACAAAAGCTAGGCCACTCCAAGTGTCCACTGAACATGTGCTCATGATCCATAAATAAAAGAAAATTCATCTTCCCAGATGGTTGCAACAAATCAGTGTAAGGATCCTTAAAAATATGAAATGTTACCTTGTCTTGAAATCCAACAAAAATAAAAGTACTCCTTTCATTTTGATCTGAAGTAATACTTGGTTGTTGATCCATAGGAAGGCATAGGGAAGTATGATTTTCTTCTACCTAAGAGTTGGTTGTAAATTCCTCAAGCATGAGCAACTCTGATTCTATCTCTAGAATATTGTCTATCTCAGACTCATACTCTTCCAATCTATAGTCTAAATCATCCTTGAGTAGAACACATTCTTCAATATTATTAAACATGTCTGCTTATCCTCTTCATGAAAGAAAATAGTCTTTATTAGCTTATCTCCTTGCAGGGAATCTACATCACAAATTGGCTTACTCACAACAACTTCCTGTATAGTTTCATCAGTCTCATGACTATCATAATTTAAACCTAGATTTTCATTTTCAATAATGGAAGAAATTTCATTCACATATTCTTGACTGTGTGAACACTACAAACCTGCCTTAACTTGGGTTGTAACATGGCATTTCAGGAGCTGATATATTTCATCTTCAGAAAGAGGAGAACATTTAGTTTTACAGAAATCAATCTTGGCTTGGTGATTTTCATTTTCAAGATCATGAATGGGCCTTTCTCTATTTTGATCCTAGTTTGCTTCATCCAAGAAGAAAGCTGCTAACTCTTGTTGGGAGGAAAAATCATAAAGGGCTTCTAATATATCTTCTTCCATACATTCTTCATCGGCATACAAATTTTCAAGAAATTTAATGAAATTTTCAGAAATCTCACAACACCTATCCATCATTGATAAGGAAAAAATGTAGCTTTGATAATGTTGAAAAAAAATTAAATGAAACTCCTTTAGAGAATATAAACTAGCAGATGGTAGACTCTCATACCATTTCATTTATATTTCCTCCAAGGTCGCCATGAAGATCTTCATCGAACAATATTCAGGAAACTTAGTCTTTAATCTGTGAATATGAAAATGAAATTTGACCAAATGCAAACTAGCATCTTCTCCATCCTAACCTTTAAACTTTGGTAGCCCTGTTTGCCAATCTACACAAGGAATATGGTTTGGAAAACTAGGAATATGACCTTGATTCATAGGATCATACCTTTGAGCATTTGAATCCATTTTGAAAACAGTTAAATCACCAAGAAGTTCTTCAAACTATTGGTTTGTGAATAGTGGAGTCGCCATGAGAATTCTAATTCTTTGGATTCTTTGACATTAAAGTCGCCAGGTGAAAGATGCACAACCTTTCTTGTGTTTGATCACTGTTCACCATTAGCAATAAGATCTTATCCTTTTTGTTCTTTCCCAGGGAGGATATGATCTTCCGTTCCCTGACAACGGTGCCAAAAATGTTATCCTCTTCAATTTCCTAGGCTGAAGAGGATATCGAAAGAGGTAACCTCCAACCACTTTCAGTTTAGCAGCTAGCACTACTGAACCAGAGAGGGGTATCTCAAAGGATTTTTTAATGAATAAATATAAAGAAAAGAAATAAATTAGGCTAGATATGCAAGTTTTGTTTTGAGTATTTGTGAATTTAGGGTTTTTTTGTTTGCGAGACTAGGGTATAGAGTAGGTAATTAGGTATAGGCTTCAAGTTTGCAAAGACAAGTATAAATAGGAGCTAGATATCAGTGTGTTATGGTTCAATTGGAGTGTTTTTCAATGTATTATATATTTGTGAGCTTAAAATAAACTAATGAGCATGTGAAAGCATGAATTCACTAGCTTTCGAAGAAAGGAAACACAAGTATGAATTCCACATAAACAGAGCTTAAATTCACAATTTTTGTCTATATAAATCCAAGGAAATTCATAGGAAGAAGATAAATCATGTAAAGAGAGATGATTTATCCATTAGAAACCGATAGAAAGAGTAAACAAACACCATAGACTCATTAAACTAGAGTTCCTAAAGTATAGCTGCAACTGCTCCTATATTAGCTAAAGAGAACATAAACATACAAGCCTTCTCCACAAAATTCCAACCCCTCTCTATGAATAAGAAATGATACATATAGACTCAATTGAACCACTTTCCCACCTTCAGGAGTCGAATTCCTAGGTGGTGGAACTATTTCCAAGATTCTCTCAACCAACAGGTGAGAGTGAGAAGGTCAAATACAAACACTTCTTGTAGACTTTATTTTGGATTTTGCTTCCTTAATGAGGCCTAATAAACCATGAAAACAACATATCATATATATTTATTCATTATTACATCATCTAACCTCAAACTAACTTGAATTACATCAAAATTTTTGACTTTGACCAAATCAAACTGAAAATTAGGAAATTTACACAGTGAAATTTAAAGGAAAAACACAGAAAATTGTAGAAGCGCAACACCGACTTTGAACCCACTTTAAGGTTCCTTCCTGAGGTCCCAATGAATTTCTAAAAGAATATTCAACTATATTTTTCAAGTCTAGTTTCCATAACACCTTGAATTTTTGAAAATGACACATGGGAAGGCCTTCAAACTTTCATTCTCCCAAGGTGTCTCCATAAGCGCATCTCCTATCAGAAAGAGGGGAAGAATGCTGATTTTTGACCTCATTTTCTCCCTTTTCTCAAAATTTAGGCCCTCTCTGAGAAATCTGATGAAATGGATTTTGAGAGGATGCCACGAGATTTCCAAAACTTCAAACCATTTTTCATTTGGATGCCTGAGGAAAAAGTGTTGTGCTTTTATGACTAGCCCAATTTTTGAATTTGGCACCAAAATTCTCAGAAAGACAAAAATGCACAAAAAACCTTCAAAATTTGTCATGAAGTGAAAAATGAGGTATGTCATGCCCTCATGGATGCTTCAGAAATCATCTCCAAGTTATCTCTCTCATTTTTTTCCATTAGTTTCCTTCAGTTTGTCTTTGAACTGCTTGAGCTTGATGTTGTAAATCATATTTCTAGTCTAATAATGATGGGCCATGTGTCTCAATAGAAAATTATCCCCGTTGGCTTTGTCAAGAAGTTGTTCTAAGTGGTCATCAACCTTAATTATACAATACTCTCTATCCTCGTTTATCTCCAAGGCAATTTTGTCTTCCATGTCTAGGTCTTCATCTAGCATATTATGTTCTTTCTCCTCCTTTAATGACCTTTTGAGTCCATTAGTCCTTGGCCTCTTTTTCCTTCCTTGTTTTTTAGTTTCCTCAGGTTCACTAGCCTCCAAAACCGCTTTTCCTTTACTTGCTTGCTACAACAATTTAGTTTTCTCTTTCTCCATGATGAGTTGTCTAGCTTTGAGCTCACTTTTTTCTTGTTCAAGGAATGATATAACAAACCTTGCTCTTGCCATGTTGTCCATGAGTTCTCTGATTTGACAATATTTCTCTTTGCTGACCTGCTACATGTTTGAAGGCTCATATGTTGTTTCCAGTCCCACAAACTCAAATTCATTCTCAATCAAGTCTTTAACCTATACTTGTGATCCATGTTTTGTCGATGTAGAAGGCTTGGCCCCTTTCCCAAGATGAGAAGTAAACACAAGCAGTTTTCCTCTTTGATACATTCTAGTCACACCAAGTCTAGGTACCTTAGGAACCTCCATTGATTGGCTTGATGATCCTACCTCCATCTGATGTGTTGGTATGTTTGGATGTTGAAATAAAACATTAGTCTCATGCCATTTCAAAGTTCTTTCCATAAAATAATCCCATGTCATGTTTTTCTCTGCAAGTTGATGAAGAACTACAGTCTTTATCAAACTATGATGAAAAAGACTAGGATAGTTTTCTTTGTTTTTCACTTGTACCTTCTTGGACATTTTTACAAGGCTTCTACACAGATAATTTCACATGTTGAGAGGTTTTTGAGCTGTGAAGTGTTTAGAAGCCAGAAGTGATAGGCACACAATCTAGAAAACCTTCCCTCACAGGTGAAAAATTTCATGAAAACCTTCATTAATGGAGCATAATTCTCCAACGGGTACCTAAATGGGATGATTTGTGTGTGGGTCTCCCTGTAGGGTGTTTTCAAGAAGGACCTATAATGTTCAAGATCCAAATTCATGCCCTTAAACCAGTATTCTCCATGATCAGGTATCCCTATAGCAAGTGAAATAGTATCCACTGAAAATGTAAACTCAGCCCCAACTATGATAGCCCTTTCCCCTTTCAAATGAGTGGTGATCCAATCTGTAAACTATTCATAAAAACCTACTTCAGACACCCTTTTACAAAACTCTAGACAATTTACATCTTCAAAACATTGCTTGATGAAGGGTGATGAATTGATTTCATTGCAGTTCGTATGTTCATATCTGAGAATTGTGCCTCCTTTATGGTGTTTTTTCCTCTCTGGTGAAGAATCTCCCTCCATGATGATAAAAACCTTGTGAACAAGATTAGAATAGCAAGAAGTAGGATTTCAAGCTCAAAATCAAAATTTGGGTGAGTTTGTATGAGTTTCGGGCTACTCTGGCTCAAGCGCAATGCAATGTCCAGAAGCGTATTGTTGGCCTCAGAAGTGCAGCACAGTCTCTCGAAGCGCAGTTCCAACTTGCAAACCACTTTTGGAGGCGTTAAAAGGATCCAAATTTTGAACTTGATAGCTCATCGGAAATATATTGAAGTCTGCTACAAGATGGACACCTCAAGCATGTAATTTGGACACTCCATCAAAGAGAAAATTTGATTTTCCCAATGTCACTCTAAAAACCCAGGGTGTCTCTGACAAAAGCGTAGCACCAACTTTCAGAGCACTTTTGGATGCCTTCCACTAATCCAAATCATGATTTGAAGGTACCATTGGAAATCTTCGGATGTTTACTACACAATACATTCCTTAAGAACTGCTAATACCTACTCAAAATACCATAAAATCTGTCTTGAAATCAAATTTTTCTGAAGTGTAACAACTCTCCGTTACAAGTGTAGTTTGGGCATTTCTCTCAAATAATAATACATGCACACAAACTGAAGGAGGTTTTTTTTCATTGGCCTATCATTAAGAAAACCCGCTTTCATGTTTGTAAACTTATTCTCCATTTGGTTAGAAACATATTTTGAAGCAAAAATGGCCCTATGAGAAATGATGAGACGAGGTAGTGTACTGCAGCAGTGTCTTATTTGAAATAAAACATTACCTTTACCTTTATTTTGCTTTCCCTAAGCCACTAACACCATTTACCCACTGAATTACATGGTGGACATGTTTTTTTTTACCTATGGTATCATGATG
Organism: Pinus tabuliformis; assembly: GCA_031772625.1. Classification (NCBI taxonomy): domain Eukaryota; kingdom Viridiplantae; phylum Streptophyta; class Pinopsida; order Pinales; family Pinaceae; genus Pinus; species Pinus tabuliformis. The sequence continues at coordinate 1,226,220,306 of CM062807.1, forward strand.
ACACATGGAGTGAAACCCTAAACCATGACCTAAAATGAAGAATTTGACCATTTTATGACCCAAGAAACTTAAATTAAGATATGATACCTCGAAGAAGAGAATTACCATGATGAGTGATGAGAACCATGAGTTAGTGAAGGGAGCAGCAGTGACCTAGACACAACAACTGGTGACTAAATTTTATTTGAAGACCCACTGAAATGAGAAAAATTTAACTTGACACCCTAACAACACCTTATAAGAGAATATTTGATCACTGGTGATAGGAAAACAAGATTGACACTAACAGATGGAAAACATCATGGACTTTTACTGTCAAAGGCAGAGCAAGTCAATAGGCTATTGGTCCAATCCTTTCAAGAATCTTGAAAGGTCCACAAAATTGAGCTGACATCTTGGCACATGATCCAATCCACAAGGAGACCTTCTTGGGCTTGATGTGCAAGTACACATGTTCCCTAACCTGAAACTCCTTTAACAACCTGTTCCAATCTGCATAATTTTTCTGTCTATTATGTGATTCCTTTAGATTATTCTTGATTACCTATATTTCTTATTCTAATTCTACTAACGTATCTGGTCCTATCAGTACCCTGTTAACTGGAACACTCCAACTAATAGGATTATTACAACTCCAACCATGGAGTGCCTTGAACAGACTCATCCTCAAAGACTCTTGATACCCATTTTTGTAATCAAACTCTACCAGTGGAAGATACTCTTCCCACTTTCATTTTTGATGCATCACATAAATCCTCAATATATCCTTCAATATCCTATTGACCCTCTATGTTTGTCCATTTTTATGTTGATGATTATTTGTGTTGAAGGCCAACTTTGTACCCAAACCTGTAAATAACGTTTTCCAAAACCTAAAAGTTAACTTAGCATCCCTATTTGACACAATCTTCTTTTCAACACCATGAAACCTACCACATCTATGATGAAAACATGTGCTACATCATTGGATGAATAAGTAGAATGTACTGGAAGGAAGTGTGCTACATTTTTCAACCTATCAACCACAACCATAATTGAGTCATGTTGTCTATGTGTCCTTAGCAAACTTGTGATGAAGTCCATGGAAATGACCTCACATTTCCATGCTAGAATCGAGATCAGATGTATTAACCCACTTTGATGCTTACACTCTATCTTTACCTGTTGACAATCCAAGCATCTCGTCATGAACCCCACACTTCTTTCTTCAAGTTCGGTCAGTATTAGAACTTCTTCATTGTTGTCAATGTCTTATGGTATCCTAGTTGACCTGAATATTGTTTCACATGAAACTCTCTCAACATAAGCTTCTTGAGCTCTCTAACATCTGGCACATATATCTTGTCCCTAAATCTGACCAAGCCCATCTGTTGTGAAACAATGGTCCACATCCTGTGCACTTGTACATGCACCTGTACCTGTGCATGTACCGACACTCTGTTGTAACTTGTGCCTGAGCTCCATGTACCTGTTATCAACTGACCTACATGTAAGATCTAAGCCTATATATTTGTCCCATAAAAACTCATAGCTACTATGTGGTTCACCTGTATCCACCTACTAAGAGTATCTGCAACCCTGTTCTCTTTACCTTTAATGTACTTGATCTCAAATTCAAACTCGTTGATCATGGAAAACCGTCTAGCTTGCTTGGCATTCAAATTCGGTTGGTCAAATAGATACCTCAATCCAATGTGATCACTCATTAGTACAAATATCCTTCCAATAAGATAGTGCTTCCACATATTCAATGCATGGATGATCATTTCTAACTTAAGATCATGTGTTGGATAATTTTCTCATGCTCATTCAGTTTCTATGATTCATAGCATACTATCTATCATTCTTGTATAATAACTCCACCAAGTCCTCTCTTGCAAGAATCTATGCATAACAAAAACTTTTTGTTCAGGTATGCAATCTTTAGCACTGGAGCATTTGTCAATAGTTGTTTCAACTACTCAAAACTTGTTTCACATTCTTATATCCATTTAAGCTTCTTACCTTTTCTTTCCAATGATGTGAAAGGATATGCAAGGTGAGAGAAGTTCTTGATGAACCTCCTGTAGTAACCTGATAACCCCATAAATGATCTTACCTCATCCACATTCTTAGGAGCTACCCATTCCATGATAGCCCTTATCTTCTCTGGATCTACTATTATGCATTCTTAAGAAATAACATGCCCCAAGTAATGTACCTCTTTCTAGAATAAACTGCACTTTCTAAGCTTAGCATACAACCAATGCTCTCTTAGCAATGTTAACACTGCTGCTAAATGTTTGGCATGTTCTTCCTCATTCTTAGAATATACCAATATATCATCAATGAATATAATAACAAACTTGTCCAGATAAGGACACAACACATTATTCATCAAACACATAAAAGTAATTCAAGCATTAGTCAAACCAAATGGAAATACAACAAACTCATAATGCCCATACCTAGTCCAGAAATTTGTCTTGTAAATATCCTCTTCCTTGATGCATACTTGGTGATATCTAGATCTCAAATAAATCTTTGAGAACACTGTGGATCCCTTTAATTAATCAAATAAGTCATCAATCCTTGGCAATGGGTAGTTGTTCTTGATGGTCACCTTGTTCAAATGCTTGTAATCAATGCATAACCTGAAAGTATCATATTTATTCTTCACAAACAAGATTGGTGCACCCCACAATGATACACTTTGCCTAATGTATCCTTTTTACAACATTTCCTTAACTTCACCTTTAGCTATACTAACGCTAGAGTGCTCATCCTGTACATTTCCTTTGATGTTGGTGTTGCCCCTGGTACTAATTCAATAGAAAATTCTACTTCCCTGTGAGGCAGCAACTCTGAAATATCTGTTGGAAACACATCTTGAAACCGTTGCAATATCGGGTACCTACTCAATATCTCTGTATCCTCATCCTCCTTACCTTTATCACTATAAATGTGCACTTCAAATAACACACAACCTTTTCTGCGATTGCACTTTGCCTGCATAGCTGTCACAATCCTAACTGATGTTTCTTTCTTCTTTCCCTGAAAGATTATTTGTTCTCTGTTGTCATCCAAGGACTCAATGGATTTGTCATAACAGTCCACTTTAGTCCTTTAAATATATACTCGGTCCATACACAAAAGCATATTATATGACCCCAACAGTAATACATTCAAGTGTGTTTATGGAGGCATACCATTCAACTCAAATGCATAAGCTATTACCCAATGATGAACTCTCTCTTGGTACATGTAACCAACTGCACTAGCTAAGATTTTGCATGCACTTATTTATTCAACTACACTTGGCATAATGTATCATTTTTCCAGCATTTCCTTTAACTATAGCCTCATCTCTACTAACTCTTGAGAGCTCATCATGTACGGTGCCTTTGATGTTGGTGCTGCCCCTTGCACCAATTCAATATAAATGTATACTTCCCTGTGAGGAAGAAACTCTGAAACATTTGTTGGAAACACATCCTGAAACTGTTGCAAGATCAGGTACCTTCTCAATATCTCTGCATCCTCATCCTCCTTACCTTTATCACTAGAAATGTTCACTGCAAATAACACACATCCTTTTTTGCAACTGCGCTTTTCCTGCATAGTTGTCACCATCCTAATTGATGTTTCTTTCTTCCTTTCCTGTAATAGCGTTTGTTCTCTGTTGTAATACGAGAACTCAATGGATTTGTCATAATAGTCCACTTTAGTCCTATGAATATATAGTCAGTCCATACCCAAAAGAATTCTATATGACTCCAATGGTAATACATTCAAGTGTAATGACGTAGGCATACCATTCAACTCAAATGCACAAGCTCTTACCCAGTGATGAACTCTCTTCTTGGTACCTACAGCCAAATGCACTAGCTAAGATTTTACATGCACTTCCATTAGGGGAATTAATGGGCCTCCTAAGGAAATTATAAAATAATAGTGTAAACAATAAAATAATATTAGATTACATCATCAAATTTTAGACGGAAAAAATAAAAAAATATTTTTTCAACTCGTATTTTCAACTTATCTCCCTATAGGTTTACTCAAATTTCCAGCAAAAACACTCGTTGGATGCATAATTTGATTCATCATCCAAGGAGTACCCATGTTGCATAATTTTGATGGATCTTGCTACACAAAAAATGAGAAACACATGAAAAACATAATTGCAATCACGTTTTTTCATGTATTTCTCATTTTTCGTGTAGCAGGGTCCATCGAAAGTATGCAATATGAGTACTCCTTCGATGAGTAATTGAATTTTTCATCCAACAAGAAATCCCTCTCGAAATTTGAGTAAAAACTTAGGGAGATAAGTTGAAAATACAAGTTGAAAAAAGTAGTTTTATTATTTTATTGTTTTTTAATCTTTTTACTTTTTTACTCCAAAAATGGTGAATCATCCCCCATGGTTGACATCATCATCTTGAATCCTATTGGTTCTTATCAAGTTTATTTTGGTTGTACATTTTTCTTAGGAGGCCCATTTTAGACCTCAAAATTCGACTAATGTTTATTCAAACCACACTTATCCACCAAGTCAAGGTTAACATAACTATAATTAGATCTAGGGTCAATAAAAATAGAAACAACTTGTTCACAAATCTTACTGTCCATCTTAATGATAGATGCCTAATGATCTATCTTCCTATTATCTAGCGTTGCATAGATACAAGGAATGCTTTGCCTAATATCCCAATAGTTTGTTGCTTCTGTGTGCTATAGATCTTAGGTCTACCACACTGATTCTGCAGACAATCCTTCCGCAGATGCTCCTTACCACATGTCCAACACTCCAACCATCATGTACCCTCACCTCTATTATTTTTTTGTGTCCCATGTCCCTATCTTACTACATTGAACTTTTTATGCGATGCAACATTCTCTTTTTCTTTTGTATTTTGAGGCCTTTTTCTTTTTGATAGCCATTTACCTTTACTTTTATCTTTCCCTTTCCATCCTTGCTAAGACTTTGTCTTACACTTTGACTGTTCATAGAAATGATTTAGTTTCCCAATAACCTCATCAAGTGATTGAGGCTCATCATACTCAATATCATCTCTAAATGATAATGGAAATCCACTGAAAAATCTCTGAAATTTATCCTTTTCATCTTTAAGATGTGGTACATACCTCAAAAGCTCCAACAACTTGGTCATATACTCCTCATTTGTCATCAATCCCATTTTAAGCTCATATAATTCCTTGGCTTTGTTATCGTAGTACATTTCTGACAAGTACTTCTTTATGAAGAGTCTTTTGAATTCATGCTAACTCAACTCCTCTATCCTGATGTCTCTGACCCACTTTATATCTTTCCACCAGATGTCTACTTTACCTTTCAGGCTGAAGATAACTATTCTAGCCTGCATATTCTCTATGTACTCATGTAGTTTAGAGAACTTATTCATGCCAAGTAACCAAGCCTCTGCATCCTCTATATTCTTCAACTCTCCATCAAAATTAAGTGACTTTTCTTTCTTAAACTCATCTAGCAAGTATTCCCTATCACTTCTCCTATAAGGATGATAACAATGATGATCATAATTCTTGTCAGAACTAGAACTAGAATAGTACCTTTGTCCATCACCTCTCCTATCTAGAGTATCCAAGAATCTACCATCTCAGATCGTATCATCTCTATTTGACCTATGACCACCATGATATCAACTGTCATATGCCCCATTAGTCCTATCCTCCTGTCCATAGATGATCTAGAGTGGCCACTGTCTCTGCAATTCTGACAAACTTTGAATGATTACTGCATTGACTTATGCTTGTTTCTCTAGTGCCTACATGATTCTACCATTGTCTACTTTGAAAATCCTTATTTCTTCCTTCAACCTCCTTAGTGTGTCTACTAAGTCAGAAGAGTACCCAACACCATGATGCTCATCTGATTCATAGGGAGAATCTTTGTAGTCTACCATCATGCTATTCATATTTGATCTCTTCTTCCTGCAAGGTATATCATGTCAACTAAACCAAATCATAAAAAAATGAGTGTAACTTAGTATATTTCAAGGAGGATGTATGTTCTACAGGACCAACCCCATTAACACAATACATATATAAACATAATCATATCAGCATATAAGCATATTTTCAACCATTATCTAGTTATCAATGCATGACCATACCCACCACATATCATGACCTCATGCATGGTAACTACAACCATATCACTGTATGCATAACAACATATCTATGAAACACATTCATACACATTACATACAAACATTCACATGCATAACCAATTCATATCTGAAATACATTCAGCAATGACACCATCAACTTTCACATGGTGACACAACTAAAACCATACCCAACACCATGCATACACAACCAATAAATGGATCATAAACATAAGAACACATATGAAACTAACATGAATGCATGACCAACACGCCGCCCATCCAATCCAAGGGGTGAATGCTCTAATACCACTCTGTAACACCATCCTCCCACATATACCCAAGTAACCATCCAACTGGGGTAAACATGTGATGAGAGTCTATTATGATCTGATTCAACTCCCCATGTATAGTTAAGGAAGTGGAATAGACACAACATGACCAATATAACCTTCCACACATGCAACATAACCCCCAAGATCCATCACACCCTTCCAGGTGACTAGCCCCTTAGACAACCTAACATTCTCATGCATTAAAGCTTCAGCCACTCCCTTGAAATGGGCATGCATGCGACTGGGACCCTCCAGTCGCTCCCACAACAAGGCATGCATGCAACTGGGGATTTTTCCAGGTAGTTTTGTGCTAGCGACTTCGGATTTTGTGCCACCTTTTCAGGGCCAGGACTCAAGCCAATGCCCATAACTCCATGAAATTTCTAGAAATTAAAAGTAACATCAAAATAATGATACATATGCAAATACATGAATAAGGACTTGATTGGACCCCTACTAGCCATGACATACATTTCGTCAAACATGTCACAGATATGCATTCTACAGGTTTAAACAACACATTTTAGCATAAGTATCTTATACTTATCTGAGAATCGATAAGACACATTGGTGCCTTATCACATTAGCCGCATTATCATCTATTAGTTCATATATTCATTTCCCAATCATTTACAAATCAAAACATGATGACAACTATACATTGTCACTGTCATAAAACATATTGATAACCAACATATAAACAACAGAAATAATGAGGATACCATAACCATGTATGCCATAAATGAACTAGTACATTTACACATAAAATACCAAGGAAAGGAACTCTTATAGATGAATGAAAAATCCAACCCAGTATGGGACTACCACGTTCCACCCAACCATAGATTGGCTGAGCCAAATCTCTCTTCATCCAATCACCCCCGTGCAATATTACAAGCATGAATGTGGGACTCATAATCAAAAGAAGAACCGACAGAACATGGATTCCACCAGATTTCTCCACCTACACCATGAGGAATTTTATTGCCTCCTATTCCCTATGCTTTAGCTTATATCCTGCCATTCACCAACAAGGATTCCTAGGCCTAATCAAGGGAAACCACCTTTATGCTTTACCATATATCCTGCCATTCACTAGTCGAGGATTCCTAGGCCCACCAAGGCACACAATACTTGGCTTTATCGCAACCCACAATCTGGTTCAGAGGTTACTAGGCTAGTGGCTTTACCACAATCCACAGTCTGGTTCAGGGATGACTAGGCCATGTTTTTTCCTTTCAGAAATCCACCTCACTCAGCTTCGAATCCATCCCTAAATCCGCTCCACCAAAACATGAGAACCCATCACCTCAATGCTATCAGGAAATGGAAAGGAAAGGTTGAAGAACACTATCACACCTGGAAAATCCATGCTAATGACAACAAGAGAACCATGAACACACATGCATAACCATGCATGCCAAATCTACCAAGGAAAATGCACATGCAAATCGATACCTACAAGTAAAACCGGTGTAGCTACTTGATCATGCTCTTCCTTTCTTGATCTTTGATTCCTATTTACCTTCTTTTCCTCTCTTGATGCATTGTTGAAGTGCTCCAAAAAAACTCCAAGTGTCCAAGACTGTGAGAGAGAGAGAATAGAGAGAGAGCTCAAAAATTGAACTTACAAAATGCCATGAATTGAACCTCAGAAGCCTTTTTATTAATGTGGCATCTATTTTCTTAATTTTCCATTACTTTCCTTAATTTTCCTCCTCTCATGTAGCCCATGACCTTTTACCTTCCTTTGCTCCTAATTTCCATTATTTTCATAAATAAATTGTCAAAAATTCCATTTTGCGTTTCCAAAACCTTTTCCATTGCCTTTGCCAATTTCCTTAGCCATAATAACCGAAATGAACACCCACACTAGGATGTTTTTCCCAACATTTAGCTTGGAATAAGTGATCTAAATTTGGAATATTAGATTTTTGTGCTAAGATCCTCATTAGAATATAAAAATGTGCTTGAGGTTTGTACTCCAAAATAGCAAGTAAAAAACATGAATTTTATGTGTGTTTACTTAAGTTAGCTTCATGAAAGAAATTTAAAACATGAAACCAAAACAATAAATGGAATCATGCATCAATCAGTAATACACCATCCATTGTTAAAGGAGTTCACCCCTCCTAGGCTACATCTCCTTGGATTAGCTCTAAAGGCATGACCCTTTCTCATTATGCTCAATATCTAGAAAAGAAGAGTACATAAACTGCTGAAATGGAATGGCTAGTTTTTCTTTCAAAGAAACAACTTCTGCAAAATTTCTCACTCCATACACATGTTAACCTACAGTCAAACATGTAAACCTTCAAAACACATAGGCATCTTACACTAAGACCCCATACTCCAACTTCAAAGAGCATAAACAGTACCACAATCCACTAGAAGTACATAAACAAGTCTCTTCTCCGAAACAAATTTAGAGAGAAGAGGAATAAAAGATACAACATTGATGTAATGGATGTTGCAGAAGGAACATGGAGGCTGGAAGACCCCTGAAAGGTCATCTTCATCTTTAGACTCCTCCATAAATTGAATCAACACTCTGGTTGACCATGGCACCCATAGGCTTCACTTTGAAAAAATGCTATTCAGAAGTGCTCCTTTGATCTTGGAACCTATTCCAATGAGTCCAAAATGTCCAAAAATGACTATCTAGCCTCTTCTTGCATCTCATTTGGTAAAAAATGTTAGAAAATTATATATTACAGAGCAATGGAACACATAAAATATTGCAGAAATATAAACACAGAAAACACATAAAACAAGAGAGACACAGATATACGTGGTTCACCCAGTTTGGGCTACATCCATGGAGAAACAACCAGTCCTTTTTTTTTTATATTATCCAGCGAACTGAAGAGATACAACCTATAGCAGATCCGCTGTAACTCCCTCTTCGCTCTCAATCTCCTCTCTCTTCCTCACTCAGAATATAGATATTCAGATATACATAGACACAATACAATTCCCTCATATATAGCGAGGGGTTGCCTTCTAGGGAAAAAAAACCCTAAATTAAACATAACTTCTACCATCAGATCATCCGCCTAATGAACGACCTAGATTGACTAGAAATTACTATACTTTTACAAGGAAATTTTACATTTATTCTAAGCTTCAGGGGTGCTGCCCCCAATCCCCCTGTCGGGGGGTGGGGGGCGCTCCCAAAAGGTCACAGCCGCCCCCACCCTGTACCCCCCCTACAGCGAATATTTTACGGGTGGCATTGCTGCCCCATTTCGAACTGCGGTCCAATGTGGCGATACCTTTGAATACAGAAGATAACCAAGCTCCACACCCAACAATCTCCCACTTGGAGACTAATTATAGCAACTCCACCACTGCTTCATTTGCTAGACAATGGCTCCACTTTGGACTTGGTTGTTTCTCATCTTCTTCATCATACTTGAAGACCAATTGAAACTAATAAGATTCTCAGTTTCTCCCTGGTTACAACTTTTGTTAACATATCTGCAAGATTCTGGCTAGTGTGTATCTTTTCCAGCTTCAATTGTCCATTTTTCAACACTGACCGTATGAAATGGTACTTGAGCTGTATATGCTTAGTCTTGGAATGAAATGTAGAGTTCTTTGCAAGATGTATGGCACTCTCGCTGTCACTGTATAACCTGCCCAACTCCTACTTCTTACCCAATTCATCCAAAAACCTTTGTAACCAAATCATTTCTTTACTAGCCTCTGTAGCAGCAACATACTTTGCTTCTGTTGTTGAAAGTGCAACAACACTTTGGATTTTTGAAACCCAACTGACAGCTGTTCCACCTACAGTAATAACATATCTTGTAGTGCTCCTATTTTTATCTATATCACCTGCCATATCTGCATCAACATATCCCTGTAGAGCAATGTTTGAAACACCAAAGCATAATGCTTGATTTTTGGTACCTCTCAAATACCTGAGAATCCACTTCACCACCATCCAATGTTCTTTTTCTGGATTGCTCATGCACCTACTTACAACTCCCACTGCATGTGCAACAACAGGCCTTGTGCAGACCAGTGTATACATTAAGCTTCCAACTGCTGATGCATATGGAACTTTAGACATATGAGCCATTTCTTCCTGAGCCTTGGGACACGCCTCCTTACTTAAATTGAAATGGCTAGCCAAAGGTATACTAATTGATTTTTCATTCTGCATATTAAACCTTTTCAACACCTTTTCTATGTACTCACTTTGATACAATGTTAATTTGCGATTCTTCCTATCTCTAGTTATTCTCATACCAAGGATTTGTTTTGCAGCACCCAAATCCTTCATTGTAAATGAGTTTTCCAATTTCATTTTGAGAACATTTATTTCCTGCATGTTAGAATCTACAACAAGCATGTCATCTACATACAATAACAATATAATATAGCTGCCATCATTTTTTCCTTTTGAGATAAACACAATGATCAAAGTGACACCTAGTATAACCTTGTTCAGACATAAACCTGTCAAATTTTAGATACCACTGCCTTGGAGCCTGTTTTAAGCCATACAAGCTCTTCTTCAACCTGCACACTAGTTTCTCCTTCCATTTTACCTCATATCCTTGTGGTTGCTGCATATATATCTCTTCCTCCAAATCCCCATGGAGAAAGGTTGTCTTTACATCTAACTGCTCAAGATGCAAATCTTCAGCTGCTACTAGACTTAGAATAGTTCAGATTGAAGTCATTTTCACAACAAGAGAAAATATCTCATCAAAGTCTATACCATTTTTCTATGAAACCCTTTCACCACAAGTCTAGCTTTATACCTTTTTCTACCTCCATCTTCTTCCTTCAACTTGTAAACCCGTTTATTTTGTAATGTTGTTTTACCTACAGTCAACCTGACTAAGTCCCAAGTCTGGTTATGTGCTAAGGAGTCCATCTCTTCTTTCATGGCTTGCTCCCACTTCTTCCTGGTTTCTACCTGCACTGCTTCTTCATAACATTATGGTTCACCAGAATCAGTCAACAATACATAATATAGTGAAGGAGAGTATCATTCACGGGGTCCACTCATCTTGGTAGATATTCTAACACCACTTTCAGGTGTTTGAAGTGCTTGTTGTTGTTGTGGTTGTTCTTCTGGCTATTGATCATTATGATTTTCAGGCACCATCATTTTTTTTGTGATCTCGTCAAGCACTATGTATTCTCTATTTTCTTTTTCCTATTTCTTTTCCTGTAGCTGATCCTTATACAAAACCTTTTCATTTAATATGACATCTCTGCTCCTAATGATTTTATGCTTTTCATAATCATAAAAGTGATAACCAAAATCATTAACACCATATCTAATAAAGGTACATTTCTTTGATTTTGCCTCAAGCTTTGTTCTATTTTCTTTGTTAATGTGGACAAAGGCTTCACAACCAAAAGTCTTTAAAAAAGAGTAGTTTACCTTTTTACTTGTCCATGCCTCCTATGGAATACCACCATTCAAGGAACTTGAAGGCCCTCTATATATTAGATAAACAGTAGTATCTACAACATTTGCCCAAAATTATAAAGGCAATCATGCATGAAATCTCATGCACCTTGCATGCTCCATGATTGTCCTGTTCATCCTTTCTGACACGCCATTTTCTTGTGGTGTTCCTGGAACTGTCTTCTCTCTGCGAATTCTATTCTCTGAACAATACCTATCAAACTCTTTGCTATAATATTCACCTCCATTGTCTAATCTGAGACACTTCAACCTTTTTTCTGTCTCATTTTCAACCAAAGCTTTCCATTTCTTGAAAGTATCAAATACATCAAATTTATTTCGAATACAATAAATCCAGGTTTTTGTGGTTGCATCATCAATAAAAGTAACATAAAAATGAGTGCCACCAAGAGATGATACCTGAGCAGGTCCCCATACATCAATATGCACAAGCTCTAAATTTTTGCTCATCTTTTCTTTCCAACTCTAAGGAATCTGACTCTCTTCTGTTTTCCATAAACACAATTCTCACATAATTTTAAATCAACATGCTTCAATCTTAGCAACAAATTTCTTAAGTGAAGAATCTGCATCCCCTTCTCACTCATGTGCCCGAGCCTATGATGCCACAAGGTTGTATCTTCTCCTGTAGAGGTTAAAGCATTAACAGAATTAGAAATACCATTGCACAAATACAATGTACCAACGTTTCCACCTTTCGCTATTACTAGGGATCCTTTAGTGACCTTCCAAGTTTTATCTATGAAAGTAGTTACGCAACTTTCACCTCCCAACTACCTTGTTGAAATCTAATTTTTCTTCAGATCTGGAATATGCCTTACCTCCTTGAATAGCCACTGATTTCCATTTTGTTGTTTTATGAAAATTGTACCTATTCCAATGATTTTACAGGGTTTATCATCACCCAATCGAACCTATCCAAAATCTCCTTGAACATAATCATAAAAATGTTTCCTATCAGGTGTGGCATGGAATGAGGCCCCTGAATCCCAGGCATCATTAATATTTTCTAATGAAAGAATCAAAGCATCTTGCAACACATCACCTGTTACATTTTCTTCATGATTAGTTTCTTGTTGTGCGTCTCCTTCTTTTCCCTTCCGAGACTTGCAGTCTTTCTTTAGGTGTCCTTTCTTCCCACATTTCCAGCACACTATCCCCGATCTGGACTTGGATCTGCCTTTTCTTGACTTACTGCGATCTCCAGGGCTCTTTCCTCTTTCCATTTTTCTTCCCCTAGTCTTTGCAGTCAAAGCACTACCTGATGTCTCACTGGAGCTTTTCCATCGCATTTCCTCACTAAGGATTGCACCGAAAACATCATCAAACTTTAAAGTACGAGATCCAGAGACAGAGTTATTAATGGCCATAACTAAACCATTCCAACTTTCTAGCAATGAGCACAGAAATACAGAGCCCTAACTTCACCATCAAAAGTTACCCCTACAGAACTTAACTGACTTGTAACTGTATTAAAATCATTTAAATGGTCTGCAACAGATCCACCTTCTAACATCTTCATGTTAAATAAATGCTTCATAAGAAATACCTTATTTCAAGCCAAGGGTTTTTCATATAGTTTGGCCAATGTCGACATTAAACCCTTTGTTGTCGTTTCCTTTGAAATATTAAATGCTACCGACATCGCTAGGCACAACTATATTGTTCCAAGTGCCTTTCTGTTGAGAATATTCCATTTTGTGTCTGTCATACGTGTCGGCTTCTTTTTCTTGCCACTCAATGGTACGTACAGATCTCTCTGATACAAATAATCTTCCAACTGCATCTTCCACAACTGGTAGTTTTGGCCGTTGAATTTTTTGACCCTAAACCTACCATCTTCTGCCATTGCTCCCAATCGAACCAGGAACCCTTCTCTCCTACAAGTTTATCAGCCAAATAGACCTTCATCTCTGGTACCAGTTGTTAGAAAATTATATATTACAGAGCAATGGAACACATAAAATATTGCAGAAATATAAACACAGAAAACACATAAAATAAGAGAGACATAGATATACGTAGTTCACCCAGTTTGGGCTACGTCCACGGAGAAACAACCAGTCCTTGTTTTTATATTATCCAACAAACTGAAGAGATACAACCTACAACAGATCATTTGTAACTCCCTCTTTGCTCTTAATCTCCTCTCTCTTCCTCACTAAGAATACAGATATTCAGATATACATAGACGTAATACAATTCCCTCATATATAGCGAGGGGTTGCCTTCTAGGGAAAAAAACCCTAAATTAAACATAACTTCTACCATCAGATCATTCGCCTAATGAACGACCTAGATTGACTAGAAATTACTATACTTTTACAAGGCAATTTTACGTCTATTCTAAGCTTCGAGGGTCCTACCTCCGATCCCCCTGCCAGGGGGGGGAGGGTGCTCCCAAAAGGTCGCAGCCGCCCCCCTTGGACCCCCCCTGCAGTGAATATTTTACGAGCGGCGTTGCTGCCCCATTTCAAACTGGGGTCCAATGAAGCGATACCTTTGAATATAGAAGATAATCAGGCTCCACACCTGACAATAAATTTCCTTAGTTATGACTTATGTCAATCTTTCCATAATTTTCTCCTCCAAATCTAGTTAACTGGCAATTAAATTCATTATCAAGAGTTAATTCTGGTAGTTCCACCGAAATCAACGGTCTCGCCAACTACCCCACCTATCTTGTGGAGAAGGCCAAGTGGTCACATGCAAATTGGTTAGGTCTAGGGAAAAGGCGACAATTCCGGCAGCTCCATCGCAAATCGCAATCGGCAAAGTTTGGCAGGTCTTATGGTTTGTGAACATGGGGGGGTGTGCGATTGCAATATTGTTGAACAAAAATTGTCATTTTGACATTCTACAATCTGTGTGAGTCTATCACCACTCATACTTTCCTCCTTTGCAAGTCTTAAACCTCAGTTCTTCATGTCAAGCCTTGAAAATAAGAGAAAGCCCTTAAAAGTTTCTAAAACTCTGGTTCCGCACTTTCTCTTAGCATTACCTACGGTCCCACACCCAATGGTCATGTCCCCTGTGCACCTGACTGCTCTATCTCTGTGTAATGGGTGTGGACTCCTGTAAAAGTCAAAAAGGTGCAAGTACATTCTTAAAAACTCACTTTGAGTCATTTCTGGAAGCTTCTAGAAGGAATCTTTAGGTGGCAAGTTCGCTCCCTTAAGGTTCATGCATCCCATACCTTAAGGAGCTAACCCCTTGATGTGAGGAGCTTATCCCTTTGAAGGAGGACTCTATCCCTTCATAGGTGGACATGTAACCTCCTTCCTTTGACCTATAAAATGAAGCATTGGGTTGGTTACTTAGGAGGTTGAAAGCTGAATATTTTTTAGGTGAATGTTGTTGGAACTTTGTCTTCTTAATTGAGCTTTTGAGAGGAGACATTACATACCTTTTGATCTCATTTGGGAGAGAGTGAGGCTTGTCAAAGTAGAGGAGATTCCTATTTGGACCCTGGGAAGAGCTTGTATAGCATCAAGGCACCAAGGTTGTAAAGTTCTTCTATTTCAAAGTTAATACAATCAAGTTTATTTTTCTCAATAAGTTATGTTTTATGGTTTATTTCATGGATTCCTTGATCACCATGATGAACATGATTTATTATATTAGTTATGCAGGTGTTATTTGATGTGTGTTTGTTTGTGACCGCAGGTTCTCAAAAGGAAACTCTTTCGGATGGTTGGAGCATGGCTGCCACAAACTAGCATTGGACTTAAGGTAGGATCTAAAACACCTATTTAGTTTTATTTAATGAATCGCAATATGTTTAGAGAAAGGTAGATTTTCTTGTTCTACTTGTTGTTAGATATCTTTTGATACTAGGGAGATCGGTCTTGTCTGCAAGAACGATTTATCCGACCAACAAATTGGCGACTCCACTGGGGCACTGAATTTGGTTTTTTACTTTTCCTTTGTCTTTGACTTGAGAAACTTGTTCTTGTTTCTAGTTTTTGCTTGATGTGTGTGGGATTGGGTAGTTTTTAGGTTCTGGATTGTTTTTTGTTTTTTTGAAATTTTTAAGAGGACCGCACATTTTGCTTGAAATACAATGCAGACATCTCCGCAGTGTTCCTTTAGTGCACAGAGCGGTACCGCATCTGGTTATACTAGAAGCCTGCGGACCCTGTCAAATTTTTGAAAAACCTAAAATCTTTTCGTCCAGTTAGGTTTAGTTTTTATTTACGACTGTTAGTCTCTGCCCAGATCTACATGTGTCTTGTCAAAAGTTTCTTGTGAGTGAGTTCCATTGGCATTTTTGTTTTAGGTGATTTTCTAGAAGTTTTGCATGCCCGGATTGATTTTCGCTTGGTCTTTGTAGTGACTCAGAGATTAGAAGCCTAAGAAACTTTAGATCACCCTGGTGTCTTTTGTCTTCTTGATGAGTCTGGCTGGTTTGTGAAATTTGTCCTTGGAGAGAAATAGATTTCGTTTTCTCTTTGCAAAACTTTGAACGAACTTGCTTGTAAGTTTTGAATTTCATTTTTATAAAAGAAAACATAGCTGGGTGTTTTTTATTGATTTGTTATTCTGAATGAATTAATCCTTAGTTTACTAAATAACTAAGTAAAACATCCTCAAAAAGATTTGAAGCTTTTATCAATTAGGTTTTTAGATCTCAAGATTAGATTTTCATAGTTTTGAGTGTTTTCTAGAAATTGTAGATTCTCTTTTGAAAGAATTGTTTTCTGTAGTTTTGAGTGTTGAAAAAGAAAAGGGATTTTCTGTGAGCATAATTAGTAGTCTCGTTTTGAGTTTATTGAAAAAGACAAAAAAGGTTTTCTTTTCATTTATGTGTTGAAGGAAAGTTTTGTTTTTCAAAGAATTACATTCTCAACTCTTTCCTTTAACTAGAAATTCATTGAACGAAAAACAAATTGTTTATCATTTTAGGTGCATTTTTTAGTGTTTTTGGAGTCGAGTCTTCACACCATCAAAGTTTCATCTCCATACTTATTGACTTAAGAAAAAACCCATAAAAATAATGCTTAATTAAAATCGATTTAGCAATCTTTTATTTCTAGGGATCTTGTCACCAATATAGCTTAGGCTAGTATCTTGGAGTAGGGAGTAATTAACTCTCCAAGATAGTTAAAACAAACAAGTAGCTATATATTGCGGTAGGAAATAAATCCAATTGTAATTGATATAATCTAGGAAGCTCCTCTTAAAGGAGTCAATCACGAGATCATGTCCGAACTTTTGAGATAATCAAGTCTGTCTCATTGGGAAAGATAGAAGATTTGCACGTATTAAAAATGGTAAACCTCGGATTAACCATTGTCGAGGAGCCTGGGGTCACTTGTTGGTAAAATTCGGATTGATCATGTCGAAGAGCCTTCAAGGAGATTGAGCTTTGTTACTCTGCCCTTGCTCGTAGACTATTCCCTCAGTTGTATTTGTTACTGTTGGTAACCTTAGTGACCATAATCTTAAGATTCTTTCCTAAGGTGACGGTGAAGGACGGGTCTCACTATACCTGGAGCAGACGTCGACTAGACTCACTTGGACTCTCTGGGGGGTTCTCTTCACTCGAGATGATTTTGTGAAGAAACTTGTGCCAGTCTGTTTCATTAAGCAGGTTGTTGGGGTAAATGTTCCAACCGCCATTTCTGTATTGAATTCTGCGACGTTGGATTTCATCACCAACTAGTGTTTTTGGAACGGAAAGTTACTGTTTGTGTGTGGTTTGACCTCTTAGATTTTTTAGGCGTGTGCTTCAATTGTTTGGTTCTTTAGAGACTTTAGGTGGTTTTATTGAGATTTTCTTTGTTTGCATGTGAAGTAATTAAATATTTAATCGTGGCTAAATTACCGAGACAATCCCGTAGACTTCGGGGGCAACCTCCCGAATATACACCAAGTCAGCTTGAAGGGCTACGAGCCCTTGTATCACCTAGTGACAGTAGAGTTGGGTCACCGGAGGCTGGAGAGTCTTCTTTAATTATACATCGTGATTATCAAGTTCAAGCAACAGAGTATATTTCTGAACCAATTTTATTTTCCGAAGTTACTTGTAGTATTTCTCCTACTAGTGAATTAGCTGAAGAACCTGAAATTTCTGAATCGGAAACTGAACCTGCTGGTACTCCATCTTCAGGATTTGCTTCTCCAACTTCTAGTGGTCCTGGTTCACCCAGGATAGGAAGTGCTATTACCCAAAATCTCCCTTCTGGACTCATTTCCATTGAAGAACTTGTTAGTCCAGACGAAGATATACCTCTCCCTAAAAATCAACCAACTTTAGAACTTAGGGAGTGTGAATCAATTTTCTACAGTCCATTTAGAAGTGATGCTTGGTATGTATCATTGACGAATGTTTTAGAAAATCCGGGTCTTGCTTCTTCACCACCTCGAATTCCTTTCCATCCTATGCCCAGAGGTTATTATCCTCTTTTGAATATGTTGAAACAGTCATCCATGTTTTCCCAAACGCCGGAAACATTTTTATATGGCGGTCCTTCTATTCCTTCTGGGTATCAATCACTTTCTGGTACTTTTTCAGGAGCATCTCCTCAACCAATTGAACATGGGATATCAACTGGTAATAACGGAACTCAACCATTGAGCATAGAAGAAATTATTATGATGTCTAGTACTATTCCAAATCCGAAACCTCAAGGTAGTCATTTACCGCCTGGAGGGCAGCCTCAAGGTAGTCAGTTATCGTCTGGGGGGCAACCTCAAGGTGCTCAATTACCGCCTGGGGGGCAGCCTCAAGGTAGTCAGTTACTGCCTGGGGGGCAACCTCAAGGATAGTACATACCTTCGGGACAGTACATACCTCAAGGTCAAACCCAGACTCAATATATACCTCAAGGTCAACCCCAGTATCAATATACACCTCAAGGTCAACCCCAGTTTCAGTACTTGCCTCAAGGTTATCAACCTCAAGGCCAATACCCAACTCAAGGTTTCCAACCACCTTCTGGTAAACCATTTGTTCAACGAGCTGGAAATGTACCATTTAATTATCAGCCCTAAACTCAACCCAATTATGGTCCTCAATATGCTCAACCTTTTATGGGTACATACCCTGGAATGAACATGGTGTGGGATTCATCTCAACAAACTTTGCAACCCAATGTGCAGTTGTCATCTCAATCTGGACAACCTTTGGTTTCTGGTCCAACCCAGCAACCCGTCCAGTCTACCATTCAAACTTCTGCACCTGGTGTAGTTCATCAGTCTGGGCCTAGTTCACCTCGAACTCCGCCTCAAACAACTACTGCAGCTTCTGTTCAATCTACCCCACCTACTTCTAGAGTATCGGCAGCTCCGGTTTCTATTGTTCCTGTATCAACTCCTCAAGCCTCTTTACCTCAGTTGGGACCTACCATTCAGACTTCAGTTCAGATGCCTGTAGGACAACCTGGTCCAAGTACGGTTGTCACGAGTCAACCGCAATTTACTTATCAACCGTACCAGGGACAGTACCAATACGGTCCTGTTATGCAAAGCCCAGTTTATCAGTATCAACCGTACCCTAGATATACTTATTAGCAAGCTCAACAACCCTAGTTTGGTCTGGTTAATCCTGGTTTCCCAGGAGGATATAATATCCCAAATGCAAATCCAATTCCAAGTTATCTTGGATATCCTCCTCCTGGGGCTAGTTTTATGACCCAAAGTTTTCGAGATCCGAACCGTCAGTTACCATTTATAGCAACTTTGGATTTACCTAACTTGTTGCGCCTTACAAACGATCCAATTAATTATCTTCCGTTTTGGCCACCAATTCCGAATAAGTTTCCCAGTGATATCCCAAAGTTTGAGGGGAAGTCAGGAGAAGATATGTCTAACCATGTGATGACTTATAAATTCTGGTGTGCATCTAATTCCATTATCGATGATTCAATTTGCTTACGTTTTTTTCAACGCACTCTGATTGGTTGTGCTGCCAAGTGGTACATTGAGTTGCCACGAGGCTCTTTTTACAATTTTAGTCAGTTAACCACTTCCTTCTTAACTCATTTACTTCCTTCTTAACTCATTTTCAGTTCCCTGTGAGATATGACAATGGCACGGAATTATTAACTTCATTAAAACAGTCAACGTCCACATATATTTCAGATCATATTCATGAATGGCGACATTGACAACGTTTAGTGAAAGTTTTTATTCTAGATCAAATTTTGGCAGAATGGTTTGTTAAATCATTATTACCTAAAATCACTGAGGATGTAGCTAAAGCAGGAGTTGTTACTGAGGAGCAAGTAATTTCTCAGGCTCAGTACCTTGACCTCATTTATACGCAGTTGGGTACTTTACATGAAAAAATCCCTGACCTTCCGAAACACAATCAAATAACTACAACTCCTTCAGGGTATCATGCCGCTGATGGTATGATTGGTTCAGTTAGTACCAAAAGCAAGAATAAATCTTCAAATAATTCTTCTCCTATTATAACTTTACCAGATTCCCCAACAGGAGACTCTTCTGCTGAAATTCCTATCGATGTCCATGTCATAGAGTCATCTACGACCAAATCAAAATCCGGTGGTAAAAAGAAGGGGAAGAAGAAAAATAAACAAAACTCAAAAGAGAAATTAGATAAAACTGAATCTACTGACGAGAAACGTAAACCTCGCTATCCTTGTTTCACCTATGATGAGGAGCATTTTACAAGAGGCTGCCCACATCGTGCTGAGGTTGCGAAAATCATCAAAGGTTCTCAAATACCTGTTGTCTTAAAGGATCCTTTTCCTAGTCAAGATAGTAAGATGATAGGTTCTTCCTCAAATGCCTCAAAAGAACCCATAATGATGATGTCCCATGTCAGGATTGCGACGTGATCGCAAGATTATGGTAGTAAAAGTCCTATTGGTGGTAAGGAAGCTAAATCTTCTAATTCAAACCCATCATCTTCAACTCCTTCTGGTTCCAATCCACTATAGATCGAGAAACCTAACCCAGACTTAGTAATCAAACCTCCTGCTAAAGGTATACTTCGGAAGTTAGCTTTCAATACACATGCAAGAGCTACTCAGAATTATAACATTGTTGAAGACTTAGCTGTTTCCCCTTCAGCAATGTCGGCTTTGGAGGTGCTGCAATCATGTCCATCACATCATAAATTACTATTGTCAACTATAGGAGCTGTTGATATTCAGGATTCGAACCTTATAATATTCGATTTAGAGAATAGTACACCTCACCTACCTCATCAAATGGCTTTCCAGATTCCATTGTTAGTCAAAAATAGACCTTGCTTTAGGACTATGATTGATGAGGGAGCTTCTACGTGTATTATGTCGATCCAGTGTTGGATATCGCTAGGTTCTCCTACACTCAATCAATCCTCGATGATTCTAAAGGCTTTTGATGGCCGAGGGTTTCATCCTTATGGAATTTTGCAGGATTTACCTATAGGGGTTGAAGGAAAAACTGTTAATCTAGATGTGGAAGTGGTTGATGCCCCTCTAGATTACAACCTTCTCTTGGGTCGCAGTTGGTCTTACGCTATGACTACTATTGTTGCATCGATCTTTCAGCTTATCAAGTTTCCTCATAATGGAAAGATCGTTACAATAGACCAGTTGACTTATTTTTCATCTGACCCAGCCTCTTCTGAGAGTATTCAACATGTTGGTAAAACAGCTATCCCTTACAAGGATGTTGGGGTAGGTTTGGTTAAAGATTCTGGTTTACTAGGAACTTTTTCATTTCCTCCTCCTAATGTATCACCTTCTTTTGCAACTATTCATATGATTTCATCAAACACCATCGCTTTTGATGATCCTTGGATCGTACCTTCTGATTCTGAGGTGGAGTCATTTGGCAACGCCATGCCTTTGAGTCCCTTTGAAATTGCATATCAGGCCATACAGTCGTTTTCTGACTCTTGTTCAACCGAAATCGATCCAATGAATGTGGTCCATGGGGAATCACTTTCAATATCAACCTCAGATTCAACAACATTTTCTGATCCTGATCACACTGATGAGCAGATTCGCAAACTTTTGTCTGTTGATGATTTACCCTGGGAAGATCTTCATCATCGATCTTCATTTTTACCTAAGCTTGATCATTTTGAAAATGATTTTTCATCTATTTTTACTCTTGATTATGTCAAAGAACCACAGAATCGATTGCAGCATCCTAATGCTGAGTTGAATTAGGGAAATATTTCTCGAACGGTTCCTATTGACATTTTAGTTAAACCTAGAATTATTGAAAACATTCATATAGGTGCTTCCTGTACGGACGATGAAATCCAAACTTATAAAGCCCTATTTCAAGAATTTCGTGACGTGTTTGCGTGGTCATATGAAGAAATGCCAGGAATCGATCCATCAATTGTTGTTCATGAAATCAAAACTTACCCAGATGCTAAACCTGTCCGGCAACGTTTGCGTCAGATACATCCGCGAAAATTTGCTGCTATTAAAGCTGAAGTTGAGAAATTATTTCAAGTAGGTTTCATTTATCCAATTCCCTTAATGGATTGGGTATCGAATATTGTTCTTGTTAACAAAATGCAAGGAACGATAAGAATATGTATTGATTATAGGGATATTAATCGAGCTTGTCCTAAAGACAACTATCCAACCCCCTATATCGATCAAATTATTGATGATTGTGCTGGCAGTGAAATGTTCTCCTTTATGGATGGTTTTTCCTGTTACAATCAAATCAACATACTCCCTGCTGATCAACCAAAAACGGCTTTCATTTGTCCATGGGGGACATTTGCTTATTGCAAATTGCCTTTTGGATTGAAGAACGCTGGAGCAACTTTTCAAAGGGCTATGTCTTACACATTTCATGACATCAAGCACATTGTGCAGCCTTATCTCGATGATTTACCTGCCAATTCATTATGTAGAGCCGACCATCTCACTCATTTACGAGACATTTTTATGAGATGTAGGCATTATCGAATTAGGTTGAATCCAAACAAATGTGTTTTCTGTATAGAAATGGGTCATTTACCGGCATTTGTTGTTTTGAAAGTCGGCATTTGTGTCGATTCCTCCTTCAACTCTTCACCAACTCCAAAGTTTGCAAGGGAAAGCAAATTTTTTACGTCATTTCTAACTACACTGAGATAACGAAAGGTTTTACCAAGTTGTTGAAATAGAACACTCCATTCTTTTGGGATGAGATAGCTGACAAATCTTTTCATGCACTTAAACACGCATTGACCCATGCACCGTTATTGCATCCTCCCAACTACAACTAGGATTACTTCTTGTACCTCGCCACTTCTCATTCCACCATTCGGATGGTTTTAGTTCAGGAAGAGGAATTCAACACTGAACATGTGATTTACTATCTTAGTCGAACTATGAATCCGACTGAGCTTAAATATTCGCATGTGGAGAAATTGGCCTTGGCAGCGGTTCAAGATGTCCAACGATTTCGTCATTACATCTTATTACGCAGAACCATGGTAATTTTTGACTGTAACCTTATGATGTATATTTTGACCAAACAATTGCTAGGGGGAAAAGTATTCCAAATGGATAGTTATCCTGCAGGAATTTGACTTGGAATTTGAAAAATCCAAGGCAAAGAAATCTTTGGTTTTAGTGGAACTGATGTGTGATTTTCCGCGTACTGATACTGAAACTATGGTGGAAGAACCCATTGCAGATGAATCCTTGTTTCTTATCAGTAGTCTTGACCCATGGTATGGAGATATAATTTTCTATCTCCAAACCCAATCTTTTCGGCTTGAAATCTCACGATCGCAGCGAAGGAAAATACGTTTCCAATCCCAACAATACAATATTATTATAGATACACTCTATCATCGTGGGGCGGATTTTGTTTTCCGACGTTGTCTAACTCATGAAGAAGCTGAAAAGGTTCTTAATGACTGTCACTCTGGAGCATGTGGTGGTCATATGTCTGGGTATGCCACAACCCAAAAGATATTTCGCGCTGGTTATTTCTGGCCATCCTTATTTAAAGATTGTATCTATGCAGTCCAGAAATGCCACAATTGTCAAATTTTTGATCGTAATATGCGTGCTCCACCTGCTCCTCTCCACCCTATAATTGTCGTCGGTCCTTTTGCAAAGTGGGGTATCGAATTTATTACCCGTAACCCTCACTCGACCGGGGGGCATGCATATATCATCCTTGCGGTAGATTATTTTACTAAGTGGGCCAAGGCGATGCCTACATTTTTGGCAGACGGTAAATCTGCTGCAATTTTCGTTTTCAATCATATAATTGCTAGATTCGGTGTTCCTCAAGAGATTATTAATGATCATGGGAGTCATTTTCGAAACATCATGATGAATGAACTAACAAATCAACTTGGCTTGCATCACAATAGTTCTACTCCATATTACCCACAGGCTAATGGTTTGGTTGAAGCCATCAACAAAATTCTAGTCACTATGATCCAACGAATCATTGGGATTCATAGGTTGAATTGGCATAACATGTTATTTTCAGCACTTTGGGCATATCGAACCTCAGTAAAAACATCAACTGGTTTCACTCCTTTTCAACTGGTCTACGGTTTGGAAGCAGTGTTACCCATTGAATGCGAAATTTTGTCATTGCAAATAGCCATAGAATTACTCCCAGCCACTTCCGAAGAGGAGAAACGTTTGTTGTACTTAGCTCAGCTAGATGAGAATCGACGTGATGTTGCATTAGCAGTCAAGACTCATGCCAAACGAGTAAAAGATCAGTACGATTGAAATGTTACACCCCGTAATTTTTCGGAAGGAGATCTAGTCTTGCTATACGATCAAGAAAACGATAAGCTAGGGGTTGGAAAATTTGTACCTATGTGGCATGGTTCATATATTGTTAAGTGAAAGCTGGCAAAAGGGGCCTATGAATAGTGATATAGCCAATAATAGTGATATATCATAGCATAGAAGTGTGTCAAATATACATCGTCTTCAATCATAGGTTGGAAAACACCTTATGATCGGCAACAATGATAGTACAAAAATACATAAAATGTTGTATAAGTCTACAAAGGTGATCATCCTATCACTAATGATGATCACAATAAGAAACCACTGCTCAGGCTACCCTACAAAGGAACCTCCTAAAAGGTCCTGGGACCCCAATCACGTAACGCTGTAACCTAAGTGGAATATCATCTATGCTAGTCTCTAGAATGTCTGCTGTCAAATGCTCTAGATGATTCTCCAATTCGGTTAAGGTCTCTGTAGATGGGTCCTGTGGGGCCAGTGTTGCGACAGCTGGGTGTCTTCTCTCATAGGGCTGGAGAGCGGCTGGTCACCGTGGACCCACATCTGCATTTAAAACTTTTTACTATCAGTTTTGGACGATTTAAAAACAAAACAAAAATTAGTTAAAATCTAGAAAGTGTTAAAAATGATTTTACTTGAATCATCCTGTTGCTCTCCTGGTGGAAGAGCCATGTCTGGATCACCACGATAATCCATCCCAGCACATGGAAAATCCTGAATCACAAAAAGTTGGTTTCTCAACCAAAGAAAATACTCAGGTGGAAATCGAACAACCTCTGAACCAGGATGACGGGCCATCACTGCAATCCAGCACATAATCCTAGGCTCTCGAGGAAGTCCATCCTCAATGGAAAGCTGTTGTGGGACCAACATAGAGACCCTCTCTAGACCAAAGCTGACGACCAGGAAACCATATCCAAAGTTTTTTAGTTGTCCATTCTTTTCTCTAGTGAGTTGGCCTTTTACATTTGCCAACACAGCTTCGCACCAGTTGAAGATGGTGCCTCGGTAATAGTCTTCTTCCATTTGCATCTAGGATATGGTAGCTACATGTAATGCTGCGCTCCCGCATAGTCTGGTGACAGTAAATGCAATCACTTTAAGTTCAGGATGAGAGATAGTTTTAATATCTATTCGTTTTTCCTCTGTTTGGTCATTACAAAACTCTAGTCGGAGACTAGCGACAGACTGGCCACCTGGCCTAGTCCCGAATAGAGATAATCGTTCACCTCTCTTGGGTAAACCAGTCAAGAAGTATATGTCCTCTAGCTCGATTTCAAGCCGGTGGCCACCAATAATGAAACATTGGTCCTGTGTACTCCACCTGTCGACCAGCCATTGCAGGTTATCTACTTGAGCCCTCATGCAGGGTATGGCCCAGAATTTAAATAGTCTGCATGTTTTTAATGCCCGTATTGAAGGTGGATGAATTAATGCGGCTAGATCCACATCTTCGTGCTCCCGTTCCCGCCAAATGAGCATTTTGTATGACCTGCATTGCAAAAGAGGCAGATTAGAACATTTTAGTTCAAAATTTTTGGGCGGGAATGAAAAAATTGAAGTTTTAAAACATATTTCGCGGGATCCACACCCGCTAGTTAGGGACAGTGCATAGGTCAGCACTCATCCTTAGGAGCAGGTGCGGGACCCCGACTTTTTCCTTTGTACGAAAAAGTCGGGGTCTGTAGGGGCCGCATGGCACAGCTGCGGACTCCCTGCGAGCGAATTTTTAATCAAAATTTTCCTTAAAAAATCAATTTTAAAGCCCTAAAATGAAAATTAAACGATTGAAATGAAAGATAGGGATGATGTGGCTTACCTAGAGCTGATGGTTTTCGATTCCAACGATCGGATTTTCCGCAATCTTCATAGGAAGTTTCTTACCCAAAAGCTCTTTTTTCTTACTCTGAAGTCAAACGGTAAAAATGAATTTACAAAAGCCCTTTTTATAAGCTTTTTTAATAAATGAATTTTTAATTTGTTTATTTTTCACTTTAAAATGATAACTTTCTGATGCATTTTTATTTATTTTAAACATGTATGAATAATTTTTTGAGTTTTTGTGCAGAATATTGGATTTTCAAGGATAATTGGTCATTTTCAACAAAAGCATTGGAGTCCTCTTTACGCTCTTTTCTGACTCGTAAAATATGAAAATATTGCCGAGTTTTTCTTTTTAAACTCATTAAAACGGAATTAAAAAGACTGTCCACTTACAGCTCCTTTTTGATCGTATAAACATGAAACGATTGCCGAAATTTTGTCATTTTAAGTTCGATATTGGTAATAAAACAACATGTATTTGATTGCTTTTTTACTTTTTTAGATCCGGGCCACTAATTATGAAAAGTACTCCTTGATCGTAATGGTCAAGCGGTTCTCTCAAGTATTATTTTATACCTTTTCGGGCTTGGGAGACACAAATTTACGAAAAAGGACAACCATAGAGTTTCCTTATGTTTTTCTTCTGACTCCCTAAAATTGAAAAAAAACGAGTTTTTCCTATACTGGACTCGTTAAAATTCAACAGTAAAGGACCTGTTTAATTTTAAACAGGAACGGACCACTCCTTCTTAGGGTTCGAATTTTAAACTAAGTTGGACTCATCTGAAGGATGAGCTTATAATCAAGAAAATGTTATCCTCCTCAAGCTTGTCAACAATAAAGAGGTACCTGCCACAAATGGTGGGGGAAAAGAGAGAAAAATGAACCTGTTTGTTACACTTTGTGTTTTAGAAAATCATTTAACCACTCTTGAACATGACACTTTTTGTTCACCTGGGTTGGGAAATCCTTTGCCTAACAGTTAATCAAACCATATTGAAAGTCTTCAGTCGGTTTCTGGGTATTAGCTTTGGGTTAATTGTCACCAAACCATCTGCAATGTCGTTATGTGTTCGAGAGGTTAGTTCAAATAAACCATTCATCTGCAAAATATCTGTCATCCATTTTGACCATCTCTGAGTTAGTCCTTGCCAAATATATTTCTTCAAACTTGATCTATGATTTTGTGTTGTGGGCTTGCCTATGACAGATCGCTTTCTATCGACTTCAGCTCATTATCTAGAAAGATGATCTAGAAATCGTCAGTACCTTGGAATTTGCATGCCTCAATGGTAGGTTTCTCACCTTTGACAACAGGTTGCATCATTGACCTTCGATCAAAGGATTCTGTGACGTGTTCGACATCAACTCATTTATTCACATTTCATGGATTGTACTGAATACTTTTAGAGCCATTGACATTACTGGTGGTTTCTATCACACTTGTTAATAGTTTACATCATTGACTAGTAATCAAGTGGTTTCTACCATGTTCGACTTCGACACACTCATTCGCATGGATAGAATCGTACTAGTTCGGGAAGCAGAAATCAAGACCCTGGATCTAGTTTCCACCATCCAGGCTACGAGGAATTTTGTTATTCATTATACAGTGGACTATTCATAAACAGATGGCTGCATCCATACTGTGTTTACATATGTTTATACTCGTGATGTATTACAAAATCATTCATGTATCAGAATAGTTTAGTTAGTTCTCTAGTCAATTTTGATCTGAGTATGGGAATGCCTACCTCAACAATGATATATTCACATATATATATATATATATATATATATATATATATATATATATATATATATATATATATATATATATATATATATATATATATATATTGTATTGAATGTTTTTACAGGTTCCGACCAGAGTGTCCACAGGATGATCCTTGAAATGATAAAGTACTTCACTCTTCTTAGATGACAAATACTATCCTCATCTATTATAGACTTTGCACTTTAGGGGGAAATCTGTTGCACAACAATTGTCAATTTGACATTCTGCAATCTGTGTGAGTCTATCACCACTCATACTTTCCTCCTTTGCAAGTCTTAAACCTCGGTTCTTCATGTCAAGCCTTGAAAAATAAGAGAAAGCCCTTAAAAGTTTCTAAAACTCTGGTTCACTTTCTCTTAGCATTAACTGTGGTCCCGCACCTAATGGTCATGTCCCCTGTGCACTTGACCGCTCTGTCTCTGTGTAATGGGTGCAGACCCCTATAAAAGTCAAAAAGGCGCAAGTACATTCTTAAAAACTCACTTTGAGTCATTTCTGGAAGCTTCTAGAAGGAATCTTGAGATGGCAAGTTTTCTCCTTTAAGTTTCATGCATCCCATACCTTAAGGAGCTAACCCCTTGATGTGAGGAGCTTATCCCTTTGAAGGAGGACTCTATCCCTTCATAGGTGGACATGTAATCTCCTTCCTTTGCACTATAAAATGAAGCATTGGGCTGGTTACTTAGGAGGTTAAAGCTGAATATTTTTGAGGTGAAATGCTGTTGGAACTTTGTCTTCTTAATTGAGCTTTTGAGAGGAGAGATTACATACCTTTTGATCTCATTTTGAAGAGAGTGAGGCTTTTCAAAGTAGAGGAGATTCCTGTTTGGACCCTGGGAAGAGCTTGTACAGCATCAAGGCACCAAGGTTGTAAAGTTATTCTATTTTAAAGTTAATACAATCAAGTTTATTTTTCTCAATAAGCTGTGTTTTATGGTTTATTTCACGGATTCCTTGATCACCATGATGAACATGATTTATTATATTAGCTATGCAGATGTTATTTGATGTGTGCTTGTTTGTGATTGCAGGTTCTCAAAAGGAAACTCTTTCGGATGGTTGGAGCATGGCTACCACAAACTAGCGTTGGAATTAAGGTAGGGTCTAAAACACCTATTTAGTTTTATTTAATGAATCACAATATGTTTAGAGAAAGGTAGATTTGCTTGTCTTGCTTGTTGCTAGATATCTTTTGATACTAGGGAGATCGGCCTTGTCCGCAAGAACGATTTATCCGGCCAACAAATATGGGCAAACCCGATGAACTATTAAACCCAGTTCGTAACTGTATCACATCTCGATCCTTTCGCTAATCGCAATCGCGGAGTACCAATAGTCTTTATATGTGTGGGACTTTTCCTTATTTGTGATATGTGATTGAGATATCGCATCGCAACCTCATACCTGTCGGGGGCCGATTCTATTGTGTCGTGTGATATGCGATGTGCGATCGCATCGCAACCTGATACCTGCCAAGGGCCGATTCTGTAACGTCGACCCACCTCCAATATGTGATTTGTGAAATGCAGAGACCAATGGAAACTTTCCACTTGGCACCTCCCAATTCGCTAATGAAACCTGCCATGTCCTCCAATCCTGTCATGTGAGCAAGTCAAACCTGAACTCTAACTGGCTCTAACTTCTTCATATGGGCTCAGATTTGAGTGTCATTTGCGCCGTTGGAATTAGAATTATGAGTACTTTGATCTGAAGATAAGTTTATCAAGATTCTAACAAATACTTTTAGAATCTTTTAATATTTTTAATAAATTAATGAAATAATATCATTATTTAAATATTTTTTTTAGAAACTAGCTGTTTAATATAGTCATTACTTAATAATATTTGTTTTTAATATATTAATAAAATAATATTATAATTGAAACATTATTGTTCAAATATAGCCATTACTTGGAATTATGTCTCTACATTGCTCTCTATTTAAGCCTTTGCCATGGTCTGCCTCTTCATCTGGTCCTGATGATGAACCACACTTGTTGGTTCGAAACGTGTCAGCCAAAAAATTCTCTCATGTGATTTCTACTGAAAGACTTTGTTTAATTCATTATGGATCACAGAAGCTTGAATACAGAAGATTCTAACACTTTGAACTTTTTAGCAAATTTTGAGCTCCTGATCACTCTTCCCCACTGAAAAACTTTTGGTCTCCAAACTTTTACTTTCAATTGTTCAGCATTTGAAGGTACAACTCCTTCATTTTTTCCAAAGTCAAGTTTGTAGTGCCCTGACTTGTACTTATCTTGGCTCTTTCTCAAGCTGAATATAACTTGACCAAAGAAGTCAAGTTCGATGTTCTTCTTGGCTTGTCCATGTCGCTATGGCCATCCATAGCAACATCCTTCCCAAGAAGAATTCCAAGGTGCTCATCTGCAAAATCCTTATCGAGGATAAGATCCCAAGAGACTTTGACAAATGTACCAAAACAAGTTTCACATAGTGAATACTTGTATAACTTGAGTTCTTAACACATTTGGAACATACTAAATGTGATGAAACTACTCATACAACAATTTTAAAATGATTTCTCAACTACAAATAGAAATGCATTTTAAAAAATGGAATAAACTTGACTCCCAAATTTTCCATTCAAATTGACTATCAACAAAGCTAAACTAGCATGTTAATGCTCAAAGAAAACATTGTTGCATGTAAGTGATTTATATATGAAAATCACTTTTACAAGTTACCCAACTATGGGGATATGAAATTAGTGCAAAACAAAAATTTACAAACTTCAGCTGGACAAATAGTCTTCCCATTTCTTGCCTAACCAAGTAAATGAACCCACTATTTTAACTTTTTCTTCTTCTGAAGCTGCTTTAGGGATGGTCGCATCGTGCGCCACTTTTTCTTTTGTCTCTTCCTCTTTTGGTGGTTGCATAATTTTCTTGCCATTACGAAGATGAAGTTGTGGAAACATTTTCCAACACTTCTCGATCCAATGCCCACTGATATTGCAGTGAGTGCAAAAGTTCTTTTGAGCTCCTCCTGGCTCACATGCCTTTAACCTTGGATGAGATTTTCTATTTTCGGTCTCAATTCCATTACACATAAACATCTTCTTGATGATTGCATTCCTTTTATTGCACTTGTCTACATAATGGTTAGATGAAAGGAAAAAGGTGCATGGAAACATATTCCTCAACATGTTATTCAAATCAGCATGTTATTTTCCATTATGAAAAACATTTGAATTAATAGGATGATTATACCTCTTTTTGTTGTCCTTTGTCTTATGCTTCTTACGTGAGGAACTTGCATGGCAAGAAGAACTTAGATTTTTTTCTTCTTCAACTTGTCCATCTCTCTTTGGAGATGTTTTTCACTTCAAGTCCTCCTTATGCTTGAGGAACCAAGCGGTACCAATTTTGGATCCAAATCCCAACATCTTGCCTCCCCATGTCCTCTCTTATGGCAAAAGGAACATGATACCCACGAGCTATCACTAGAAGACCATTCTTGTTTTGCAACATAGCCTAAGCCTTCATATTTAGGCCTCTCCTTGGCCTCAATTGGATTTTTAATTCCTTGACGGTTTACTCGAATGCCTCCTCCCTTGTAACCCATCTTGGTCAAGAGCTTGGATCCAATGCCTTTACTATGTTTTTCAAAGGCTGCAAATGAATTTACATCAACACTTTCATGGAAAGAAGAAGCATGTAAATTCTTACCATTTTCCTCATATTTTGTATGACATACAAAGATGCTTTCAAACTCCCTTTTGATTTAGGATGTTTCCTCTTCAGCTCTTTGTCTCTCTTCTTTCATCTCCTTAAATTTTGGTGTTGATTGAACCTTATCCTCCACATCATGTGGACAAAAGGTACAAACTTGTCCATCTACCTTCTTTTAGGGACATTCTACACTAGCATCTTGCATAAGAGTTGTAGAAAAACATGAATATTGTGGAGAAGATGGTGGTTTATCACCATTCTTTTTTACCTTCTTCCTTTAGAGAACATTCTCCTCTTGGAGGTCTAGAGCTTTCACCTTGCAATTTTTTATTCCTCTCTTCATAGAGGACTTTCACCATTTCTTCCATGTTTAACAAATCCTTTCTAAAAGCCTTCACATCCTCTGACATTATTGCAGGCTCTCCTCCTTAGGACATGCTTTGCTTGAAGATTCTACTGCAATTTGAGGTAGAACTTCGTGGTAGAGATTGTAACAATCTTGCTCTCCTTTCCAAAACCTTCTCCTCACTTGAGAATCAAAACAGATTCACTTGCAAACAAAAATCAATTCCTCCTTGCACAAAGAAACTATATGCTTTGATACCAACTTGATCTAAATTTGGAATATTAGATTTTTATTCTAAGATCCTCATCAGAATATAAAAATGTGCTTGAGGTTTGTACTCCAAAATAGCAAGTAAAAAACATGAATTTTATTTGTGTTTACTTAAGTTTGTTTCATGAAAGAGACTTGAAACATGAAACCAAGACACTGAATGGAAGCATGCATCAATCAGTAATACACCAGCCATTTCTAAAGGAGTTCACCCCTCCTGGGCTACATCTCCTTGGATCATCTTTAAAGCAATGACCCCTTCTCATTATGTTCAATATCTAGAAAAGAAGAGTATAGAAACTGCTGAAATGGAATGGTGTTAGGTCCCTATAATACTAGTTATTCCCCCATTACTATTATCATTGTAGCCCTTATTATTATTTTTGTGCCCATATTGTCCTCATATTGTTATTGTTGTGCCCCATAGAAGCCCATTATTGTTATTGTTGTTCCCTTATATTATTATTGTTATGTTGGCTTTGATTATATTGTGACCCCTTAGACTCCTATATATAGAAAGGAGGTTTTGTCATTTGTATCATCCAAGAATTTTTCATTTATGTAATTTAAAGGAGGTTTCCCCCACAGGGAGGATGATTTTGAAGTTGTTGATCCATCTGTTCTTCTATTTTGTGAGTTGGTTGCATAGCATTTGGTATCAGAGCTTTGGATTCTAGGGCTTCGCTGCTCCAAACAGGTCATCACAGAGTTTTTTCTATAACTATTTTTCTACGATGGTTCAAAAGTTGAAAGTAAAACCCATTTGAGCTGAAACTCGATGAACCTTGGGTTCGAATTTCAAATATTTTCTCTCTATATTTTTGGATATATGATCCAAGGTAGTTATGGTTTTTGCGCTCCTGAATTACATCCCAAATAGGTGTCCTTGGGAAAATTGTCATAGCTTTGTATTTGAGCATCCGATTGAAATTTCATAAGAATTTTCAGAAAGAGGACAGACTTTAATTTCTTGTGTAGTGTTTTCAGGTCCGAAGGTAGAAACAATGACACATGGAAAGTCGTACAAGTTCACTCTACTGAACAAGTCTATAATTAGGTCATCATAGGATATTTTACATAACTCTTTCTTGAAGAATCCAATATTAATCAGACTGGTGGGGCTAGAAATAGAACTCAGAGGGCTACCACAATATGAAATTTCAGACCTTGGAGATCCTAAATTACAAAGATACAACATATTCAATATTGAGCTCCTACAAAGAGAAAAGGTGTGTAGTTTTTTTAAACAATTTGCATAAATTTGGTTTGAAAAAATAGTTTTAAGTGATTCAAAGGGAATATTGAGGCATAATTGTCATTAATTGGTTCCCCGAAGAAAGAAAATGGAAACACCTAGTAAGAAACCTGAAATATATACCATGACTCATGAAGAAGAGGAAGAAATGCAACATGATATATCAAAATTACGAGATCAAGTGCAACAATTTTCACTCTCACAAAAATTAATAGAAGCTAAGGTGGATGGTCAAAAGAAAGGCATGGAAGCTAATATGAATGGCATGAAAGCTAATATGGATGGCATGGAAGCTAAGATGAATAGAGTGGAAGCTAAGATGTATGGCATGGAAGCTAAGTTGGATGGGATGGAAGCTAAGATGAATGGCGTAGACACTAAGATGGATGGTATAGAAGAAAAACTTAAAGGAAATATGGAAGATTTTTAGTTTTGAAAAAGTTGCTACAAGAAATTCTTACTAATGGCGAAAGGGTAGTAAAGGAAACTCATGATGAGAACAAAATAAATGTTAATCATGATTTCATAGACTCTAATGTTGGATTGAAGACCCACCATGTTCCAAAGATCGATATGAGGAAGTTTGATGGCAAGGATCCCGTAACATGGATACTACAAATGGAGCGATACTTCGATCTCCATAATGTGCAAAACATACAAAAGGTATGCATTGCAACTTATATTTGCAACCAAAACAGTTTGTATGGTATCAATGGCTTTTCTCTCATAAACAAATTGCCACTTGGGAAATTTTTATGGAAGAAATGATAGCACATTATGAGGATACAAAAAGCAACACCTTCTTTAGCCAATTGATAAATCTCAAACAAAAGGGTTCAATGACGGAGCACATTGAGGACTTCCAAAAATTGAATATAAGGGTAAAATAAATTCCAAAGGAGCATAGGATTGATGTGTTCATAGGGACTTTAAAGGATAACATCCAACATGAGTTTCACCATTGGGACCTAATTCATTGGAGAAGGCATTCAGGTTGGCAAGAAAAATGGAAAGCAAAATTATGGCAACAAGGAAGCCTACCACTCACAACTATAAAGATGGAAGTATTGTTTCCCCTAGCCTTCCACAACCTACAAGGTTGATGGAGCATAGGATTGATGTGTTCATAGGGACTTTAAAGGATAACATCCAACATGAGGTTCACCTTTGGGACCTAATTCATTGAAGAAGGCATTTAGGTTGGCAAGAAAAATGGAAAGAAAAATTATGGCAACAAGGAAGCCTACCACTCACAACTATAAAGATGGAAGTATTGTTTCCCCTAGCCTTCCACAACCTACAAGGCAGACACCACAACAATTGGAAGAAAAAAGAGCAAAAGGGCTTTGTTACAGTTGTGATAGAAAATACACTAAAGGTCATAAGTGTTATGAGAAGAAATTATTTTACATAGATTGTGAAAAGGACGAAGAAAACAAACCAAAAAAGTGAAAAGAAGAGGATTTACACCAGGAACAAACCGTAGAGAAAGAAGAAATGAATCTAACCATATCTTGCAATGCATTGGCGGGAATTACCACTCCTCAAACTATCAAGATAGAAGGACATATCAAGAAGAAAAAGATAATAGTGTTGATTGATTCGGGCAGTACCCATAATTTTATTCATTGTAAGATAGCCAAAGAATTGAATTTCTTCCTATATCCAGCACTAGAGCGTCAAGTGATGGTTGCAAGTGAAGGAACAATAAATTTCTCTGGAAAGTGCCATAATATCAAGCTATCCATGAGAGAATATGTATTGAATAGCCTAATTCCTTCCATTCCAATGGGTTTTTCTAATGTTGTACTAGGAGTCTAATGGCTACAATCTTTGGGTACGATAGCTTTTAAATTTCAAGAACTTTTCTTGAAAAAAAAATTGGAAGGAAAGGAATTTGAATTAAGAGGTATCACAGAGAAATCGAGAAAGATAATCATCTCTAATGGAATGGCAAAGATTCTAAAGAAAGAAAAATGAGGCATAATTGCACAATTATGTTCGCTAGAGGTTCCCACATTGAAATCATCTATTTCTTCAGATCTTCAAAAAGCCTTGGATAATCATTCTA
Organism: Pinus tabuliformis; assembly: GCA_031772625.1. Lineage (NCBI taxonomy): Eukaryota > Viridiplantae > Streptophyta > Pinopsida > Pinales > Pinaceae > Pinus > Pinus tabuliformis. The sequence goes on from CM062807.1 coordinate 1,226,256,187, forward strand.
AGGTATTTGAGACTCCCAAAGGCCTCCCACATATTCGTGATCATGATCATGCTATTCATTTGAATCCAGGAAGTGTTCCTCCAAACATCAGGCCTTACAGATATCCCTATGCCTAAAAGAGTGAAATTGAATGTATGGTTGCAGAAATGCTAGAGGCTGGTATAATTCAACATACTCAAACTTGTTTCTCTGCTCCAGTAGTATTGGTGCACAAGAAGGATGGATCATGGTGCATGTTTTCAGATTATAGGGATCTCAACAAGCTCATGTCATTGATGAATTATTGGATGAATTGCATGGATTAATTTACTTCACCAAGTTGGATCTTCATTCAGGATATCAACAAATCGTAATGAAGACTAAAGACATTTCGAAAACAACATTTAGAACTCATGAGGGTCATTATGATTTTTTTGGCCATACCTTTTGGCCTTACCAATGCACCTTCTACATTTCAAGGTTTGATGAATTTAATTTTCAAACCCTTCCTTAGAAAATTTGTGTTAGTATTTTTTGATGATATACTAATCTACAATAGGTCTTGGAAGGATCATGTTCAACATATTGACAGGGTGCTCAAAATATTGGAAGAGAAACAATTATATGCAAAAAGCTCCAAATTTTTCTTTGAAGTACAAGAGGTGGAATATCTAGGTCATATTGTGTCTCATGAATGTGTTAAGGTAGACCATAGAAAAATTAAAGCCATTAAGGAATGGAAAATCCCCACACCCATAAATCATTTGCGAGGATTTTTCAGGTTGACAGGGTATTATCACAAGTTTGTTAAGAATTATGGGAGAATAGCAAAACCTCTAACACCATTATTGAAGAAAGATGCATTTTCATGGACTCCAGAAGCAATGAAGGCCTTTGAACATCTTAAAGAGGCAATGTGCCAAGCATCGGTCTTAGCTACGTCGAACTTCACGAAAACCTTTATTGTTGAATGTGATGCCTCGGGAAATGGAATTTGTGTTGTTTTAATGCAAGAAGAAAGACCTGTTGCTTTCGAAAGTCGTCCAATCAAAGGAAAGTGTTTACACAAAGCTATTTATGAGAAGTAAATGTTGGCAATACTACATGCACTTAAGAAATGGCAACCCTACCTAATCGGAAGACACTTCAAGGTAAAAACAGATCATGATAGTCTTAAATAATTTTTAGAACAAAGATTATCTTTAGAAGAGCAACAAAAATGGGTCACAAATATGTTGGGTTATGACTTTTAAATCATCTATAAAAAAGGAAAGCAAAATGTTGTGGCAGATGCACTCTCAAGAAAGGATGAGGATGTGGAAGCATTTCTTTGCACCATTTCTATTATCCAACAAGATTGGATAAACAAAGCAAAGGATGAATGGAAGAATGACGAAGAAGTGTGGGCACTCATTCAAAAGTTACAACAAGATCCCAGTACATCTGATACATTTAGCTGTAAAATTGATTCGTTATGGTACAAAGATCGCTTATACCAATATAATAATTCCAAACTCAAATAAAAAATTCTTATGGAATTGCACACCTCTCCCTTAGGAGTGCACTTGGGATTTTTAAAAAACTTACCACAGGGTTAAGAAGGAATTTTTTTAGGATGGCCTTAAATCTGATATTCAAAAGTTTGTGGTGGAAAGTTTGGTTTGCCAATAAAATAAAGTTGAAACAATTAAGACCCCAGGTCTATTACAACCTTTATCCATTCCAAGTCAACGTTGGGAGGAGGTTTCAATGGATTTTATCATAGGTTTACCCAAGTCCGAAGAAAAGAGTGTCATCATGGTGGTAATTGAAAGACTTACCAAGTATGCACACTTGTGCATCATCTCATCCATTTAAATCCAGTAAAGTTTCTACTGCATTTATGGAAACAATTCAAAAGCTACATGGAAACCCAAAGCTTATTGTAAGCAACAAAGATCCAATTTTCACTGGAATTTTTTGGACATAATTATTTTCTTGTCTTGGTACTCAGTTATCTCATAGCTCATCTTAACATCCTCAATTTGATGGGCAAACTGATATAGTAAACAAATGTTCGGAAGGATATATTTTTTGCTTTGTATCTAATAAACAGACACAATGGGTCAAATGGTTGCCTCTGGATGGAAGGTGGTATAAAACATCCTTCCATACTGCAAAAAAAATGACCCCATTTATGGCACTTTATGGATATCATCCACCATTCATCACGTCATATTTAAGAGAAAATTATAAGGTTCAATCAGTGGAAGATCACATCAAGCATCAAAAACAAGTTCTCCAACACTTAAAAGGATAACCTCACTTTGGTGTAGAATAGAATGAAACAACAAGAAGATCAACACCACAATGAAAGAAGTTTTGATGTAGGTGACTGGGTATTTCCATAGCTACAAGCATATAAAAAAAGGTTCAAAAACAAGTTCTCCAACACTTAAAGGATAACCTCACTTTGGTGTAGAATAGAATGAAACAACAAGAAGATCAACACCACAATGAAAGAAGTTTTGATGTAGGTGACTGGGTATTTCCATAGCTACAACCATATAAAAAAAGGTTCCTCAAGAAAGCTAAGGATAATAAATTATCACCAAAGTATTATGGTTCGTACAAGGTGTTGCAAAATATTGGTACTATGGCATACAAATTGGAGCTTCCTGCAACT